>OY856187.1:182658930-182706430 GCA_963693315.1 Diogma glabrata
AGGACTAGCATCATTTTTTGTTTTAAAGATAAAATTCGTTGTGCATATGACTGTCGGGAATCAGTTTTTTTTGTTCTGAAGGAAAATTATAAAAATGGCGTTATAAACTAAGAGATTTTTTTTTATGTTAAATATCAAATATTTTATTATTAGATGAACTTTTTAAAATATTATAAAAATTATATATGTAGTACAATAAATAAAATAAATACAATTGTTAAAAATGATTTACTTATTTTTCAAACAGAAGTTTCTTTTGAATAGGAAAGCACTTCTGCAATTATTTTCTTTGTATTAGATGGCATAAAAAATGAAATGTTTATTTGTCACTTTTAGTAATCACTTGTCACTCTTATAAAAAATAATTTGACAGTATTGACTGCAAACAAAAAAGCCGTATAAACAACTAAATCTATTTAGGAACTTTTGACTGGAGAAGTATTATGTTCGTATTATGTTATTATGGAATCATAAAGTAAAGGATTGTTTTTCAACATTAAATTACAAATATTTTATTATTGAATAAACTTTTTAAAATATCATACAAATTATATATGTGAAAATAAATATAGTTATTAAAAATTATTTACTTATTTTACATTCAAAAGTTTCTTTTGAGTTGGAAAACATTAAATCCGGGCTGCAAACCTGATCAGCAAGCGCGTAGCGTACGGATTTAACCCCGCAGTTGCGTAGTTTATTCAAAACTTTCTCACCGACCAATACATTTCGGTATCCATTGATGGCTTTTCTTCTGCGTCTAAATTAACTAACGCTGATGTACCACAAGGTTTAGTTTTGTCACCACTTTATTTTTAATTTTTTACTTTTAAATTAAAATCACCAGCAACCCAATAAATAATTTTTCAGATGATAGTACACTGGACAAGTCATTTGTTTTCCTATCTTTAAAAGGGAAAAGGCATGAACGAATAAAGCCCGCCCGGAGAGACTCTGCCATAAATGTAAATGATAGCCTGAAAGTTTCCAATTGGGGTGACTGAAATATGTTCAATGTTAACTCAACCAAAACATGACTATTGATTGTTGCCAGATCAACGACCGAGTTTGCCAAAGATATTTCGATTAGTGTGTTTCGATTAAAATGTCGCAAAATTTTGCTGAACTTGACTGAAATTGCTTTTTAAAAAGTTCATTTAATAATAAAATATTTGATATTTAACATAAAAAAAAATCTCTTAGTTTATAACGCCATTTTTATAATTTTCCTTCAGAACAAAAAAAACTGATTCCCGACAGTCATATGCACAACGAATTTTATCTTTAAAACAAAAAATGATGCTAGTCCTAAACTTTCACAAGTTGTTAGATATAAAATAAGCTTCAATTTTGTTTAAAAAAAAAAAAAAAAAGAGGCTATGCCATCTTTTTTTCAATTACACCGTTTTTTTCTTATGTTACACCGTAAAAAATTATTTCAAAAAATTAACAGTGTACATTTTTAAAAACTTTGTTTTAATACCTATTCAACGACATATCATTTATGAAAATCGATTCAGTAGTTTTTCTACAATCGCTCGTCAAAATGCACTCACATCACAAAATAACAAAAAATTGAGGGGCACCCTGTGAAGACCCCTGGTCGAAAAAAAAAATTCTAAGAGAACTCGTATTTTTTATTTATGAAAGACTATCTATAAACAAAAAATAATCAAAATTAAAAGGGGTCAAGTCAAAATTTCCCAAAAATTTGCTGAACTTGCGTGAAATTGCTCATATATATATATATATATATATATATATATATATATATATATATATATATATATATATATATATATATATATATATATATATATATATATATATATATATATATATATATATATATATATTTATATATATATATATATATATATATATATATATATATATATATATATATATATATATACATATGTATATGTATATGTATATATACATATGTATATGTATACATATGTATATATATATATATATATATATATATATATATATATATACATATGTATATATATATATATATATATATATATATATATATATATATATATATATATATATATATATATATATATATATAGTTATGGGTCTTAGCGAGGTTCTTTTCAGATTCTCAAAAAAACAAATAACACATTTATTTGGTGAAACAAAAAAACAACTTTACTTATTTTCATCAACTTTATTTTATTTATTTAAATAATTCAATATTCAAAATCTAATCATTAATTGAATAATTATTTTGCAAAAAAAAAATTTTCACTTATATATTCAATAATTCAAAATTCAAAATCTAATCATTAATCGAATAATTGTTTTCCAAAAATTTTCACTTATTTATTCAATAATTCAAAACTTAAAATCTAATCATTAATTGAATAATAATTTTCAAAAAAAAACTTTCACTTATTTAATAATTATTATAAAAAAATTTTGGGTGAGTTAGGTAAGGAAGGAAGGATAAAATCAAATTTTTAGACTTACCAGAGCACTACCACTGCTACTGTTAGCGAACTTCTAGTCATCGCTGTTGTATTCGCAGATGTTCTATTCTGGTTCCTTTCTTCCACTAAGATGGTCTTGATGATTGTTTTTTATAAAAAAAATTCTTGTCTTTTTTGAAAAAACAATGTTTTTTTGTTCCTGGTACCTGCTAAAACAGGGTCTACCGGCTGCGCCAGTTATGGGTCTTAGCGAGGTTCTTTACAGATTCTCAAAAAAAACAAATAACACATTTATTTGGTGAAACAAAAAAACAACTTTACTTTATTTATCTTATTTTAATCTTTACTTTACAAGAACCATTACCTAACTAACGTCGTTTGAGAAAATGCAATCTCTTCTTCAAACGACGAATTAAAGAAAAATGCAATAATGCAACAAATGATATTTGAATCTAATAAAAATAAAATTATGAAACCTAATTAAAAATGCAATAATGCAAGAAAATGATATTTGAATTTAATAAAAATGAAATTACTTTATTATTTATTGTTATTTATTATTTATGATGAAGTGTTGTTATTGGATCCATCAGTTGTCCAGAACTGTAACTGGGTTTAATTATCACAAGGGAACAGTGGTGTACTTGGTGAAGCTGTAGAGCGTAACTCCTCCCTCTTAGGATTTTTGTTGTCCTCAACAAAACTTTTACGTGTGTTGATATTTACCAATTCTGGTGATTTTCTAATTGATTTGTACCATTGACAGGATGGATAATATCTAAGTATAATTAGATAGGTAACTATTGCTATGATGATTAATGTGGTTATCGACCAATGTGTGTAATGATGATGCGATGGTATACTGATTTTATGGAAATTTTTGATCTCTCTCATATTATGGATTGTTAAGTTGGATAATTCTGTTAATTTAATGGGTTTAATTGTTTCTTCGATTTTGATGTCGTGGAATGGTATTGTGTGGAACATGTGCATATTCAATAATTGGTTGTTGTTGTTGAATGTAACTCCTTTTATCTTTATCGAGCAATTGTAGAATTTTATTAGTGATTGGGTTGGTAATTCTTTAGAACTCTGTCTTGTACAGGTAGTTGAGTATTCTTTGTTATTAACGGTGTTGACGACGATGTATTGTTGATGTATTAATTCTATTTTCTCCTCGACCGATTCTTCGATTAAAGTGCATGTTGCTGGTTTGCTTTTGATGATATTTACTATGCAATCTTCTTGTATATCTTTTAATTCCGATTGTTTACAGTAGTAGATGTCTTGTATGTTGCTGCATGGTTTATCTAAAAATTTAATTTTTGCTTGGGATAGGATGGCAAAAGGTTTTGGTATGTTTATGCGGGATGTTTTATTCATTGTAATTGGTATAATTTGAAATTGTTTAAGGTTTTCTGTTGAAAGTTTTGGTATTGAAACTGAGAAAATTATAAAAGGAGTTTTAAAAAGCATATTTACTGATAAAAATTAAAAAAGTTCGTATTCTGTTTTTATTGTTTTGCCCTGTTCTTCTAATATTTGTGTTACTAATTGTATTTTTTCGTTTGATAAAAGATAATTTGAGATTTGGTTTTGTTTAGCTAATGTTATTGAATTGAGTATGGCGCTAGTCTACTTCTTTGGTAGTACATATTCTCTTCTACTGTACACAACTTAAATGCTTCCGATAAGGTTTCAGGATCTCGTGATCTAATTGTCGATCCTAGTGGTTCTCGGAGGCTAGCTAAAAACTGCGATAAACACATTTCTTTATAAAGTTGTTCTTTTACTTTCACGTCTATTTGTTTTAACCTAACCTGGTTTATTAGAGCGGTTTCAATCTTTAACACGTTTTTGTAATAATTTCCTGTAGAATTATTGGCCTGTAGTGTGGTATGCAGGTCTCTGATTAGCGCTACTTCACTTCTTTTATCACTATAATGTTTTACTAGGTCTTCCTTTAGTTTAGTCCATGTTGTAAAGGTCCCATAATTGGATATGTCTTTGTTGGCTTGTCCTTTAATTTTATTTCTAATTGCTCTTAAGAATGTGGTCGGTATAGTCTGATTATCTGCTAATAACTCGTTACATTGTACAACTATTTCGTCTACGTTCGAAATAAACTCGTGAAGAGTATCTTTATCGCCATGAAAATCTGGTAAGTCCTTGATCACGTCTGGAATTTTTAATGAGGTGAAAAGCTTATTCAATTGTTTCAATTGAGTTTCTACTTCGTCTGTCATGGTTGATTCTAGCGATGAATCGCTGGAAAAATTGAATCTAGAAAATGTAAAGGTATCGTTCGGTATTGTGTCAATTGTACTGTCTAATATTATAGGAAAATTTGTTTCGGTCATGTACGAATTTTATACGAGAAAACTATTAAAATATTTAATAATAAAAAACAAGAGATTTGTGTTCGATAACAGTTAAAATAGTTTAAAACTATCAACATCAATATTAGTGTAATAAATAGACAATCACTATCTAGATTTAGTTTAATTTACTTTTGTCAAAATTCTTTAATCACTGCGATTATGTCAAATATCTTACGCAATATAAATATATCAATAGGGTTTAATTATCACAAGGGAACAGTGGTGTACTTGGTGAAGCTGTAGAGCGTAACTATATATATATATATATATATATATATATATATATATATATATATATATATATATATATATATATATATATATATATATATATATATATATATATATATATATATATATATATATATATATATATATATATATATATATATATATATATATATTTATATATATATATATATATATATATATATATATATATATATATATATATATATATATATATATATATATATATATATATATATATATATATATATATATATATATATATATATATATATATATATATATATATGTATATATATATATATATATATATATATATATATATATATATATATATATATATATATATATATATATATATATATATATATATATATATATATATATATATATATATATATATATATATATATATATATATATATATATTATATATATATATATATATATATTGTAATAAAATTCGTCCAGAATGGGTTAATTTAATTTAATCATAAATAACCAATACGTTCGCCTAAATGTTTTCTACATTCAGAAAATGGCAAAGATGAATTAAAAGTTAACTCCCTTTAACAAATACATTTTGCATAAATTAAATTTGAGTTCGCTAATATAAATGCAAGTATGAATGAAAATAGGTGTGGCCTATTCAAGATGTACGGACTACGTAATATTGATTTCTAGTGGATTATAGAAGTTTTGATTTATTTATTTTTCGATATAAATAAGCGAACAAAATATCAGATAGTCAGTTTTAATTTTGCAATTAAAAGTGTTTTACAAATATTCGAAAGTATAAGGAATAATCGGTGGTACTTGAGCCTGGGTACTAATAGTGAAAGAATTTGAACTTAGTGGAATAGTAAATACAGATTTTACGATTCCGAATATTATTGATTCAAATTGTGGTAAAGCGGTGAAGTTTATCGTACATAAATTGGAGACCCTGGAATTTATTGTAATTAAAATCGGAAGTTGCTGTAACTGGTTGATAAATAAAGTTTGAGATTTTGTTAACTGAAGATCTGTCTTTTTACTGTCGTATTTGCTCAATAATCGAAAAGAACCAACGAAAAGTCGTTACAATATATATATATATATATATATATATATATATATATATATATATATATATATATATATATATATATATATATATATATATATATATATATATATATATATATATATATATATATATATATATATATATATATATATATATATATATATATATATATATATATATATATATATATATATATATATATATATTTATATATGAATCTCGCAATTGTAGTTTGCTATTTTAATATTGGTTGTAAAACGTCATAAACCGATATTCTAAATGTACATCCGAGACTTCCATTGGAATTCATTAGTTTTCACTATTACCATGTAGATATCCCCCAACCGGTTGATATTTCAGATTGCTATCCATAAGCATACTCCAATTTTAGGACCCGGGTATTGTACGAATTGTACGATTGTTTTGTTGTTTTTCAAATACATTGGTCAATATATTTCCCAAAATAAAGAAAAAATCCATTTCATGATAGATGTCTCGATTCATGATTGTTTTCGATCGTCATAACATAAATTCGAGAAATCAAACCAAAAAAAAAATGTTTTGAATTCGCATGCTATATAAGCGCTGATTTTTCATATGGCGGCAGCTAGTCGATTTCTATATTTTGTCTAGAGCTTCGATTCTGACATTTGGTGAAGATGGGTGTTGTTAAAATTGATATCTAATGAATAAACGAAATATATTTAATTTGATGGTGCATCAAGTTGTGAAATTAAATGGAAAAACACCAAAGAAAAATCATATTGATATTATTATTCGATTTACTGTATTAATTGGCTGGTGATCGATAAAAAGGTATTTCAGATTCATATCAACTCATTGTGTTAGTCATTTTTTAGTGTTAGTCATTTCGAAATACGGTGATATTATTCAGTGTTGTACATAACTGTAACTGTTAATAATTTTATTTTTACCTAAAATCATTATGAATCAATATGAGTTTGCATTAAGTTACTGTGATATCAATTAATATTAAAATACCTATGAATCAATATAAGTTTACATTAAATTACTTTGATACCAAATATTTGTTAAACAAAATTTTATTAATTGGCTGGTGATCGATAAAAAGGTATTTCAGATTCATGGCAAATCATTGTGTTAGTCATTTTAGTGTTAGTAATTTCGAAATACTGTGATATTATTCAGTGTTGTACATAACTGTAACCGTTAATAATTGTACATTTACGTAAAATCATTATAAGTTTACATTAAATTACTGTGATATAAATTAATATTAAAATAACTAGGAATCAATATAAGTTAACATTAAATTGCTGTGATACCAAGTAATATTATAATAACTATTTACCATTATAATTTTATCCTCACGTCAATTTTCTGGGATACCAATAAATGTTATAATAACTGTTCATCCTTATGAGTTTGCATTTTCATTAAATTACGGTGATACCAACAAAAGATAAAACTAACTGTTAAGGAGCAAATCACGATTGTATTCCTGTCTGTGATATCAAATATCGCGTTAGTTTTTGTGGCGCAACATTTTAGTGTGATTATTCAACTGATCAGTACTCGCCTTAATTTTTGTGGCGCAACATTTTATTATTATTATTCAACTTATCAGTACTCGCCTTAGTTTGTGTGACGCAACATTTTATTGTGATTATTCAACTTACCATTAATCGCCTTAGTTTTGTGGCGCAACATTTTATTGCTAATATTCAACTTATCAGTACTCGCCTTAATTTTTGTGGCGCAACATTTTATCATTATTATTCAACTTATCAGTACTCGCCTTAGTTTTTGTGGCGCAACCTTTTATTATTATTATTCAACTTATCAGTACTCGCTTTAGTTTTTGTGGCGCAACATTTTATTATTATTATACAACTAATCAATAATCGCCTTAGTTTCTTGTGGCGCAACAGTTGTCTAGTGCTTTCGAGTAACGCCAATTGCACTGATCATCTCAACTATATATAAACGTGTCATCAATATTCTCTGGCCTGCAGCCTGTGTTTGATATAATTTTACTGGGGGGATTTACTGGGTACTGGGGGCGCACCGATGATGGAGAGCTGAACCATAAGATAGTGAGGACGGTCTGGATATAACCATGTGGTGAGTGTTCTTTTGCTATTCTTGTAAATTAAAGGTATGAATGAGCGTGAGTGGGGGTATGTATGAATGTATGTATGTATGGTGGATTCACGAGATGCATGATGCTGGGTGCATAACATTTCCTTATTTTATTGCATTTACCGAACAACATGGATGAGGGTCAAGTAACCGAACCTGAAGTCTTGAAACGTGAATGTTGATCGTCAAATATTCTAGAGGGTAGGCCCTCTTATCAAACCTCTGCGTTATAATGATTACCTAAAACGGAGAAGAAGGCAATTAATCTATCCGTCTAAATTAATTGGAGATGTAATCAGGGTGACAAGGACCTTAACTCAGGAGTTTATGTTAGGTTATTTTCCATAATTTTGTCACACGATCTAGACCAAATAATTAAACGTGTAATACTCCTCTGCATTTCTCCAAATTGCGCCTTATTAAAGATAAGTAAGAAATGAATCACTAACAACAGAAATACATTAGTTTGGGGTTTAACTTAATTATATTATGTTTATGCAATATTTGAGATATCTAAATAATGTTTTCTTCATAGATTATCTCCATCAAAATGATACCAAAATACACAAATTTGCATAATGTTTATAAATTTAATTTAATTATAACGATAAAAAAATTCAACGTGAATAATAATCTATTAACTACCTTAATAAAAATAGAAGAAAAAAAATATAACTAGTGATTTGTTTCGAGTGTGTTTGAATGTTGGCATGGATAGGGTTGATATTGTACATGCGTGGGAGGGTGCGAGCGTGTATGAGGTATGAGAGTGTGAGCGCATGGGAGTGAATGGGGGGGGGGGGGGGGGGTTGAACGTGCTGATCGCGGGTCTTCCGCCAAAGGGGTCGCCAGAGTCTCATTTTTTCACTTGTCTTCTTTCAATCACGTAATCTGCGTACATTTCTGTATTTGTGTTAAAAGCTAGTCGATTCGGCGTGATCAATCTCACTAGGTACGCAACCTGCTATGCGCTGCATTGGTTCGCCAATGAAGAAGCACCTCATTACAATATCAAAAGATAATGGGAACTTGATATAATTCAAACAAAGAAGTTTTTATCAAGCGATGAGACTCTTTGTGAGAAAATTTTCATGCAAACGAATATGATGGTTTCGTTTTGCGTTGATTATGTGTTAACTGGTTCAGATCATATTGATAAATTGTTGATTATTCAAAAACAATTGATTGAAATGCTCATGGAAGGGTGGTTTTCAATTGCATAAATGATGCACAATTGGCTCACGATTTTTGGATTCAATCCCACCTGAAGAACGAGAAACGATTCATACTAATGTTTCCGACAATGTAACAATAAAAACTTTGGGCTTAATTTGGAAGCCCATTTTCGATTAATTCTCATTTAACACCCAAGCACCCAAGATTCAAACGAATCTCATAGATCATCGAAACGATCTGTGCTTTCGGAAATTTCAAAACTTTATGATCCATTGAGTTTTTTATCTCCTGTGATCATAATAGCGAAATTGTTAATTCAATCAATTTGGAAGGCAAAAACGAATTGGGATGAATTTTTACAAATTGAACATCAACGGATATGGAACGAATTTAAGCCGAAACTATCATATGTCAATTATGTAAAGCTAAAACGTAGCGTAATTGCAAAAAAACTATACAAGAATCGAACTTCATGGATTTCCTGATACGCATCAGAGAGAGCATACGGTGCGTGCATTTATGTAAAATCCATAGATAATGAGCAAAACGTGAGGGTTCAACTATTGTACAGCAAATCACGCGTGATTCCGTTGAAAACGATTTCATTGCCATGTTTAGAGTTATGTGCTCAGTCAACTTATTACCGTTGTACACGTATCTATGCAAATGAATTTTGACAAAATTTTATTGTGGTCCGACTCCGCAATAGTGTTGACCTGGATACAAACAAAACCCTACAAACTTAAAACATTTGTAGCGAATCGGGTAAGTGAGATCCAAGATCTCACAATTTTGAGTGGTCACACGTAACATCACTGAACAACCCTGCCGATTTAATTTCACGCGGGGTGATAATATCAAATCAAATATAATGTGGTGGAATGGCCCCACATTTATATTCAGACATTAAAGAGTGTATTAAAACCATTCAAAATACAGACATTTTGGAATTAAAAACGAAAACGACTAGTTTATTTACTATAAAGGTGGAACAACAGTTTGATATTTTTTACCGATACTGTTCTACGGTAAATTAAAAAGAGTAACTGTATTTTGCATTAGATTCATATACAATTCAAAATCACAAGCAGAAAGGTACTTAGAACCTTTATCAGCGAAAGAGATGGACGATTCATTACTAAAACTATAGTAAAACTAGCACAACGTGACGAATTCAAAACTGAATTCAAATGCCTAAAATCTTTAAAGCTGGAAACCATTCGAGTAGGTGGCAGAATTAGTAAGGCATGCCTTGAATTCGACACAAAACACCAACTTTTGTAACCAGCTAAACACAAATTAGCGAATTTGATTCTTCAGCATTATCACAACAAAAACTTTCATGCTATTCAACTACTAATATCGCTAGTCAGATAATATTTCTGGCCCATAGGTGTTAAACGAACAGCGAAAGATATCGTAAGACAAGACAAGCCCTTACTTTCGCAACAAATCATGGGTGATCTTCCGATCTATTGTTGTTAATAAGTAAATGCATACTTCACAATGGGTTCTGAGAAGAATTCTAAAAACGATTAAAGGTACTGTTAATCGAGTAGTCGAAATCAAAACAAAAAATTCAAAAATGAAACGGGCAATTTCTAAATGTGCAAAATTACCTCAACCGATAGGTATACGCAAAAAAAAACAAAGCAAACATTCTAACATTAAACAAAATATATGGAATATGAAGTTATATGAATTTATTAATTAATAATTTACATTTTTATTTGATGTAATCTATTTTTATGTACAATTATTAACTAACAAAAGAGAGAGATCTGATGAATCTCCTAGCTAGGGGGGGGTGCCACAATTCGTTTTCTTCAGAAAAACACCAATATGTTATTTCGTAATATATGATAAAACAGTATTGTATTTCAGTATTTATAATATTGTTCGCGTACAAATAAACTCATTAGTAACAAAATTAAATTTATTTAATTAACTGATTAATTTAATATCGAATTTTAGTTAATTAATTAGCTTAATTATTTTGCTACTTGCACCGTCAAAACTTAAAACATGACAGCGATTGTTTTATTATAATTTTAAAAGGAGGAAATGGAAACAGAACGCGTTCTTTAATTATAAATAAATTACAGTGTCATTTCGACTGATTGATTCAGAGTGAGTTCGATATTGGTTCTCAACCCTGATAATGGTATCACGATCAGTTGCGTATCGTAACTACTCGCTTGATTGCTTTTGTAGATATTACTTATATGTGTCATAAGTTAATCCCTACAAATCCTTAGTTCTAAGATTGAACACCTGGTATTTCAAGAGAGCCGGGATGTTGTGATTTCACCACACATATATTTTAACATTGTTTTATTAATTATTAATTACACAAATACTGATATAATTGTTGTAAAGGTATTCTCACAGATCCATCCTTTTCAGAAACCTACTATTGTAACGCGATGTTGGATTGTCAAAAGAACAATTAAAATTTGTCAGATTGACAGAGGCAGCCCATGACCAAAGGAAACAGTTAGGAGGGTGAAGCCTCCCGAATTCTTTCTTAGAGGTAGCATGTACGAGATTAAGACCACAGTGTCTCCCTCATTGATCTAAATGTGAACATTCAGCTGCTGCCATCATTCGCGCATAGTCCTGAGGTCCTTGGGCCATCGCTATCCTGTTAGCCCTTGTCCTCTCATCCTTCTTCTTCCTCTTCTCTAGCATCCTCTTACGTTTCCTAATCATCCTAGGGTCAGGTTCAGGAACCACCTGTTCTTAAACAGACGGGTCATGAACCTGATCCCTGATGACCAGATCCATAGAGGCTGCTAGAAGGTCTGCCAGACATTGTCCTTTCTGTTCGATTGACAGATCTATAGGTCTCCCCATACTGATGGAACGTATGGTTCCCTCAGTGCTGGAGCAGATCGATCTGTCTCCTGCTCAGGACTGATCAACGCTCTAAGCTCCTCATTTGGGATGAAAGGCTCAAAATGCTGACCAGTCTGCTACGCCAGCGCTGCAGTGTTGAGTCTGTTTAAACTTGTAAGTCGGATCAATGCCATAGTTTCATTCGTTTTTTAAAACTAAGTTCGCTAACATTAGTCATTAGTGTAATGTTTTTATGTCAAAATTACTAAACAACGAGTAATTTCGAATCACCCATCATAAAACCTACTACCAACAATTTAGTTTAACTCAAACAACGTCCATCATTGAATGTCCAGTATGATTTTTTTCAATCAAATTTACCTCTCCATCAAACCCATTACCCATTTATCCCATAAAAAATAATACCACATATTCCTCTTTTATACCATTAAATGATAACTGCAAAATTACACTAATATGTACATAAGCTTATTTTCCGAAAGGATAAATTAATGAAAATTCTGTCAACACATATTGTTTGTTATCCTGTTTGACATTGTTTTATTATAATTTTTTCTTTCATTTTTCTCTATAATTTCCTTTCTATATTTATTTTTGTTCTTGTTGTTGATGATGCTATTTTCGCTCTAAAAACGAACAACTTTTCATTTTGTTTCTAATTTTCCTTTTATTTTCAGATTTTAACACACATTTTCTCATAATCAAAATCATTCATGTGTGATCGTGAAAAAGTTTTATATTTTCTACATACATCCTGAAAAAAATGAAAACAAAAAAAATAAGTAAATGACATCTTGAATGCTTCCTACGGTGTCCTTTTTCATAAGGATAATGACATAAAAATATATATTTATATATGTTAGGAAAATTTATTAATATAATAATAATATTAAAAGCTCATTGAACAACATGAGGTTAAAATAATCAATTTAGTGAATACCTTTAATATATTTACGAATAAAAATATCAGTTAACCTGTTAAGGGAAGAGAAATGGGATGGTTGGTGTTGGCTTTTTTCTTGTTTTTTGTTTTTTTGTTTTTGTAATACCGATTTTCACTTTAACAAATAAATTGCTCATTGGATTATGTACATTTAAGGAGTAAATGTGTTAAATATTTATATTTCCTTTTAATCTATTTTCATATTGAAATTTTCCCTATGTAGTTGATCTTGTCATGTAAAAATAAAATTTATTTGAAAAAATAAAACAGAGGAAGAAAATTTCTTTAACGTAATTTGGAGTGGAATTTTTTATTGCATGAAAGGTGTAATTGAGTGTATTAGGGTGGAAAATATTATTTTGTTAAATGGTTGGATTTTGTTTCGTTTTCTGGTGTATATTATAAGGTGATGGCAAAAGCGTGATATATAGATGTGTGATTGAAAAGGTTTAACGTAATTTGTATTTATGTGTGAAAATGTGCAAAGATTGATTTAAAGCTGCTTAAAGCGATGAACGAAATTTTGAACACTGTAGTTGTTGGTGAGGGAATTAGCATTAAGGTCGTGTATGAGAAGGAAAGGTATCAATTGTTGAATAAAATGTTGACATATTGTATTTTATTTAACGAGAATTTTCATATATTATACAGATAATACTTAGCCATCAACATCAACGCTTGCGTGGTGGGACGCAAGGATCAATTATTGATCGAGGACAGTCACATGAGGGAAAAATCGGCAAATGGGATCGGCTTTTACAATAATGATAAAATATGTACACAAAATTTCAAAAACGTTTCATAATTTGAAACGAGCATATCACTAAAAATGTTGTAACTAAATATTATAAGTTATAACTAAATGTTATAAATGTTAAAACTAGATGTTATAAATAAATAGAAATATTCTCATCCTACGAATTCACACATAGTAATGTCTAGAAATTTAATAAAAAAATTCCAAAACCATTACTATTTACAATTATGTAATTACAGATGAAAGATTCAACTTAAGTAAATATGAAATAATTAAGTTTTAATTATAAATAATCTGATTATGAAAATTAAAATATGTTTCGTCATCGCCACTGTGGCTGAGTGTGTGGAGCTTTTCTAAGAGAAAACGAAACACGATTTTAAATTGCTAAATTCAAGTGAATTACAATAGGTACATAAGCTTAATCAATCACAAAATTTTCCCAAAATAATAAAATAATGTTTTTAGTTTGTATTTAATAGAAATTATTTTTTGTATTATCAGGAAGATTTCATTTAAAAATCTACCTATTGCAATGTTCGTCATCTAAGAGTTTCGGAAAAATTTACGTGTCAAATAAACGGTTATAAAAATAATGTAAAAAAAGATGTATATAAAATTTATATTTAACGATATGAGGTTTAATGGAATTATCCGCCACTCTCAAGGTCACATTTTTTGACCTACCGAAACACCGAAAATATTGTCTAGGTATGTTGCAGAAAATAATCCTTTAGATAATGTAACATGTGTTTCAATAAAATATTGAATATTTGAACTTTTATTTGTCATTTTTTTAAAAATGACTACCTTGGCGTTTAAAGTACCTTAAAAATCCGGACGTTTTAAAAATTTAATAAACTTTGTTGTCCTTGATCTAGATGAAAATAACTAACCTCACATTTGAAAACTCTTGCACACATAGAGACCAAATAAATCTTTTCATATTTAAAAAAAACAGTTAAATTGAAGAGGTTGAGACCCTGGGGTTGTTGAAATAAAAACAAACGCGAAAGAGAATGTTGTCATCATTTTTGAGTTTACTTTGTTTAAAACCTTTATTTTAGGCAACATTTTAAACGATGGCCTCAGAGATTTTCAGCTTTCTAACCCAAGAAGTTCCAATACCGTCAACATTATGCTAAACCTAATGCACGAAAAATCTATAACCATTGAATACAAATAAGAAAAATATGAAGGGGATGAAATCTCACAGCTCTAAGATATCAAGACTTCCGTCTGGGTTAAGGATTTTAATATAGTTGTCGGCAAAAAACTTTTATGAGACATTGTTTTTAGTTTTGGGCAGCGATGTATATCTAACATAAACTCTTTGTTAAAGTACAAATATTTATCTCTGCTTAGAAATTTATTACAAAACTAACACGAAAAATCAATCAATACGTTGCCGGAAAATTATAACAGATCATACATAAATTAACATATTAGTGAAAATATGATACAATCAGCAAAAACCTCTCCATTTTACGTTTCGATTAAATATTATAAAACAAAAATTCATATTTCTTTTAAGATTCCAAAAATATTGTAAAATTAAATAAAATCAAAAATTTAAACCTTTTTCAAAATTCTAAAAATATTCCAGAAATTATTACAAAATCAAAGATTAAAACTTGTTTCATAAATTCCAAAAATATTGCAAAAATTATAAAAAAATCAAAAGTACAAACTTTTTTCAAAATTCCAAAAATATTCCAGAAATTATAAAAAATCAAAAATTTAAACTTTCTCAAAATTCTAAAAATATTCCAAAAATTCTTAGAAAATCAAAAATTGAAACTTTTTTACTACCTTTCGCGGCATCGACACTCGTAATATCTGGCATTGTGGTAAGATAGAGATCTAAAGGAAAACTATTACCACCGCCATTACGGGGAGTGACATTCGGGTTTTTAACAATTTGGAATAGACCCTGAGACGCGGCAAAAATTTCTGCCAGTTTTCCACTATTGTCAACATCGTCGGTCGATTCGGAGAACTCCAACTATGATTTGTTGTGGACGTTGAAGTCACCGGTAACGATAACTTCACAATTAGGGGACTTTGCTCTAATCTCGTCTACAATTTTTGTCAGTATATTAAAAAAGTTTGGCTTACGTTTGTTAGGGCACCGGTATAAAGCTATTGTAAAAAAAGTCATTTCTGGAAGACAAATCTTTAAAACCATTGTATTGAAGCCGTCACCGTGTAGTTCAACATTTGGAAAGCGCGTGTACGCAACACTCTCATGATTGAATGCGCATACGCCCTGATGGAGTTTGAAAGCTGATTCGAGCCTATATTTGGAATTAAGCGATTCTATAAAGAGAAAATTTTCAGAAACTTGTGTTTCTGTAAGGAATAGAATTTCGGTTTGTCGTGCTCAAGATGATGTTGCACGTGGTCATGGTTAGCGTTCAATCCGCAGATGTTTTGAACTTGTATTTTAAAATTTTTTATTGATTCATATATGTGTTGTCCCTGCAAATGCCGTGGACGTGCCGCTTTATGGGCGGGTGGATTGCGCCAATTCGCTTTACCACTTGCAGACTTATATCTTTTCGTTTGTAATGCCATATATATATATTAAAAGGTATATTTTATTTTTTTATGTTTTATTTTAAAATGGATAACTAAGTAAAAAATCCTATCATACAATAAAATATGACATATGCCAATATTTCATGTTAAGATGAAGAAATAATAACAAAATAATAAGTGAAAAACAAATTGTGAGAAATTTGCAGAATACAAAACAAAACTAATTGCCAATAATCCATCTGATGCAGTGCACCCCAGACGCACCGCTCACCACCTCAATCGAGGCATAAAGCCCACACATAATTACGTGTTGGTCCGATTCCTCGGAAGAGCTAATGAGCGGTAACACTACGGAACGCTGCCCAGCTAAGACTGGAAGTGCTGCCGTTGGCTAATTAAAGTTCGTCCGCCAGCACCCTAAGATATCATCTGGGCTAATGACATCTCCTGCCATTGCCAGTGGTATGAGATATCTCACGCTAACTCATATGTCAATGGCAGGGACTGGAGTACGCAGGGTAGTCAGACCCGTAGATCAACATTGATCATAATCGATCAAAATCGATCCCTCCTGCGGTCGAATATATTGATATATTTCGTATGTGCGAATATTTATTTTCTCTACCCGGACATAACGCCAATGTGGAAAGAATTTTTTCGCTTATGTCAATTCAGTGGACAGATGAACGGAGCAGACTTTTACCATAAACAGTAGAAGCTATTTTACAGTGCTTGGTAAATTTAGATCAAAATTGCAGCGAAATGTACCATTATATTTAAAAAAAATAAAGATATTGTTACGTTTTTCCAACCTTACTTCGAACTGGCCTAACTCACAATTCGATAAACGGAATTCCCAATCTCTTTCTGAGTTCGATCACTGATTAGTAAGCAAACTCACCAGGTTTTATTAAGTATACAACTTCTTAATTGTTTCACAACAACAGGAAACAAAACAGCAAACAATATTCCCAACTAGAATATTCTTTCAACAGCTTCAGAAACTCCAACGGTTTATTGTAGAAATTTCCAGTACACCACGTTCAAAATAATACACAAATATTTCTATTCAATAACATTTATAACTTTATTTACAAATACTAATTTTAAATATCACTTTTATAATTTTAACCTCACAATCGCAGGTTTAAAATAAACTAATTAAAAACTACAAGAATCTCTAGAAATTTCGCGGTCACTTCTTAGAAACCTTGAGAAAATGTTAGAATATTCGATTATTTTACGTTACGTTGATTTGATTCATAAAATAAAATCATTTGTTTTATGTAGACCTTATTTCTAAGAATATGTACAACAACAACAATATTCATTTCATTCAATTGTTGTGTTTTGTTGATTTCATTTTCCTGGAAGTGACCGTAATCGTCTAGATTTTTCTGAATCGTAACAATATTTTAAAAGCTGCTAATAGTAGCAATAAATACTGACTTTGTACACTAACAAGCTTTAGTATTCAATATTAATAATATTATATTTTTTTAATTTATTATTTTAATATTTCTATGTGGTATTAGCTTAACTGAATTTTTGTGTTCCTATTAAATTTAGTACATTTTTAAAAGATCAATAAATTAATATATAAAAAATAAAAAAAATTTTTGTACTCTCCCGATTTGAGTTTTGAAAATTCTGTCAAGCCACCATGTTGTACTGCTGCTGTTTGATTTTGTTTATCTACTTTAGATGAGCTGTCATTTTTATGTTGTTTTAATCTGTTTTTGATGGACAGATAGATGGTTTGACAACTGGAGGTCCGTTATCGGCATTGATAGCATATTTTGTAATTACTGATTTATTGGATCATATGGTTTATGAAAGTGGTTTTGAACCTCAATTGCTAGTCAAATATGCGGATGATACTTTGATTATCATACCACGTGATGAACTGGAGCCTTTCTTCTGTGGCATTAATAATATTAATAGGTCAATTAAATTTACGATGGAAATGGAAAATAACAATTGCATACCATATTTAGATTAAATGATACACAGAGTGTGGAATGGCACTATCCAAACTTCTATATATCAAAAACCAACATCGCACTATAGATTGCCGAAGTACAATTCGGCACATCCTATTAAACAGAAGCACTCAGTCGCTTATGGATTAATTTCTTGATTTTTGACACTGACATCTGAGTTATACATTCCTGAAACCAAAGCAATGATTAAACATATCCTGCAGATGAATCTTTATCCTAACAAATTAATAAAACACCTGATCAACAAACTTGAAAATAAAACTGAAAGATCCAACATTGCCTCATTGCCTCAACAAATTATGACAATCCATTGCAAATTGCCTTCAAAGCTTGTTCAACGGTATCTCGAATTCTTCGTCCGTTACATCCTCCATTAGAGAACATAGAAAAATCTGGGGTAATATATGATATAAATTGCAAGGATTGCACTAGTATTTTTGTTGGTCAAACTGGCCAGAAACTCAAAAACAGATTAAAACAGCATAAAAATGAAAGCTCATCTAAAGTAGATAAACAAAATTAAACAGCAGCAGCACAACATACGAAAAATTTGCACCATAATATGATTTTGATAACACAAAAATATATGCGGTGGAGAAGTATTTACCGAAATCAAAGATCTGATATTGATACTATCAACCCGGCATATTCTCAATTATTGCAACATATAAAATAACAAACAGGTTCTAATAATTCGATTGTCATACACTATTTACTTGTGATGATCAATGCGACATCTATATATCGAGTTACATTACTATTTCGTTGTAATTAATAAATTAATATGGATTTAGTTAAGAATCAAACCAATTCAATTTTTATTGTAGTTATTTGAATTATTTTACCAACCAGACAATTTTTTTTTCTTTTTTTTTTACTTTTTCTGTTTTAATTAAAATTTCCTGTCATCCTTGGTTAGTTTTTTTCTTTGTTATATGTTGTTGATGTGGTAGGAATCGATAAATTGTTTAATTTTTATTGTTAGCCTATTTTAATTTTAATTGTTTTTATTGTAGTTCTGATGAGGATCCCAAATAAGGGTCGAAATATTCGAATGAAATAAAATAAAATAATTTGAAAAATTGATCTATTGATTGAATGAATAATTATTATAATAATATGTCAAATAACCTGAAATTATAAAACGGATCACAAGATTTTATGTTACTGATTTCATTATATTCTGAAAAACTTAGGAACAAAATATATATTTTTGAAATATGCTAATTAAATCCTTACATTTGATACCCAACACGGCATTATTAAATTAAGTTTTTTTTAGGTCATGACCTTATGTCCTCTAGGCACCATGTTCAATTTATTGTATCACCATTAAGGCAGATTATAACCAGCAGAAGATCAAAACGCTTCATACGATACCTCATTTGTCAAATTGTGATTAGTAGTTTAGAAGTTATGAGGGAACAGATGAACATACATACATGCATCGATCAACCACATAACCCGCCGTAGTCGGTTAATAATAAAATTGAAAGAATGTCTGTTTGTCCTTTATGCATTAATACGCCATTCATTCGATCATCATGAAAATGGGAAGTTGTTGTGTACACTAGCCCAAAGGTAACTGGCAAATTTTAATTTTTCAAAAACTGCACCTCAGGGCCCTTATAATTATCTTAAGGGATTTTGCCTAAATGTTGATAATTATTTAATTTGGTTTTTATTCTAATATCGTTTTATATGGTTAATGTTCTTTGATCAATGTTTTTTTTGTCGAACATAATTTTATGAAATTGAAAAATGAAAGTATAATATGAAACAATTACAATTGTATTTCAAAATTATATGTATTGGAATTTTATACATCATGATGTTACAAATTTTATCATCTACGCCAAATAGTCCGAGAGGCGAGAGACAAAAAATTGCAAGAACTTTCTAAAGGCTTTTTTTTTAATATTATGCCATATGTGTTGAGTAGAGAAATAGTTTGCCGTCAGTCAGCTGGATTCGTTAACGTTTGGAGTGGGTGGGGCTCCAATTTTGTAAAAAAAACCATGTAACATGCAACTACTTTCTAAAACCTGAAAATTAGTTTGAGGGCAGTATATTAATTAAAAATAAGTTTTATGATCGTCAGTCACACAAGTTGAAATTGTAAGAAACAGTACATCGTGAAGTACTTTCTAAAATCTGAAATTTAGTATACAGGTGAAGAATATTATTATAATCACAAAAAATGTAGTCAGTCAGATTATTTCTGTAACAGATGCCGTCAGTCGCAAATAAAAGGTTGCCCTTCTGTAATACGGCGCGCTCAATAAATATTAACGTATATTGAATGAAGTTTCTTTTTTCAATGGATATTCGTTTTGTTACATGTACATTGAAGCTGATCTACTCGATAAGAAGGCGGTAACGGCCATTAAAATATAGAATATTAAACTTAAATAACAAAATTAATAAAATTATTTTAATAGATTATAATATTCTATTTAATAGATTCATTTTAATGGATTTTAATAAAGTACATTTCAAAACATTTCTTTTAGTCTTGTGCATGAATCAAAATATATACAAAATATTATTCTAATATGAGTCGCTGGAGTTGTTGTAAACATTACTTGCTGCATCAAGTAGTCGCAAGGTACATGGTTTTTTTACAAAATTGGAGCGCCAGCCACTCCAGCTGACTGACGGCATACTATTTCTCTACTCAATATATGTGACATAATATTAAAAAATCATCCTTTAGAAAGTTCTTGAAATTTGATAACATCGATTATATCGATTTAAAGCTCAGGGTACATCTGAGAAGCTTGAGCTTTATCGATTTAAAGCTCAAGCTTCTCAAGATGGACGGGTCTACGCCCCAGAAGTACTCGGAACCCAATTCTGACCAAGGACCATCACAACAATTTCGATGAAAGGTGCAAATCCGTCGCTCCATTTTTTAGGTTAGGAACCAGTTGTCACTAGCCTCACTGCTTCAAGTACTCCTCGTCATGGCTGGCATTGAAAAAAATCCGGGACCAGCTAAAACATGGCATTGTTCAATATGTAAAAGCATTTTAAGGGCAAACATAACATCCATCCAGTGCAACACCTGTAAAGAATGGTGTCACCTCAAGAACTGCTATGGTTTGGCCACACATAAACAATGGACCAAACACTACATAGCGCCATGCTGTCAATTATCTAGTCAACATACCATCACGAGCTCACAGCAAAACACAATAGGAATGAACACGCATCCGGAAACTCCGAGTGACGTCAAAATTATGCAATTTAATTGCAACGGTTTAACCAATAAGATAGACGATATTATAAATTATGTGTGCAATAACAATATTCTAGTCACGGTTCTTCAGGAAACCAAATTAAATGTTAGATCTAAGATTAGTGATAATTACTGTGATTACAAAATTATAAGGCTGGATAGAGGAAAGGACAAAGGTGGTGGCCTTGCCTTTGTCATTCACAAAACTGTTATCTACCGTACAACCACATTGCCTGCTGTACCGGGAACTGATAAACACTTAGAACAACTAGGTATCATAATAAAATCCGGCAACACGGAGATAACTCTAGTCAATATCTATATTCCACCAGTAAGCAGCTGTGATACAGGTTATGAACCGTCCATAAGACATTTGTTTTATACAAAAGACTGTCTGATTCTCGGCGATGTGAACGCTCATCATGATCTATGGCACTTGCACCTAAACACTGATTCACGAGGTGAAAACATTGCTGATCAAATTGACGGCTCCAATTTTGGAGTCCTCAACGAACCACAACCAACAAGGGTAACAAACAACTCATACTCTTCTCCAGATATCTCCCTTGCTAGTATGTCACTAATGCTAATTGCAGAATGGAGAACAGAAATTGCATTAGGATCAGACCACGTGCCGATCATAATCACCTTAAGCCGTTCCATAAATCAAATCAATTCCGAAAAGAAGACATATATAAATTTTAACAAAGCTGACTGGGAAAACTTTACAAATTTTACTGAAATTGAATTCAGTAAGCAATTTTTACCACTTGACGCCCCCTCTCTGGGGAAAAACAATTCAGAGAAATTTTTAATAAGGCTAGAGCTCGATACATACCAGCTGGTATAATTCAAAAACTAAAACCAAACTTTCCACATGAAGCGTGTGTGCTTTCGAATCAAAGAGATGACATCCGTAAAGCAGACCCAGCCGACTCCAGAATTCCGGACCTGAACAAGCAAATTAACAAATTGGTCACGAACCATAAAAGAAATAAATGGAGAGAGTTAGTGAATAAATCAAACCTGGGTACTAGTAAAAGTCTTTGGAAAGTCTTTAAGGGCCTAACTCATCCTTGACAACCACAAAATAATTGCATGATCTCCTTCGACGATATCCTCATTGAAAACCACAGAAAATGCGCAAACAAATTTAACATTCAGTTTACAGAAAAGCAGCGTAAACACGAGAAAAAGACCAGATCAGTGTTGAGACACATGCGCAAACTTAACACTGACAACTTGGAGGATATTATATTTACCGAAGAAGAGGTGGAGAATGCAATACGGAAAATTAAGCCATCAAAAGCTATAGGACCCGACGGCATCTCAGCCATCATGCTCAAACATATCGGACCCAAAGGTTTGAACTTCCTCACTACTACACTTAATACATCTTTAAATACTCTTCAGATACCAAATATCTGGAAAACGGCCAGAATCAGCCCCATTTTGAAACCAGGAAAACCTGAAGAAAAGGGAGAGTCTTACAGACCAATATCCATCCTTTCATCGGTCGCAAAACTCATCGAAGCACTTCTGCTCCCTCAGCTGACAAGATCCTGCAATTTGGCGCCACATCAACATGGCTTCCGGCGAGCACACAGTACAACCACCGCGCTACACAGAATACAAAACCAGATCAGTGATGGTCTGAATCAAAAACAACCATGCGCTAGAACAATTTTAGTTGCACTCGACCTGTCAAAAGCATTCGACACAGTGTCGCACGCTGCTCTATTAGATGACATCTTCAATACTAATCTGCCAGGTTTAATGATGCGCTGGTTGTGCAATTACCTCAGAGGTCGCCAAACACATGTTGAGTTTCGTAACTGCAAGTCCAAAATGAGAGTGCTCAGACAAGGAGTTCCTCAAGGCGGAGTTCTCTCACCGTCATTATTCAATCTCTACCTAGGCAGTTTGCCTACTCCACCAGAAGGAATAACCATCACGTCATATACAGACGACTGCACAGTGCTTACAACAGGAAATAACCTGCAACAACTCACAAATATCCTGAATACCTACCTTAATATTCTGAATGATTGGTTTAAAAGCAGAAAACTAAAACTTTCCACTGAAAGGTCTACATCTACACTTTTCACCACGTGGACGAAGGAGGCAAATTCAACACTAAGCATCTACATAGACAACATACTTATTCCCACAGTAAAAAATCCGAGACTGTTGGGTGTAACATTCGACCCACTGCTTAAATTCAACGCTCATGCACAAGAAATAAAGTCAAGATTGAAAAAGAGGAATAACGCATTAAAAGCACTAGCGGGAAGTTCATGGGGCAAAGATAAAAACACGATCATAACAACATACGAAGCAATAGGAAGACATATTTTAAATTATGCTGCACCCATATGGACTCCCCAAGTTGCCAACACTCACTGGAATAAGATACAAACAACACAAAATGCTGCCTTGCGAACCGCAACCGGATGTCACCTGATGGCTCACCGAGATCACTTGCCCGAGGAAAGTAATATATTGCCGGACCGTGAACATAATGAAATGCTAACCAAACAATATCTATTGGCCTGTCAAAAAGAGTAACATCCTTGCACCTTAACTACGATCGAACCACCTAGAGACATAAGGAAGACAGCAAGATGCTTTCTGCAAGATGTCAGAGATAGCCAGATTACTGGTAACATAGACGAATGTACATATAGAACTGGTTTAAAAACACTTCACACCAAAACGGTTGAAAATACAATAAAGAACTATATTTCAAATCGTGTTTTCAATGGAAAGCCACCAAAAGCCGAAGAGGTCCAACTGCCCCGTAGCACCAGATCCATCCTAGCTCAACTAAAATCCGGTTGGTCACGCATTCTTAACAACTACATGAGCAGAGTTGAACCTGAAATTATTGACAAGTGTCCCGCATGTGAGGACACGCCACACGATGTAGACCACCTATTTAATTGTCCTGCAAGCCGGAGGATTAGCACCAAACACGTCGCTACAACAACAATATTTAAAGCTCAAAAATACGAGACGGAATTCGCACAAATGCTATACAAAGAAGCATAGCTTATGTATGATTAAACATGGATGGCAATAATGATGAATAAACTAATTAAAAATGATGGCACTTAGTGATTTGCAAACGGTAACAATGCATTAATATCAATGAATTTAATACTTAGCTTTCCGCAAGAAGATTTGTAAAATTTAAAATTGTTGATCTATGGGTGTGACAACCCCGTGTACATTCGTCCCTGCTATTGGCATATGATTTAGCTTGAAGTATCGTATACCACGTGATATCATAAGGGTGTGGTGATATCATAAGGGTGCTGGCGGATGAAGTATTTTCGATCAACGATACCATCCCTTACTCTAAGTTATGGAATATTCTTTGATGATACGCTATTTTTTTAAAATAAAATGTGTTTGGTAGTAGAAATTACAAGTTGTGTTACAACAACACATAGAAAACTTTTAAGAACAAGGTCACACAACAACATGCTTTCTTAGGTGTGGATAGACGCAAATTTTTATATGATATGTTATGATTATTTTAAATATAAAAATGTATATAATATATAGTTGCTTGTAATGCTGATAGATGTGAAACCCAGAATAATTTTAATGATTTTAATTTAAAAATTCTGAAATTTTAATTTGCAATCCTACAATAATTGGAAGATACAAAAAAACACAGCTATTTCACAGTTTTAAGTTTTCACTTCTCTCGGAAGTCCTCAAAACTGCCTTCTTTTTTTTAATATTTTGTTTTATTTTTAAAAAAATTGAAAAACGAAACCTTACTCTGGAACATATAAGAAATTGGTCATCCTCGATGTATACGAAAAAGGAGTACACATCTCAAAAACTTTCAAAAACACACCCGCACATAATCAATTTGGTTTGAAATATTTCCATTCCAGTTGTTTGTTAAAAAATATTTATTTATTCTACTTACATGGACGACATTTATATGATATATCCACAGTCCTTCTAATTCCTGGACATGGATCACCACGAAACGATTTAGGTTGTGCTAAAAATTTGCAATGTGTCTTTTTCTGACATGCTTCCACCACAGTTTGAACCAAAGAGTACTGTAAATAAAAATAAAAAAAATATATTTACTATTAATGGAAACAATTACTGTAACATCAACAACTTTATTCAGACCACTTAAGTAAATATCGATTTAAAACTGTCAATTTATCCAATCATTGGCATTAACACCAAATCCACTTATAAAACCAATAACCCTAATCTAACTCCTATTTGTTATGTCAATTTTAACGAAACACGAACACAAAAAATTCCATTTTCATTTTCCCCGTCTATATTTATATAATATTTTTATAATCTTTGTATGTACATAGATAGACTATATCAAAACGAAAGAATAGGAAATTATTGACCAAAATAGATTGATGGAAAATTAAATTGTTTAACAATTTTTCCTTCGTTTATTTTTGCAGCCCTCAGGAAATAATTTAAATTTACGTGTTTTATCAAAATATTCTAGATTTTCTTGTTGATTTGGGATAAATATAATTATTTGATAATCAACAGAGTAGAAGATAGCATCTATAACTTTTGATACTCCATAAAGCGTGAACATTTATTTATGTAGAACATCAACGAATAACATTGTAGATATTAACAGAGATGTTTAAACTTATTCAAGTGACTATCAACCCTTAATAATTTTGTTCGTGATTACGCATACAACGAACTTTAAACATTAATTATATCATTGTTTTTATCTAAATATTTTGGTTACGTATGTATAAAATTAAAATATTGGAGAAAAAGATTGTTGGAGAAAAAGATTGTCTAAGCTGAAATGTTAATATCACGAATATTTAATTCTGTGAAATGTGATATTATATGTAACAGAAGATGCTTTTTTATATATAGAAAGTTACTAACTGAAATTGGAAAGCGTTCGATAAAAAAACCTAGCCTAGAATAAAAACAAAAACTTTGTAATGCATATTCTCTCTATGACATTTGCATACTGGTAAGCTGAAACATCTTAAACTTATTTTCTACACAACCCGCTATTTGATTGTGACAGTTTTTTGCAGTCGAAAAATCTAACACTAAACGTTTTAACAATTTCTTTAATTAACATTTATTTTCAAACATAAGAATATTCGCACCAAAAAAATCGATGCAAATGTTGGTTATAACAATGTTACGGTTATAACAAAAACATAACGCAATACAACCTAAACTTTTATTCAGCTCAATATAAATGAAACAACCTGTACAAAACTACGAAATCATCTTCATAATCAACGTCGCATCAATAGTCATTATAAATCATTAATAATCAATACAATAATCAATCACATCAATAATCATTATAAAAACAATAATGATCTACGGATGTGACATCTTACATAAAAAATCGATCGTTTTTCTTAGCATGAAAAATCGATTAATAAATAAACAAGTTTTCTTTAAAAAACAATCGATTTTTATATTAATCGATTTCTTTCAAATTTGTCAAATAAAATTCAAAATAAATACCTTAAATATTAAATATTATTTCAGATTGGTTTTTTGAGAACAATTAAGCTTAAGTACATATTGGAAATCACTTGAATTTTGCAATTCGAAATAACTTTTCATTTCCTCTAAAATTCCTTTAGAAAAAATTTTTTTTGTTGTGTTTCGTGTCAGAATTTGAACTACATTCATCAGAGACACATTGTTCAAATTCCGTGTGTCTTACACAACTTAGCCAAAGCGGCGATGACGAAACATATTTTAATTTTGATGTTCAGATAATTTCTAAATTGAAACTTCATCATTTTTCATATTTACTTAAGTTGAATTTTTCATCTATGATTACATATTGAAAATTGTATTTATTTGGTATTTTTTGTATTAAATTTCTAGATATTACGATGTGTGAATTCATAGGATGAGAGAATATTTCGTTAACATCTAAGTCAACATTCTAATCAACATCCTAAGTCACGAGTGTAAAGTCATTATTGATTGTTGCCAATCAATGCGAAACTTAATATCTGACGTAAAGTCAATATGTTGTTATATTTTTGGTTAGGAAATATAGACAACATTAGGGAATTTTTAATTTCAGATTGGTTTTTTGAGAACAATTAAGCTTAAGTACATATTGGAAATCACTTGAATTTTGCAATTCGAAATAACTTTTCATTTCCTCTAAAATTCCTTTAGAAAAAATTTTGTTGTGTTTCGTGTCAGAATTTGAACTACATTCATCAGAGACACATTGTTCAAATTCCGTGTGTCTTACACAACTTAGCCAAAGCGGCGATGACGAAACATATTTTAATTTTGATGTTCAGATAATTTCTAAATTGAAACTTCATCATTTTTCATATTTACTTAAGTTACAATTTCATATTTACTTAATACAATTTTCAATATGTAATCATAGATGAAAAATTCAACTTAAGTAAATATGAAAAATGATGATCTTTTTCAACAAATCACCCATTAAAACAAATCTTTTTCTTGTCTTCTAATAGAACCAATTATTTTACTATAGATATGCTAATAAGAATGACAAACACAACAGGCAATAATTTTTTGTTTTTCTTACAATAGTCACAGTTTTTCCAAAAAAAATAACAATGAATTTTTATTTAACATCAGAGGTAACTGGTTCAAATGCAATACGCAAACTTGCTTAATCGGTATTAAACCGCAAACAGCCCGTGAATTTTATTTAGATTCTAAATTTACTAATTTATCCAAACAATATTGAATCAAGAACCAACAATCAATTTTTTTGTTGTGATATTCACCGCGCACTTTAATAAACTTTGTTAATTTTATTAATTTTAACTATCAAACCGTACTTGAAAAAAAGTCAAAAAAACGTTCATTTTTCTATTAATTTTAGACACAAGATCTAAATTTATATTTTCGATTTGAAAATCCAAAAACGAACTAGCTGCTCAATCAAATTTTTCTAATATTTATATTATATTAGAATAAACGACGAGTAAAACGAAAAATCGCTATTTGAAACATTAATGTTGTAGTCTCATTTTCGTTATATTAAGTTGGAGGGTGACGCAATCATCTTTTTGTTGGTTCATTTATCATGCAAAATATATTATAAACCATGAACACCCTGCACGAAACCGGTTATAATAATACTGTGTATTCTTTCCATTTGAGGAATTTCGCTTCGATATAACGATAACGAAGGATGGAGTAATCAAATATAACCATATTTTCTGTTTTGTTTCACTTTATACTAAGTAAAACTGGGGAAATTGTAAATCGTTAGCAAAAAAATATGAAATAACAAACTAATATGGTCTTCAATTAAACATAAATTATCAGGTCGTGTTAATAGATATTAACAGAAATGTACAATGTTTAGAGTTTTCGTATTTGCATTTATCTATTTGCTTTAAAGGTAGAAACACAATACGGACGATAACGTCGGACGATAAAAAAAAACGTCTACAATTTCGCTGTTGTAACCACAACAGAGGCGTCAGCGTGAAAAGCTGTGAAAAATAAAATTGCATGAACTAAAATACTTTGTTCTTTGTCAAAATGAATTTAACAAATTTCAATTTTAAAAATAACTAATTTTTACTAATAAATAAATAATAATAATTTTTCTACTAATAACTAATTTTAAAAATTAAATACAAAGTACAAATTATGAAAATACATAAATGAATAAAACCAAACTTTGAACAAAAACTGAAAATTCAGTTGACAACTCAAAACAAAACGATTATAACCTCAGAAACGCGGAAAACATCAGAAAATCATATTTTTTAGTTGGCGGCACTGTCACAATAACATTAAAAATTACCGTTGCAGCCAAATAAAAATAAAATTGATATCAGGTAATAATCATCGCCGACGATAAATTAGAAATAGAAGCTAAAGTTTTTCCGACGAAAAAAACTTTTCCGTTTATCGCTGTAGTTGTGTTTGAAATGTATGTATCCTGTGTATTCTAATGTTACTAACGTCGTTCGCGGACGATTTCGCCCGTGTTGTGTTTCTAGCTAAACAGATTAAAATAAAGGAAAACGAAAATGTTATGATGAATGTGTGACAATATTGAGAAAAGGGAAGTCAAATGGTTGGAGGAGTGATTAATAGATCTTTATATGGATCGGTTGATTGTATAGACCTTTTTGATTACGAATATGTATCATCGAGAATCTTATATTTGTTGTTATGCGCGTTTATAGAACTTGACACAAAAATGCCAAGTTGTCATGTTATAAGGAAGATAATGGAAAAGTGTGGCGATTGTACGGGAATGTAGCTTTGACTGTTAGTTGACTGTTTAACCGTTAACTACCAAAGCCTACATTCCCTCCAATCCACCGGTGCAGAACCTGAACTTGTTCTGGAGTGGGTGTAGGTCTTCTTATAAATGCTACGGGCTGGCAAACACGTTGAATTGTAGCATAACAGTAGACGAACGAAGAGAGAATGGTGGAGGAGAAAGTGTGATAAGATTGAAAGCTTCAATAAGGAACATCCATCGCGTAACTCCTTTCAACAGGTAATGAACATTTCAATTGATTGTTTTTTCTAGATTCAAATATCATTTTCGCTAAGGAATTACCATCAGGTACACGTTACGGTAGGTAAAAATAGAAGAATATCTGACTAGAATTAAAAAGAAGTTGGTTTAACAGTGGTTGCTGATAAAATTATTAACCACCTTACCAACAACTAAAATGCCTTTTTCATCAAAAAGTATGTAAGAACAGGATGTAACTGCAACCTAAATTAAGAACTAACTAGTCATCCATATAAAAATATTCTATCGAATTAAGTCCTCAAAGAACCCTAAACCAAAATATTGATTCAGTGGTAAAAATGTAAATAGAGACAACAGTGGTATACCAATTTGAACTCTCACTTAATCCAGTGGTATAGCACCCGTGCCGAGGTGATCGATTGGCTGATGGTAATCTCCATCAGTCGCTAACGGCACACAACTCAGGGCTCGGTCTCCCCCTGCAGTATTGTGACTTGGTCAAGTAAGGTGGCTTTGTTTGACACGCCCGTCTTTCCGACCCATAAATATATGCATTATGCGAAAGTCTAACAATAATTTAAAAAAAAATTAAAACACAAACACACACAACTACACATAATGCCACAACGCCCAAAAAAACACTTTAAAAAACCAGAGGAACATACTGTGGACGGTAATACGACCACAGTAAACTTTCCAAAATCTGGCAGCAACTCCACCTCTACTCCGGAATCTTGTGAAGGCTTTGAGGTTTCAAGTCGTGTCACACATTGCTGTTGGAGATTTAAACAAGTCTATGGAAAGTGCAGTCGGAATCGAAAGTCAGCAAATCCTCGGAGATGCAGGCTTCCGAGACCACTGTAACAGTTGGAAATAAGAGGATGAGGAAAAATGTTTGTGGTTCAGTGAGGAGAAAAAAGGAGAAAGCTAAGGCTGACTCCTCAATGGAAACAGTTATTGCAGAACCGGCCACTACATCTAGCGGTCTCTCTGCAACAATACCTTCCTTGGACACGAGGACTGAGATGATCGAACAGATTCGTCTACCGATCACCTCGGTCCCGCGTCACAAGGCGAGCATTTGTTTGGGTCATAATAGGGCTACCTGTGAAGGCAGTCCAAATCCTATACAAGGAAATGATGACACGACTCACCTTGAGGCAAAAAAGCATAAAGGCTAAAGAGATAATGTCTCAAAGATTCCATCGAAGTCGACGACAACGACGGGTTTGAACAAGGATGCATCAAGCTATATGCTAGTGCAGCCAAGAGAAGGGTTAGTGGGAATTGTTGAATCTTACAATGGAATTATCGGCCAGGAACAAAGCAATTTGATCCAACAACGCCTGTTTGAAGATATGCTGAAACAAACAGGAACTCTGCCAACCTTTGATAGGGTGTCGACGAAAGAAGGAAAACTTTACTTTCGATGTTCAAACGATTTTTCATTGAACTGGTTGACTTTTCATTGAACTGCATTGCTTGGTGGAGGAAAATCCAGGTTGCATTCCAGGGGAAGGAGCAAGACTTTCGGCTGGCTGTGACGCCAATTTACATCACGTAAGCTGGGGAAGTACCAATAATAACAGCAGAGTATTTGGAAGTTCTAAATGCCGGAGGACAGCACACTTTTGTTAACTCCCGATAGCAAGAAACCATAGACATCACTCTATGCTCCAGATCTCCAGAAGACATCAGGAGCTGGAGAGTGTCTACGGATATATCGATGAGCGATCACAGATATATAAACTTTCTTGTAAAGGTGATCCCAGCCCCGAGGATCGCATCTACCGGAATAAAAGACAAACAGATTGGGTGTTCTTCAGGAGCATTGTAGAGGAGGAACGGGTTAATGGAAGCATTTCCAAAGTTCGGGCTATTGAACAGGCCGCTGACCAGCTCAACGATCTTTTGATAGCTCGTGTCCCGAAACGAGGCAACGAAGTGCACACATGTCAGTTTGGTGGAAAAAAAAGCTTGATAAACTCAGTCAAAGATCCAAGAAACTTCTGAACAGAGCATTAAAAACAGGTGATGAAGATGATTGGGCTCTGTACAGTGAAGCAAGGAAAATTTTCACAAGGCTTATTCGTAAATCAAAGAAGAGGTCTTATAAAAACTACTGTGAGTCGATTGAGACTATCACAAACGGTGCTGCACTAATGAGGGCCTTGAAAAAGGATCGCTTAGAGAGATTGGATAATATTAAATTATCCAATGAAGCTTATTCAGCATTGTTTCACCACCATTTTCCTGGCTGTGTACTTGGGGAGATTCCTCAGGGGACAGCCGCGGAAAATAGGGAAAAACTAAACCGAATGGACTGGGTAATGGCAAAATGGGTTGTATCGCCCGAGGCTCTTGGGCTATCGGCTATCGGCTATCGGCTCCTTTGGGCTATCGGCTCCTTTGAGCCATAAAAATCTCCAGGTGAAGACGGAATATGGCCTATTATGATACAAAAGTGTCTGGACATAGTAGGAGATAGGCTTTTAAAGATCTTCGTGGCCTGCATAGCTCTCGGCTATGTACCACAGGCCTGGAGAAACGTGAGAGTTGTATTTATCCCAAAACCAGGGAAAAGCAACTATTTCGAAGCGATAAACTTCAGACCGATCTGTCTTTCCTCATACTTTCTAAAGTCTCTGGAAAGATTGATTGACCGTTACATACAGAAACTGTCTGTCTGAAGAAAACCCCGCTTAGCAATAGGTAACACGCTTATCAAGCGGGAAAGTCTACGGACACAATCCTTTCAGAAGTGGTCTCTGATATTGATGAGAATATCTCTAAAAAGGCTATCACTCTTGGCGCTTTTCTTGACATAGAAGGGGCTTTTGACAAACCCACTTTCGAGTCACTCCTTAACGGAACGGAAAGGTACGGTGTGAATAAAACACTCCTAAGGTGGATACGACGGGCACTGGAAGATCAATGTCTGATTATGCACACGAAGGATAACTCCACAATCCAGGTAGGTGTGAAGAGTGGATGTCCCAAAGGGGGCGTTCTATTACCCCTGCATTGGAAGATGATGGTAGACCAGCTCCTAATTGAATTAAATAGTAAAAGGCTGCCGATGATATTAGCATTCTTTTGAAAGGAGACAGCATGGGGCATCTCGGCCGAAAAATGCAGAACGCCCTGGACATTACCAACAGCAGGTGTCAGAAGAATGGTCTTTCAATCAATGCTTCTAAGACACAGCTCTTTGCGTTTGCCAACAGAAGGAAACTAAAAAGCTTCACTCTACCTTCAATCGGTAATAACACATTAACACTCCAAGATAATGTGAAGTATTTTGGTGTTACTCTCGACAAGCAGCTCAATTGGGCTGTTCATGTAGAGACTAATGCGCAAACGCAACTCGAGTTCTGTGGCAATGCAGGAGGGCTTTCGGAAGCAAATGGAGGCTGACTCCGAAACTGATCTACTGGCTGTATAAAGTAGTTGTCAGACCCTTGTCAGCTATGGGTCCCTTGCATTGCTCTCAAGAACTTTTGTTGGGAATGCGATAAAAAAAACTGGAGGCGGTACAAAGGCTTGCTTGCTTATGTATCACTAGTGCTTTCAGGACAACGCCCACAGCAAGTCTGCAGGTTTTATTAGAGCTTCCTCCCTTGCATATATTTGTAAAAATGGAGGATCTTAAGGCTTCAAAAAGGCTTGAACTCCTGGAAAACATCAGGGGCTGTAGGAAAAATCATCAAGTGCCATGTAGGGATCTGGAAGAACACCTGACAGATTTGTCCATGCGGACTTATGATACAGTACCTCTAACTGCCTTTCAAAAGCAGTATAAAGTTGTAATTACAACGATAGAGGACCGGTCCTCAGCAGATTTGCTATTGGACATGGCGGCCAACAGGTTGGACATCTAAACAGATGAATGTTTAACTGAAAATGGTGCAGAAGCTGTGGTTTACTTCAGTAATGAAGATCTAGGGCTGCAATTTTCACTTGGCGAATACTGTACAGGTTTTCAAGCTGAGGTATTTGCCATAAATGCAGCATCAAGGCGAGCGATGGAGCTTAAGGGGCAAGATCATTAATATTTTTACTGATATCCACACTGCTCTAAAAGCTCTGGAAAACTACACTTTTAAGTCAAAAATAGTGCAAGAATGTTCCAGGTCCTTAAATTATCTCGGACTTAAGAACAGCATATCACTTATACGGACACCAGGGTATAGTGGGAGTCTCGGGAACGAAAAAGCTAATGATCCAGCAAAAAGCTCTGCAGGGAGGCTCATAGACCCTGAACCAGCAACTGGTATATCGAAAGGTAGGATAAGATTGCTAGTCGAACAAGTTCTCTTTTGGTCCAGTTACTCTCAATGGAAGAGCACAGAAGACTGCAAGGTCTCCAAGATGTTCACTCCAGAGTTGAGCCAGCAAACCACCAAATTCTTGTTAAATCTGACTCGGTCAGACTGCAGGCTAATGGTGTGACTAATAACAGGTCACCATAATGTGAACAAACATATGGTATGGCTTCGGGTAGAAAATGATCCAACATGCCGCTTTTGTTTTGAAGAGGACGAAAAAGTCCCTTACATTGTAGGAGAATGTTTTGCTCTCTCAGGACTCCGAAGCGTCATGTTAAGATCAAACTATCTATGGATAGAATATTGCTGCAACGCAGATCATTCAAAGCTGTTGGCTTTTTTCAAAAAGGTCTTCAGCTCTTGAATATGAGGATGGCATAAAGGACTTAGCAGTCTACATGTCAGGCTATGACTACATGGTCACCCCGTCAAAAAAAAAAAATAAATATTCCAATTCGGAAACAATTAACCATTAATTCCTTACAAGAAGGATGATTGCTACAATATAGAGAGTGACTATCCAGATTTTGTTTTCTGTCTAATTTGTTGTACAGCAATGCAGGATATTCACTCTATACATATCGGCCGCCGTTTCTAGACTTTTACGAACATCAGAGTTGGTCAAGTTGTGACGTTCTAAATGCTTGGGTGGCTTTTCACGTTAATGTAAAATTTAGTTTTTATCTCCTGGTCTTCCGGGGAAATAAGTTTCAGTTACTGGTGGTCAACAATTCAAAAACATGATCCTCCTCTTTGTTGACATTGTCGTAAATCATTTATAGCTATGGAAAAGAACACCAAACAAATTGTCCCGAGTTTAATCTATATCGAATGAGAGGACTTAAAGATTCAAATAAATATTAGTTCGGCAGACCGTAACATTGTTCATTTTTCCTTGTCAATAACCTACCAAATTTCATCAAAATCGTATGACAGGACTTGAAGTTATATTGATGCTTCAAATAAATATTTGTTCGTGAGGCACCCTTGGTACTAAGTCGAAATTCGCTCAACAATTTTTAAAACTATGCAATTGCACCAAAAGTTAATGTTATGAGTTTGATCAAAATTAAATGACACGACTTGTTAGGGAGACCAACTTTCTCCAATTTCTCCCAAAAGGACTTTGACCGCGTTCTTGACAAAATCTAAAACTATTTTTGCTTTCACATCTCGATTTTCCAATCATGTTTATTATTAGTTTTAAATTTTATCCTACTATTTGCCAAGTGACATAATAGAAAATCAATAAATGATTTCCAAACAATCTGCTAAATCCAATAACAACCTTTTTTTCGAACCGAAAAAATAATTCTAAATCTTATCTAATCATAAATTGGAGATAAAACAAACATTTCAGAAGAAATCCAAAACCATTTTCATAAACTTTACGATTAATTTAATCAGCAAACCCTACTGGCAAAATCATAGTACGAATCCGAGGACATTCCAATTATATTGGGAGCTCAAAATCCAATTAACTTTGGGACAAAAATCCAATAATGTACTGGATTGTCCTTAGATTTGTTCAATGAGAGTGGTCCAAAATCGTCCATGCGTCCAAAGTCCAGACAAATGTCCATAGCATCCTTAAAATTGTCCAATACAAATATTGAAGTAATAAGTTTTGGACGAAATCAAGGAATGTCCAAAAATAAATATCAATATATTGAATGCATTTGAAAAAATTTTACTGATAAAAATATAAAATTTTTAGGATAAATTAACATATTTTCCTAAAAAATATCCCATATTATATCCTTAGTACAAACAGTTAGTAAAAGTTATGGACAAATCCAAGGAATATCCAAAAATAAATACAAATATATTGTTTGCATTACAAAAATTTTTATTCATATATATAAAAACTTTTAAGAATAAAGGTAACCTATATTATCATTAAAATTATTCTATACATAGTATCTACCTATATCTACACATATTAGTATAGAAAATCTCTCGTAACCAATTTAAGAACAATCCGGCAGATTATTTATATTCTAATATCATCAAATATAAGTTTAAATATAATATAATATTTATATGAATAATTTTAAAATTATTAACGTGAGGATGGAATGTTGACGAAAGTCTGAAAATGATATGCTTAGATAATACAAAAAATACTATGAAAAAAAACACTCGTATATGTATCATCCTGAGACACATCTTGAGAGTATTTGCACAAATTTGTTGGTGTTTTATTTTCATTGTTAGCTCTTTTTAACTGCTGTCGACAGGCATCTTTAAATTTTTTTAAGCTTTTTGAAGATCCTTCAATCATGTATCATTGGTTTTTCTAATCCTTTAACCGTGTAGCATTGGTTTCAAACTCAACACCATATTCTGAAAATATTAAAATTCATACATATTATACATATATGTTTTTTGTGATTATGGTTTGGGTATAGACTTTAGACGACAGGGTCTGGACCCCCCCTAACCGATCGTTTTCCAGTATGTTTTTATTATGCATTGTTTAGTGTTGATCATCATAAATTAGAGATTAACGTTTCTGAATATCAGAAGATACGATGCTAACTAGGGAACTAAGGTTTGTAAGTATTGATCAATTTTCTTTGAGGATTTTTTTAACGTTAATTTAAAAGTTTTAAGAATTAAAATTATCACAGAAGATAACGCCGGTAAAGCATTTTCAAAAGAACTTGCTTGCGTCTACTAAAAATTTTCAAAAGAACTTTCATCTACTCTTACCAACATTTTCTACAAATCTGATAAATCTCTTACTATTCCTTCGTGCTGGAAGCTAGTCACTGTCCAACCTAATCCCAAAAAAGGAACAAAATGTGATATTGCATATTAGGGACAAATAGCTCTATATTAATACACATTACACACATATCAAAATTTTTGAAAGTCAACCATTTAATATCTGTCAGCCAATGCGGTTTTCAAAGCAAAAGATCAACAGCCGATATATTGAATTATAAAGCCCACCGTTGGAACAACATACTTGAAAAAGGTGGTGAAATGTACATCATTGCATTAGACATCTCAAAAGCGTTTGATCGAATCTGGCATGCCAACCTGATCAACAAGCTCTTTGCGTACGGATTTCACCACGAAGTCGTAAAGCTGATTCAAAATTTTTTCACTGACCGATAGATTTCGGTATCCATCAGTGACTTTTCTTCTGAGTCTAAAGTAATTAACGCTGGTAAACTTCTAGGGCCGACACTAATCCGACCCTGCACACGTCATTCAACCCTCTATCTTCAAAGGGTAAAATGCACGAACGAATAAATCCCACCCGGAGCGACGCTGTCATATTTGTAAACGAGGACATAAAAAGTCGCCGATCGGGTTAAAAAAATTTAGCCAATTTTAATTCCACGAAAACAAAGCTAATGATTGTTTGCAGATACGAGTTACCACGATATTTCAATGCAAACAATACACAAATGTGTAACGAACAAATAGAGGAATGTGAAAGCGTTCGTTTATTGGAAGTCACAGTTTCCAATAACCTTATAGTAAGAAAATGCAGAGATATTTCTTTGTCCGTACATTATACAAATGTAATGATTTTCCATAATCAATAGGCTCGGTGGCGTTCAATCTACAAAACTTCAAAAAAAAAATCGTTCATCAACACCTCAAAACGCATGTTGTTGTGGGACCAAGGTCTTTCTTAAAAGGTATCTATGTGTGACACAAATTGTAATTCCTATAATACAACACTTTTTATTTAAAAAAAAGTTCTTTGGAGCTACCCTCATAAAACTTTTTCTGTGTGCGCCCCTGCCCCAAATTATCAAATTCTTTGTTGCTGTGCAACTATTTAATTAAAATTATTATAATAATAAAACACTTGTACAATAAAAGTGTTTTATTATTAAAATAGTTTTATTTAATAATGTATCGCCAAGTGCCAACAGTAGCCTCGATAAATACTATAACTACTTAATTAATTTACCTTACTTTCAGAATCAAGTAAATCCATTATACAATTTCCTATACATAAAAATCTCGTGTTTCTGCAGTTTTGTTGTGCGAGTCTTCGGTCATCGTTAAACACCAGCTCCTTTGTATTAGATGCAAATATCTTGACTGCCGAAAATAATGAGCAAACATGTTTTTGGGGTTTTCTTATTTCTTTTCGTGAGCTAATGTATTAAATTATAGAGAAAATAATAGAACTACATAAATCAAAAGTGAACAGAACTTCACGATTACTTCACCCTGGTGCCACGATATTTTTCTTAACTAGCTAATACAACACAAGCGTGCAAATCGTTATAAATCCATGTGTCATCTCACAAAATGTACTTTTGCAATCTGAGAAAAAAATTTAGTTTAAGATCTACAACCATTAGAAATGCAACAAAAAACTTAAACAAATGTTCAGCTGTATGGAAAATAGTTCTCATTGCACCGCAATATTAAAGAGTGATATAGCCAGAAGTGTGAATTGCATTGACATCGCATTAATGCAGCATCCTGGATAAAAAGTATTTGCTAATGTTGTACTTACTCAACTCATTATATTAAGGAGGATCCTAGAAAAGGGCGTAAAATATCAATATTTTACCGCCGCATATAGAGTTTTCTAAAAAAGCTCAAAATTTCTGCGATCACAACATCTTTCGCGGTTTTTAAACTAACAATTAAGGATAAATACGCTATAGAAGTGAAAGATGTGCACTGCTTAATACCGCTCTTAATCATCCAAACTATTTAGGGTACGCCTAAAGTTCAAGAACTAAACAGTTTTAAGGTCTAGGTTGCTGAATGAATCATGAAATCACACAATTAACCTTTTTTTCGATTTAATTACGTGTTATTAAATCCAAAAGCATTTGATAGTTTGGTTATTCAACAATTGCTGCCTAGATTAAAAAGAATGATAAAAAGTTATCCGAAAACCGTCCAGCTGATATTCGTCGGAGAAGAGACTCAGACAACGTTGATGTAATAACGCAAGCCAAACATCTTCATGCTATGGGATATCAAAACTGGAAGTCAATAAGCAATGGAACAGCATAAATTATAGCTGATTGCACAGACCACAAAATCTCTTCATGTGATGTAAAACCAGATACAGAGAGGTATCAGAGAGGATACGAAGTGGTTTTCAAATTTGATAGTCTATATCTCGGATTGCATCTCGTTTATGTGTTTTTACCTTTATTGATCAATTCAAAAGCAAATAAATCAATTTTTGGCATCGAGATTAAATCCTCAATAATAATATACCCAATAAACTAAACTGTGCAGTCTGAATTTTATTTTTTTTACTAGTATAGTTTTTTTAAATTCCAAGAACTTAAACGAAATATAACTTGCAAAATTTTCCAGATCTAAGAACACTTACCTTGTAATCTGATTTTGGTATAGATGTATTAGCAATCTTTCTTGAATTAAAAAGTAAACTTAAATGTTTAGCATGTCTTTGGTCCTTAATTAACATACTATTTTGATATGTAAATTCTGTTCATGTAATTGAAATAATTTTTTCCATTTTGATAATCATAATAAATAATATAATTAAACGAAATGAAAATATTGTGCACATTTTCAATATTTTCACTTATATGATAAGTTTTTTAAGGTGCATAATTTCAAACGCAAAAAAACTATTTTTTGATAAACACAAGCACATTCACAATTTCAACACTTCACAGTTAGTTACACTTATCAATTTTAACACTACAAAATAATATGATAACTATAGGTGATAACAGATTCACTAAAAAACTTCTATAATCATCAGTTTTTAAACACGTACTGATCAATATGTCTATTGTCTATACCTTTTTTATTTGAGGTTCTACTAGTTTCATAGTCATTTTCATTTTCTCTTATTTACTAGTTTTATTGTTCTTACCTGTTGAATGTTTTATACTTTGCAATTTACATGAAACAAAGAAAAAATATTAAAAACAAATGGTTAAGGGATCAACCGTACATAATAATTATGGCGACTAAATTTATATTTTATTGTTTATTCTTTTCGGCTGTACCGAAAAAATGTCAGTACAGTTCCAACACCGAATTATTTTTTTGTATTGAAAGTCATTCCAAAAGAATACAAAATTCGATAATTCGGTTCTTGGAACTTGTTCGTTACAGCCGAAAAGAATACACTATTAGTTTTTTAAAGTTTTCTATATTCCATATAATTAGAATATCTTATGTGTTCTAAATTACAATAATTTTTTGTAATTGTAACAACGCAATTTGTAATTTCACAGACAAAATTAAACTAAAATGTTCAAGGTGTTCCAATTTATAATCAGTAAGACGAATGTCCGAGATAATATCCAATTACAAATCGAAATTATTAGAAGTAAGTTTGTCTTAAAACCAGACCACAGAATATAATCCAATGATGCCAACGATTTGTCCAATGTGTCCAATTCATCCTTATGTTCGTTATACAGACAGATTTCCAAGATCCGAAATTAAATCCACACCATGGACAAAATGGCAATTAATCCCAGATTTCATCCAATGAGTCCAATATCTTCTTATGTTCGTCATATTGGACCACTGTCCGAGATCCACAATTAAATCCACACGATGGACAAAAATCCAACAAATCCCAGATTTTATCCAATGAGTCCAATGTGTCCTTATTTTCATCATATATTTCGTCCAATGCGATTGCCGGTAGGGAATATAAATTTTTTTAATGGGTATAATTTTTTTTGGTATAAAACTAAACCTAATACTTTATCCATTTATATAAACACATATATACACAAAAGCTGTTTTCGAATTCTGTGCTGCGATTATGGAGTTTTCTAACTGTGAAAAAACTCACAAATTGTGACGTTAAGTTATGTATGAATGAACGCATAATTTTTTAGTGTTGGTTTTTTCATACAATTAAAAATTCGAAATTGTCAATTTTGAATATCGAATAACGAATGAATTTTATTGAGAAATAATTTTTTAAATAATTTTTATTGACGAAATAATTTCGTAGTTTTAAAATCACAATTTGCCATAATCGCAGCACTGTTGTTATAGTTATAATTTTTGTTCTTATTTTAAAATCATATCGCCTCTTAAAAAGAAATTATAACGTTGTTAACTATGCCGTTGAAATAATATATATATTGTTTTACATGTTGTATTTTTATCTGTCATTGATGTATTTTGTGTAAAAACAATCAATCCGTAATCGTGGTATAGTACTTTACTATATACTACACTAAATATCGTAATCATGGTATAGTACTCTATATCAGAAACGACGTTTCCTTCTCTGTTCCGACTAATCTGGATATCAATACTGACCCAAGATTTAACTTTTTATTGGTTGAATTTCAAATTGAACATCACGCCCATTTTCTGTGCTATACTTATAGGAGCCCAACTCTACCAGTGGACGATACCCAACAGGAGTTTGACGCCTTGTCAGACTCCATTGAAAAAATTTTGGTATGTCACCTAAAGCCGAAATGGTCTTAGCAGGTGATTTTAATGTACAAAACTACACATGGCTCCCTCATTCTGCCCCCCGAAACCGCGAAGGTGAATCCGCCGAACTGTTTACAGATGTTAACCTACTCACTCAGGTAGTCGATAAACCAACTCGCATTCCTGACATTAGGAGTCACACTCCTCATCTTTTAGATCCATTTCTTTCTACTCACCCCGATAAATACAGAATAATGGTCGATTGGCTCATCTGATCACTGCCTGATGAGGGCAGAATTTAAAACAAATCCTTCTGTAATAGACAAAACTCCACTTTCAAGAACTTTATGGCATTATAGGAATGCGAACTGGGGTGCTAACAACTTTTTGACCCATCTCAACTGGGCTAGATTATCTGCTGATAAAAACGTAAATTCAATTGCGCTGTGAATAACATCAGCCATTCGATCAGCTATGGAACGCTTCATTCCAACATCCATTCAGAAACTGAAGTCCGCAAACAATTCATGGTTTAATGAAGCCTGCAAGTCAGCAATTGACTCCAAACACAGAACTCACGTGCAATTCCAACAAAAACCTACTGCTAACAATCATGAACTTCTGATATCTGCCCGTAGAAGTGCTAAAAATGCAATAAACAATGCCAAATGATGAAACGACCTGAAAACCCGTGACAAAATTAGACAAATCCTGAACGGTAATAACAACCCCAAATCTTTCTGGTCATTTGCTGGCTTGGTCCAAAGAAATTTTATGGGTAAAAAACATCACAAGTTCCTCCACTCAAATCACATTTATTATGAAACGCAAATAGTCGCTTTAGATATTTCTAAGGCCTTCGACCGTGTTTGGCTTAAGTTATTGTTTGTTAAACTAACGGCACTGGCCATTTCAAGCACCATAGTCTCCTGGATTAAGAGCTTTCTGAAGAACCGCATAATACAGGTAATTGTCGAAGGCGCAACCTCTAACTAACATATTCTTGTGTTTCCCAAGGATCCGTTCTTTCCCCCTTCCTATTCTTGATTTTCCTTAATGATCTTTTGCCTTCCACTCTTAATTCAGTCCATTCGTACGCGGATGATAGTACCTTAGTACACAATTTCCACAGCCATGCCCCTCAATTCAAACACAGTCGCTTCAAAATGAAATCAATTGTTAAAAATTTTAAATTGTTTAAAAAATTGGAATTATAAGTAAATTAACGATACTTGCACCATTTTTGATTTGTTTTTGTTTACTTAACCTACATTATAATATGTCAAAATAAGACTGCAAAAAATATTTTTTCTTTGCCATAAGAAATTTTTTTGTGGAGCTTGTGTGGCATATTATACACAAATTGTGAATTGAAAAACAGTAATTGTGTATACAACTCTTGCCTCAAGAGATATAAAAACAGATATATGTGGAATATGTAGAAATTATGTCAGTTGTATGGTTATAAAAACGCATCTTCTGTCCTATTTATTTGCACACTAAAACGTGAATATCATAACAAATTAATTTTGAAATAAAATAAAAAGGTGTACTCTGATATAAAACAATTCTGTTTTTAATAGTATTAAATTTGAGGTGAAAAATGTATCTATCAAAAAATAACTACAACAACATAATTCGAAAAATATGAAGGGGTTGAAATTTCAAGCTCTGAGATATCAAGACTTCGGTCTGGGTTAAGTATTTTGAGATAGTTTTCGGCATAAAACTTTATGAGGGCATTGATTTTAGTGATCGACAGCGATGCATATGAAACATAAAACTCTTTGTAAAAGTACAAGTATTTTATCTCTGTTTAGAAATTTATTACAAAGCTAATACGAAACATCAATACAGCAAACTACTCAAAAACCTCTCCATTTAGCGTTTCGAAAAAATATTACAATATCACAAATTCATATTCCTTTCAAAATTCCATAAATATCAAATAAAATCAAACTTTTTTCAAAATTCTAAAACTATTCCAAAAATTATTACAAAATCAAATATTTAAACTTTTTCAAGAATTCTAAAAATATTGCAAAAATTATAACAAAATCAAAAATTGAAACTTTTTTCAAATTTCCAAAAATTAGAATAAAATCCAATATTTAAACTTTTTCTAAATTCTAATAATATTCCAAAAATTCTTAAAAATTCAACAATTCCAACTTTCTCCAAAAGTCTAAAAATATTGCAAAAATTATAAAAATATCAAAAATTGAAACCTTTTTCAAAATTCTAAAAATTATAATAAAATCAAAAATTTAAAATTTTTCAAAATTCCAAAAATATTTCAAAAATTCTTACAAAATCAAAAGTTGAAACTTTTTTCACAATTCTAAAAATATATACAATATAAAATTTACAAATTCAAAAATTTTATTCCAAAATTCTAAAAATATTGCAAAAATTGTAATAAAATCAAATTAAAACTTTTTAAAAAATTCTACAAATATTGCAAAAATTATTACAAAATTTAAAATATAAACCTTTTTCAAAATTCTAAAAATATTTCAAAAACTATAACAAATTAAAAAATTTCCAAGTCCAATTTCATGTTCGATTACATTTACGATTTTTCCAAAAAATTGGCTAAAAAGATGAATGAAATCATTTTTTTGACACACTTGACAATATTTTCTTGACAAACTTTAATGCAATAAAATTCTCAATAATAATAATTTCGTGTTCAATTACATTTAACATTTCATACAAATAATAATTAATTTTATTTTTTTCTAAAAAAATAAATGAAAATCATGTCAAAATACACTTGGCATTATTTTTTTGACAAACTTATTATGCCATAATTCTCTATAATAATAATAAAATTTCGTCATACAAATAATTAATTTTATTTTTTCCAAAAAATTGTGTAAAAAAATAAATAAAAATCTTTCTTTTGACACACTAAGACAATAATTTTTTGACAAACTTATAGTGAAATAATCTAACATCAAGATTTCTCCACATTTCCATGTTACTACTCATTTTCTCTTAAAATGAACATTTGTTAAGCAAAAACAATGTAAATTTTCTTGTTTTGACACACTTTACGATTTTTTGACACATTTCATGTGTCATATTTAATGTTCAATTACATTTCATGTCATCCAAATAACTACTTTTATGTTTTAAATATTTCTAGTCGAAAACCGAAGTATTGTTTCCATAATATTGTTACGTTTTTCTTAACCTCCTTCGAATTGGCCTTACTCTCAATTCGATAAACGTAATTCCCAATCTCTTTCTGAGTTCGATCACTGATTAGTAAGCAAACACACCAGGTTTTAATAAGTATTCAACACCTTAATTGTTTCACAACAACAGGAAAACAATACAGCGAACAATATTCTTAACTAGAATATTCTTTCAACAGCTTCAGAAACTCCAACGGTTTATTGTAGAAATTTCCAGTAATAACAGCGTTAAAATAATACACAAAATATTTCTATTCAATAACACTTATAACTTTATTACACTTATAACTTTACACAAAATCTAATTTAAAGATCACTATTATAATTTTAACTTCACATTTGCAGGTTTAAAATAAAACTAATTCTACATTTAATTTCACTTTACTGTCGCAGGTCTAAAATAAAACTAATTAAAAACTACAAGAAGTAATTTTCTTATAAACCTTCTGCAATACTTCTAGATAATTCGACATCACTTTCCAGAAACCTTGAGAAAATATTAGAATATTCGATTATTTTACGTTATGTTGATTTGATTCATAAAATCGTTTATGTTCACCCTATTTCTAAGAAGAGACAACAACAACAATATTCATTTCATTAACTTGTTTGTTGATTTTATTTTCCTGGAAGTGACCGTAATCGTCTAGATTTTTCTGAATCGTAACAATATGTTTCTCAAAAAAATTGGGAAACAAAATATATGAAAATCAATCTTGTGACACACTTAACGATTTTTTTTTACATACTTCTAAAACAATAATCAACGTCCTAGTCTTACATACAGATGTCAATCATCCAGATTTCTACAGATTCAAATTTACTACTGATTATCACTGAAAATAAACGTTTTTTAAACCAAAAATATAAAAACTTGCTATTTTTGACACACTTAATGGTTTTTTTGATACACTTTCAGTACAGTTATCAAACACATCGTCCTTTTGAACCTGCTCATTGGGTATTTTTAGAAAAAAAAAAGAAAAAGAGAGAGAAAGAGAAAGAGATTTTAGAAAAAAATAGGTATTTTTAGAAAAAAAATTTTTGAAATCCCTCCCGCGGCTCTCAAGATTTCGTAGGTAACGACGGACGGGCGGCCGGCCGGCAGACAGACATCCTTTTTTTGTTTGTCTTTTGAGATTCAGGTCCTAAAACGTCGAGAAATGCCAAAAAGTGAGGATAAGAATTTAACTTTTGGCTCATGAATTCAATACTTTGGTTATTCAAAACCGAAGTAACTGTCAAAAATATAAAGCGGAGATTGTGAAACCATTTCAAAACGTACATGTAAGGATAGTGTCTATGGGTTAAACTTAGATTCTATATAAATACAAAGAGAACGTAATTATGTACCAAAATGTATGGAAAGAAAAAAAACAAAAACTATATACCAAAATGTATGAAGAGAAATAAAAACAAAGCATCTGTCATATTCAATTTCCCTTTTCTCAATTTTGATTTGTTTTTCAATGTTTATATTTGCCACATCAAACTATTCCATTAATTTATTAATTCAAAACAATTTAAAAATCTTAAAATAATTAATTGTTTTCTTTATAGTTGTGTTAATTTTTTTAAAATGTATGACAATAATTTCGAGATTAACTTAAATTTATTGAGTTATTTCCATTGAGTATTTAAGTCAAATATTTTAAAAGGATAAGTAATATTTTCTTAAATAATAATAAAATAATAAACGCCTTATTCTTGTTAAATTGAGTTTTATTTCACTAAATACGTATTTCGAAAGCTATGCTTTTATCGACAGTAGTATCTAAAAACTAAATCTTAAAGTAAAAACAACACCATTATATAGTACAAATTTTAACTAATTAAACCTAAGGAAATACATCAATAAACTAATGGAAAAACCTAATTAAAATTTAAAATATTGTAAAGGACATTGATAAATATATAAACAAAAGAATTTTATTACTGCAATAAGTGGATTAAAAAAGGGAAAATAAAAATTAAATGGGTGGATATTCTAAATTAGTTTAAATAATTTTGATTTTATATTGCCTCCTTTTGTATTCATTAATATTTCTGGATTTTTGTTGTTTTCTTTTTCAATGAAGTATGATTCATATGCTTCTAGGTGATTTGGGTTATTAACTTGTTTAATGAGCTCTAGATTTTGTACAGAAGATTTATGTTCATTTTCAAACATACGTGCTGCCACGCTAGAATTATCTGGCCTCTTATACTTGAACTCTGCAAAATGCTCTTTTAGGCGTTGTTCGATTTTACGTTGGGTTAGTCCTATGTAAAATTTTTAAGA
>OY856187.1:182711430-182773930 GCA_963693315.1 Diogma glabrata
GTGCAGTTTTTAATTTCATTTAAGTTAGATCAATAAATACATATGTTTAAGAAAAAAGCTATATAATAATGTTTTTATGACAACTTCCTTTCTAATGTTTCTTAGTCAAGACCAGAATTATCATAGTGAAATGTCATTAAATGATATTTTTGAAGAATATAAAACGAACACACCAACCGTAATTTCTATAATTTAAAATTTCTAGAAAAAGTGAGTGTATACTCTGAATTATTGTTTGGGACAAAGGCTCTAAATAATACACTCCAATATTTTGTTGTAGGGTCTACCTATTGGCACATTATGGTCTAGATTTTTAAACGAATTTAATTTAAATTGAATCCCGAAAATCTTTGGAAATATTCAGTCATTCGCAGTAAAACAAATTATAATAATGTTTTTATGACAACCTACACACCTAAACCTTAACACATTTCTTTTTAAAAAAAATTGTCTTGTAAAAACCTTTTACGCAGAATCAGAGTAAAATTTTAGAAAAAAATATTGCAATCCAGGAAAAAAAATTATTTGGAACAAATTCACTAGATAATATACCCTGCTCTTATTTAAAACACATATTTCACCCTACAAATGTCCATACGCATTAAAAGATTTCACCCTACAAATGCCCATACGCATTAAAAGAACAAATTATAATATGTAATGTTTTTATGTCACACTACAAGCCAAATACATTCCCTTTTAAAATTGGTCTTAACTCTTAGCTAATTTGCTTTAGCTTTTTTATGCAAAATCAGAGTAAAATTAAATGATAATAAAGTTTTTACTTTTTATGACAGTTTCCTTTCTAATTTTTTTCTTAACAACAGAATCAGAGTAAAATTGACATTTGTTGATTTTTTTTTGATTGTGAAAAGCGTTCAATAGATGGAGCCAAAGACAGTATGAAACTTATTCGTATTAAAAATTATTAGCATTAGTTTCTCAAAATTCAAAACTTTTTTCAAAATGTTATATTTTAACAAATTTTGTTTACAGTCATGTGGATTAAATTCATTTCATATTAATATTTAAAGGTGAGTTTATGTTAAACGAGTTGCCATAAGCTTATTATATTATATGGACAACATTAGATCAAAACCATTTTTTGAGGTTATGTCTACTAAGTTCAGCGTAAATAAGCAAAAGTGGTAATCGCTAATTTTTTTTCACGAACAGCGATCTACCTCATCGCTTTGATAAGCAAAAGTGGTAATCGCTATTTTTTTTCACGAACAGCGATCGCTTTGATTCTAAAGCAAACTAGTTTATCTATACAAAAGATTGATTCTAAAGCAAACTAATTTATTTCTATTTACAAAAGATTAAATTATAATGATTTTATTTTTAAAAAAAGTGTCTTAGCTGTTTACATTTTAAACTTACAATAGATGGCGTCAAGACAAAAATCAGTTAATGGAAATTGCTTTGATCTTAATGATAAATATTCTTAAACTTTCATTTTTCAATAATCGTTTTCGAAATTTTATATGTTTTAATTAATTTTGTATACGGTTTATTGTATAAAATCTACTTCAAATTAAAATTTAAAGGTGAGTTTATGTTACAAAACACGTCATAAGTTCATATATGTTAAACAAAATTAGATCAAATCATTTTTTTGAGGTTATGTCTACTAGGAAATCTACAGCGTAAATAAAGCTAAAGTGGTAATCGCTATTTTTTTCACGAACAGCGATCTACCGCATCGCTTTGATATAATTAATATGAATTCATATGAATTATATAAAGGCTGTAAATTAATGTATATACATCCAAATAGTAAATACAATAGTGAAAAAAATTGAAGTAATGACAACCTTATCTCAAAGTTGGCAGTTTATTATTCAAACAAAGAAAAATACTTGCAAACAATTCCACTTTAATTGGGACAACTACATGAAAACATTTTTCTGACAACGGCATGACTGACGTTTATTTCAAATATAAAATGTTATATCCAATATAACACTAGTTGAATAATGTTAATAACTGTTTCCATGAAATAAAATTGTCGTTAGCCTTATACATATCATAAATTTTTCATTTTAAAATTGAAGTATTTGAAATTAATTTAACTATATTTTATTTACACATTAATTTTACGCGTGATTGTCTCAACTACATCGTTCTACAGTTGTTCAAACAATTCCGTAGTTCTGTTCGCCATATTTGACCGCACGGTGAGGTTCAGACAACAGCATTTCGATTGGAAATAGAACATGTTTTTTTCAGTGTAATAAAAAATAATAAAAATACGAAAAATTCAAATTTAAAATTTAAAGCAGGATAATTTGTTTTTGTTCTACTGTACCCGACAAACATCATGTGCATGGTGCACGAGTAGGTGCACATTTCGTGCACATTTTATTTTGACTAATTTTGTACTTTTTTGGAAATATTCTAGTGTATATTTAAAATTTAGTTGAAGTATCTATACATGTATTTGAGTACTAAGTCATACAAATTTGTTTTAATTTAACATTTTTAAATCATGTAAACATGTATACAAAATGTGCATAGAACTTTAAACAAAATGTTTTATGCACATTTTGTATACATGTATACATGTTTACTTTAAACAAATATTCACCGTGTAATTTTATGTTTGTGCATTTGTTTATAAAATTCGCATGAAACATGTTTACGAAATGGCCTATATACATGTAGACGGAATGCGCATATACTTCTGTACGAAATATATAAATTTCAGTTGGTTAAAATTCACTAGAGTTCTATCCATTTAACATGTTTACAAAATTATATACTTTAGTTATCGCTTCTCGGCTTAAAGACTATGATAACAGCGGCAGTGTTATGACTACACATTGGTTAGTATAAGGTTATGATATTTCTATTAACGAATTTATTTGATATTTTGTTGTCATAAACATGTTTCTAAGAAGTATACAGAAAATTTATGTACCTTTTGCCATCAAAACATGCCGTCAACATGTGTCTGAAAAATTTATACATTGCTGATAACCTGTGAATGAACATACTGTGAACATTTTAGTACCCATTTGATGCACATGAGTCTGAAATGTCTGTGCATATATGTGCTAAGGCGTTTTACGACATGTGCATGGTATGGTACACATCATGTGCATGACATGTGTTATAAACCATTTTGTGCACTGACATATTGTGTCATGCACAATTAGTGCACATTTCATGCATTTTTTCCAAAATTGTTTTACGGGGTAGTTGCTGTGTAAACTATTCTGTAGTACCTCTTTAAATATTCTTAAGTATGCTCAAATTATACAAGGACTATTGTAGCGCGAAAGCCTTGATAAATCCTCGATAAAATTGCGTGAAAAGGTTTATGCAAGCCAAAAAACTGAAATTGAGTAAGGTCTTATATACATTACTATATTTTTCGCTTTTATATTCTATAAAGATTGAATAGTTTTTTTCAGCGTTTCACTGAAATGTTAAATTGCTCGATTAGGATACTACATTTTGAATGCGTAAAGAAATCAAAATGCTACTTGGGTATAGTTTTCGGCAAAATCTTTTATGAGTACATTGTTTTCGGGTAGCGATGTATATCAAACATAAAACTCTATGTAAAAGTACAAGTATTTCATCTATGTTTAGAAATTTATTACAAAATTAACACGAAACATCAATACGATACCGAAAAATTATAACAGATCATATATTAATATAATTTAGTGAAAAGGTGATACAATACAATCAGCAAACTTCTAAAAAACCTCTCCATTTAGCGTTTCGAGAAAATATTACAAAATCACAAATTCATATTTCTTTAAAATTCCCAAAATGTTGTAAAAATAATAAAATTGATAATAAAATCAAAAATTTAAACTTTTTTCAAAATGCTAAAAAAATATAATAAAATTAAAAATTTAAACTTTTTCAAAATTCTAAGAACATTCCAAAAATTCTTACAAAATCAAAAATTGAATTTTTTTTCAGAATTCTAAGAATATTACAAAAATTCAAAATACAAACTTTTTCCAAAATTCTAAAAATTACGCAAAAATTATAACAATATCAAAAATTGAAACTTTTTTCAAAATTCTAAAAATTATAATAAAATCAAAAATTAAAACTTTTTCAAAATTCTAAAAATATTCCAAAAATTCTTACAAAATCAAAAGTTGAAACTATCTCCAAAATTCTAAAAATATTGATAAAATTCACAAATTTAAACTTTTTCCAAAATTCTAAAAATATTCCAAAAATTATAACAAGATCAAAAATTTTCATGTTCAATTGCATTTCATCTCATACGAATAATTAATTTTATTTTTTGCCAAAAAATTGGGTTAAAAATAAATGAAAATCATTCTTTTGACACACTTCACAATATTTTTTTTACAAACTTATAATTCAATTTTGTAGTTTTTGGTCTCACATACCAATCCCGACCATCAAGATTTCTCCACATTCATTGTTACTTACTATTCATTAACCCTTAAAATGAACATTTTTTGGCACACTTCCGGTACAGGTATCGAACACATCGTCCTTTTGGCCCTTACCATTCAGAATACCTATTTTTAGAAATTCCGGTTTTCTAGATTTCGTCGATTGTGACGGCCGGCCGGCAGACAGACATACATTTTGGTTTTGCTTTTTTGAAATCGTTATAATCTCATCGTTATAACCTAAAACGTCGAGAAATGCCCAAAAAGTGGGGGTAAGAATTTCACTTTTGGCTCTAGAATTCGGTTTTTCAGACCGAAGTAACATCAAAAATTAAAAATTTCAACAAAACTTATTTCTCTACTGTTTTCAATGCCGTTTTCAATAAAAAATATCTATGCTTCTTGATAGATGATTAATGTAATTTATTTTACACACGATAATCATATTTATATACACATATTATGTAGAAGTGCTTTAGTTATGATGCTTTTATAAGACAAAAGAAGTGTTCGAAAATAAATTAAGTTACTTAAGTGCTGAACATTTTCCACACTGATTGCATTTTATGATTTCTATAACAATATTTGGACGGTTGTCAGACCTAAGGGCTTGTTACATTTTTATAACAACCATTCAAATTGTTCTTAGAAGAACGGTTTAACAGAATCTATGAAAACGTCAAAAACATTTGTTGCTTTTTTTTAAATGAATAAACATTTAAGGAAAGGAAAATAAATTGAGACAAATAAATAATACGTTTAATTTTTAATATGAAATGGTTGAATGAAATTATGAATATGATCATAAATTAATTTTAAAAACATTTTTATGTCAATAACTTTGTGATGTAAATCAACCCATTAGTGGCATTTTATACGTATGTGCTACTTGATTTTATAACCGAAATTCGTTTCCACAATTACCATATTACTACCCCATATTTTTGAGGAAAAATTCATTTATTTAATTAACTTATCACATTTCCTTTTGATAACAGTTTTTTTTACTTCATCAAACTTAAACATCTTCAATTTAAGAACAAGCTAAGAAACCAAAAATACAAAATCAATGAATATTTCCATTCAATTTCCTCTATTGTTTTGCTAATGGGTAGACAACAAATTCGAGAATCTTTATTAAACGAAAAAAAATCTTGATAAAATTATTATTATTGGAAAAATATCATTTCAAAAGATTCGAAAATAAAACAATATTTAGGGATATCAAATTTTAAGGAAAACAAAGAAAATCTAAATTTAAATGAAAAAAAATCGATTGATTTGAGAAATATTTGAGAAATATTTGAATAAAAGAAAAGCGTTTTTTCGATGGTGAGTTATTTCATGTACATCTCTTTTAATAGAGTGTCACCTTGTCACAGGGTACAAATTAGCTTGGTTAAGATGGATTTTCGGTTTAGTTTCTGTATATGTATTTACGTTAGTACTGCAATAAAAGCCACTAAAACCGTGAAGAAACAGTGTAGGATCAGAACCAGCATTATCTTAGATCCAACTGAATTCGACTTATTTTGATACATCTTGTTGAATTGCTTTAAATTTTTTATACAGCAAGAGAAATCAAAAAAGTAATTAGGGTAGAGGCAGTTTTTTAAAACGACGGATTTTGTATATAAATTTTCAAAATCTCATACTAAAAAATATGAAGGGGCTGAAATCTCACAGCTCTGAGATATCAAGAATTCGGTTTTGGTTAAGAATTTTGATATAGTTTTCCGCATAAAACTTTTATGAGGACATTGTTTTTAGTTTTCCGCAGCGATGTATATTAAACATAAAACTCTTTGTAAAAGTACAAGTATTTTATATCTGTTTAGAAATTTATTATATTACAAAACTAACACGAAATATCAATTCGTCGCTGGAAAATCATAACAGATCATACATTAACATAATTTAGTGAAAAGAGGATACACTCAGCAAACTACTCAAAAACCTCTCCATTTAGCGTTTCGAGAAAATATTACAAAATCAAAACGAAGTAAATTCATATTTCTTTCTAAATTCCAAAAACATTGTGGAAATTAAATAAAATCAAAAATTCAAACTTTTTTCAAAATTCTAAAAATATTGCAAAAATTATTACAAAATCAATAGTACTAAAAATATTGCAAAAATTATAACAAAATCAAACATTGAAACTTTTTTCAAAATTCCAAAAATTAGAATAAAATCAAATATTTAATATTTTTCTAAATTCTAATAATATTCCGAAAATTCTTCAAAATTCAAAAATTCAAACTTTTCCATAATTCTAAAATTATTGCAAAAATAATAACAATATCAAAAATTGAAACTTTTTTCAAAATTAAAAAAATTATAATAAAATCAAAAATTTTAAATTTTCCAAAATTCTAAAAATATTTCAAAAATTCTTACAAAATCAAAAATTAAAACTTTTTTCAAAATTCTAAAAATATAAAATATATATAAAATTCAAAAATTCTATTATTTTTCAAAATTCTAAAAATATTGCAAAAATTATAACAAAATCAAATTTTGAAATTTTTTCCAAAATTCTAAAAATATTGCAAAAATTATTACAAAATCAAAAATACTAACTTTTTTCATAATTCCAAAAATGTTTCAAAAACTATAACAAATTCAAGGGTCCAATTTCATGTTCAATTACATTTACGTCGCACAAACATACAAAATTCGATTGTGTCAAAAGAGCTCGCGTAAAATGTCGGATGGAATAATTAACACTATTGTGAAATTTGTATTGCATAACATCAAACTGTTGTAACATTGTGCTATATTGCTAAATACACAAATACAAATATGGTGGAAATTCGTTTTCCGTAAAATCGTTACCGTTTAATATTTACCGTTACCGTTTAATATTTTGCAATATGTTCCTAATTCACGTTTATGTGTTCGGGAATAGGATCCCTGGAAATTTTGATGTTAGTTATGCACCTTGCTCTGGCCGACAAGTCACTGAAAAATCCAATATTATTTTGCAACTGGTTGAACCTATTCCGTATCAAGTTGTCAAGATAAAGCGAACACAGTAAACATCAACCATATAGTAAATATCAACCATCAACCTCATAATACAGAACAATTTAAATCTAACTAAATTAATGAAAGTGGATTACCAATTACCATTTATATCACAAAAAGATATTGTGAAAGGTACAACTTTTATTAAAACTCGAGGCAATATTTAATTTGTTAGAAATTTTATGCACTGAATAAATTGTTCGATTTTTAAACGATATAAGATTGTCAACTTCGTCGCGGATATGGCGAATAGAACCTTGTTTTTCAGCGTGACTATGACAACAGAGACTCTCATCTCTGGAATGCCTTACCTTCGTGGCTTTTCCTCGATACCTTTAATCCTTTTCCTCGATACCTTTACAACGAGTTTGACGACATTTCCATTTAGACTCTAAATCATATTATGGTGGTTCCAAACTTTGTGTTTCTTACGAATTTAATCCTTAGTTTAATGCCTTAGAAACACTCCTTGTGTCTGAACCAAAAATAGTAATTTGATGAAACAATGAACTCGTTTGCCTTCTTATGGCAATTCTTTTCCGTTTACCCAATCTAGCTGCACAAAGAACAAACATAAACTTTATATTCTTTTTTTCCTTTTAAATCTCTTTCAAATCACATTTATTAACAACAGCAAAAATATTTTTTTTGTTACATTTTCCAAACTTTATTCCACAATAAGGAAAAATTACTTTTTACAAACTTATATTATATATATTTTTTCCAACATTACACTTAACCAGGAGTTAGAGTTTAATTAATTTTTTTTAATTTTATTTTTAAATCTCGATTTCGAAAACAACATTTTTATTTTAAATCTTAATTGCAACTCCCACTAAATACAAAAATATTTGTAGTATTTATAATATTTAAAACAAAGTAAAAAAGAGAATGATTGTTTGTTGATGCATGACTCTCCCATTTCGTTTTATTTAGCAAAGAGATAAAATATAACAATTAAAATTCGAAATATTTTTGAGAGAATTCAAACATATAAAAAAACTATTATGCCCTTGATGTCTTTTTACAGGAAGTCCGAAGATTATGAATATTGATTGTTTGTTAATGAAAAAAATGTAATGTAGCCGTATTATACACGCAAATGGAAATGTTTGGTTAGTTTCTACTATTGATTTGTTGTTCTAGAGTTGGTGTAGATTTTCTTATAAAATTCTACCTGTTAAATATCACGTAGTTTGGCGGGCATAACACATTGACCATGGAAAGAGTAAGTGCAGAGATCCATAGCAGTCAATACCTCTTCTTGTTTCAGTTAATTATATAGCAAATGATAACTGTGAAATAATTGCCAAAAACACCTCGTGATTCGTAGAAAACTCTACGATATGTTATTAATCTTTCATTATAAATCCTTCAATTTTTCACATGGCTCGTTTCTCATATCAGCTAAAGGTGCAGGGCTAGGTGCTATATTATACTGAAATTATTTTTGGTTTCTTGACCATATTTTACTAAAAGAAGTCAATAATTAATAATCATATTTCACTTCCTTTTGTCGTTGTCCTTAATGATTAGATGGTCCAGGTTGGGGTTCTTCAACAATGAACTAATTTTCTTCAGTATCTTCAACAATATTTCTGGAAATTTCAACTTAAACACATCTGGCCACATTGCCGAAAATCACTGTTAACGTCAGGATTCAATAATATAAAATTATCATTAATATCTTCTTCATCGCTTAATCCATCAACACGATCAGGCAGAAGATTGTTAGTTAAAGAAATATTATCAACTTCTTCATCTCCGTCGTTCCAATTTTCAATAATTTTCCTCACTTCACTCATTGTCAATAGCTTTCGACTTGGCATTATAACTACATATTATATACAAATAATAAACATTCGATGTAAAGAATGAACGTTATAAGAAATGTAATACATAAAAACTGTCCTTATAACCTTTTTTCCTTATAACAAAATAATATCACACGAAATAAAATACGTCTGTTCTTTTCAAAATAGTACCAACAAATAACCAAAATGTCAGAAAAATTATGAAATCCAGTGCCAGTGTTCGATTAAACGAACACTTAATTTAACGTACACCTGGAAGCACGCCAATGTTTCCAATAAATATGAAAACTATTCCTATGACTAATCTCTTCTATTATCTCTTCTATCTCTATCTACAAATCCGTCATCATTAGTTTTTCGATTACTGTTCGTTTAGTATTTTATATAATTATTCAAAAATATGTCTAAACACAAGTTTTTTTTGGAAGAGGAGGTGTGGTGGGAAGGGTTGGCGTGAGCCACCATCCCAATTTCTTAGTCAAATACACAACACATCAAGTTACCTTATTGTACTAAGGGCACCATACATAACTATTACTATCATAAGTAAACAATTTTTAGAAAAAAAAAGGAATTTCACTGTTCGATGAAACGAACAGAGGATCGAAATGGGTTAAGTCATTTCACAAAAATCTTTCATGTACTAATCTATAAATTTTCAATTTCATTTTTAGGGTTCCGTTTTTTATATCAAATCCTATTGGTGAGAATAAAACGAGTTTTCGCATTATATCGATTATCTCGTAAATTATAAATGCTATGGACCTGAAATTTGAGGTGCGTATAAAACTAACCGGTCCACATAAGATGAATGTTACAAATAAAACCGAAGTTGTTTTCGTTTGGTTTACAGAGTTACGATGTGAGACCTTTAAGAAAATACATTTTTTTATAGATTTAAGTAGGGTATCATATGAAAGGACTTCATTTTAGTATTCCTTAAAAATATATTACGGAATTTCACACTTCACCATTTTTGGTATAATTTTGAATAATGACATTTTCTTTTCTTACCTCGATTAGCTCCGAACTTAACTGATCGAAAATTTTTAAATGTATTTGGAATGATGGAAAAATTAGTAAGTTTTTAATAAAAAATATATAAAAGTGTCATATACTCATAATTACATTTATTAAGGGGGTGGAAATGAGAAGCGGTGACAACACTATTTAAAACGTGGTCATGTGGGGTGTCATTTGTAAGAGCACCTGATTTAGAAAACATTTCAATTTTTTTTAGAATTTTGCGTTGCACAGTTTTTGAGTTATTATCAAAAAAGTGCGACTTTCAGACCGACCCCTTACGTTTCGACACTGATTGACAGAAAAATTTGAAAAAATTCACAGATTTAAGAAGTTTGATAAATTTTGAATGAAAATTATAGCGAAGTCTCAAATAATTATATTTCTGTGTGTTTAGGGGACGGGGGTGGAGAGGGCAAAAAAATCTTTTTGAACCAAGCGAGTAGAGTGTCATTTGAAAAAGCACCTAATTTAGAAATCATTGCAATTTTTTAGAATTTTACGGTGCACAGTTTTTAAGTTATTGTCAAAAAAGTGCAACTTTCAGACCGTTTCGCCCCCTACATTTCGACGATGATTGACAGAAAAATTTGAAAAAATTCACAGAGATAGGAAGATTTTTTTTTAATAACATGTCCTGTGTAGTAGTAATTTGAATAACTAAACAAAAAATCCTATCACAGGCAAAATATGAGGCCAATATTTTATTATAGAATAGAGAAAATAAAAGTAAATTAAAAGTAAATACAAAACTTTTACAAAAATTTGATGAAACAAAACAAAAATGTAGTTGCCAATAATTCAGCCGATTGCATATTCCTGGATCCTGAGACGCACCGTCTTTCTTGAAGATTAAAGCCCACACATAGTTATATGAAGGCTCGTTTCTTCAAGGAAGCAATAGCGTCCCATCATCAAGGATTATTTCACAGCTAGTGCTACCGTTGACTGAATACAGTTCATCCGCCACCACCCCTAAGATGTCACCTTGGCTAGTGATATCTCACTGCTATTGCCAGTGGTATGTGATATCTTACGTTAACTCGAATGTCAATAGCTGGGACTGGAGTACGCGGGGTTGTCACACCCGTAGATCAAAAATAAGAAAAATTTGGTAAATTTTGAACGAAAATCATAGCTAAATCTCAAATAATTATATTTCTGTGCGTTTAAGGGATGGGTGTGTCGAGAGTAAAAATAACCACTTTTGACCCAAATGTGTGGGGTGTCATATGAAGGAGCACTTAATTTAAGAAACATTACAATTTTTTTTAGAATTTTGCAATGCACAATTTTTAAATTAAATTAAATTTTTTTTGAATTACCATAAACAGCTATGGATAAGATTTAACCTGAAGCAACATTTTTGGTGTGATTTTTGATCAATGTAGATGTAATTGTAATTTACTATTGACATTTCCGATTAAACATTTATTTTGTTTTGCGTCTATGGTCTGACAATATAAAGACATTACAACACAACTTTTTGTCAATAATTTTAGATATTGTGTTCTTTTTTTACATTCACGGAACCCTTGACGAGCGAATTTTGATCAAAATTTAAATTGCTGACTTTTTTATTTTCGGAAAGAAAACAATGGAATATAATTTAATTGAAATCAAATGAAGAACAGTTGTAGCACATCATAAAATGAAATTCAGTAGCTTTTTCAACATTTCAATATTTTTAAAAAATAAAAAATAATATTTCAATTACACAAAAATGTAATCAATCTTCTTCAAAATATATTCAATAATTTATTTACCAAAAAACAAAACAACCTTTGAAATATGAAGCACAAAGCACAATCAATATATAATTTATGTTATATGTTTTTGCTCGCGATTATATAAACGTTTTACTAATTTATTTTTGAAAAATTATTAGTAACTTTTTTTTGGTAGGGAATTTAATTAACGTAAAAATAAATTTATAATTATTAGAAAAAATTGAATTAAATGGAGATATAACAATGTTTGAACATTAATTAATTATTCAACCATAAATGGCGTCATTGTTTTTGTGAGTCTGGTTTTGTTTTTGATTAATGTGTTAGGCTTCTACACGTAGTAAGTAATGATACTTAATGATTTGATTTACTATATACGTTTTTCTTACATTTTTCTTTTGTTTAAAAATCCTAAATTGTAGATTTATGAGAAAATTTTCAGTATTTAACCCTTACTTTATTGGTATTTTGATTTTCTCATGTTTTTTGTCATAAAGTGTTTAAAGAGAGCAAAAAAAAAAAAATAAATAACAATGAATCGTATCATAAAATAAAATAGGATATATATGTAAATATTTCATGTAGAATGTAAGAAATAAAAACGAAACAGGTGAAACCAAAATTTAAAAAAAAATTAAAAATTAATTAAATTTTTTATCATGATGTTCTTACAAATTTGTTTCTATTAAAAACCAAACATGGGAATGGGAATGAAAACGAACTCCATAAACTCATAATAGTAAAAATTAATTCGGTGTAGACGCCTGGTATTTAGAAAGAACTAAAACATCTTGGCGTTTTCACTTGACTTTTCGCTTTTTTTTAATTATATTAAAGGGATTAAAATTTTTAATTTCTAAATATTTTAAACTTATTTCAAACTCATATCAAACAAAAAAGATCTAACCCTTATTACAAAACAAATTATAAATAAATTCATTCAAAACATTGTCAAAAAAATTACTTGTCATAAAACTATAATTCAAATCTAACCCATTTATTAGACCAACCTTCAACTGTTATTATCATATAAATCCTCTTGTTTCAAGTGTCATAGTAAGTTAATTTTTAGAATTAATTAAAAAAATATATGTATAAACATAATCATAAAAGCTTAATTTATTCAACCAAAAAAAAAATATAATGATGAAGAATAACAAGAAAACATAAAAGCTTAAAATGAGTGACATTATATATTGGTTGTATCAAAAGGATAAAATATTATTTTAATAGATAAAAGTTTTCGTTTGTTTTATCTTTCTACGTATGTAGTTTTGTGTTTGAAATTAGAATTTGCATAAATTGCCTTTATTGTCAGGCAGGATTCAATTAGATTATGTTTTTTATGGTTCAAATAAATATAAAATATATTGTGCTAAACTAAAATATTAAAATGATTTACCATCAGGTAGTTTCGTAAACACATACTAGCAACCATTTACACTTTGTTAAGAGACAATTTCGTTTGAAGGAAATAGTACTGTTCGTAAATGGTTTGGATGGTTAAGTCACGCTTTTTTTACATATCTGGATTTGCTATACAACTTAAACAAAACTTTGTTACATAGTCTGGGGATATATAAGAACGCCAGATTGATATTTTAGCTGAACTAGGATCAAAGTGGTTAGTGGATTTCGCAAAGAATATTTAATTCAAGGGTTAATCCCTTAATCATTTTTCTAGGTCTTTCTCCACTACAACCTACAGTTATGAAACCATTTTCATAAAACGTTGGTTAATGACATTCCATACTTTGGTTACATTTGGGATCAAAGAGTGAGGGAGGGATCTACCAAACAACTGCTGACTTTTCTCAATTTGTTTTTTGTAGTTTGTTGGGAGCATTCAAAATTTATTTGCCAATCAAAAGATGGCTCTAATGTGACACCTTTAGAAAAGATTTGTTTACCGAGTAGTAAAGTAAGTATTAAATGATCAAATGAAATGCGTTAACTAAGGATTCGTTAAAAGTTTAGTTTGGAATTTTACAGCAACAACTTTTCCCAACAATTTTGAAACTAAGCGACTTTTCCTTGTTCTCTTCTCCTGCCTGAAATTATGCGTTGCATCCAATACTCATAATTATATTTATTAAATAACTGAGAGCGTGCGTTAGTATGTTTAGTGGCCAATTGGTAAGCGTACTAGTTTGAAACTTAAAGGAACCGAGTACGAGTTCCATCTAAGTGAAAGTATTATAAAGCATTAAATTAAACAAAACATTACAAACTATAAACAAAATGGTTTTCCAATTAACCGATAGCGAACCAATGTGGTTGCTAAAATTGGAAAAACGGTTAAGGGTTAATAACCTATATAAAATATCGAAATTGAGTCTTCAATCGAACTCGATACTCCACCATTAAAAAATAAGTGAAGTGAAAATTAAAACTGGAGAGAGACACTTCTTGACAGCCCATACGTTCCTATATCAAGTTTATACAGTAAAAAAAGGAGCTGATGTTTCACCTAGTCAAACTCAAGGTTTAAATTCAATTTAAGTGATATTATATTTTATTTAATTTTAAATCTCACATTTTTTTATGTTAATCATGCGTCAACTATAAATATTATGTAAAATGTGCATCAACTATATACTATGTACTATGCGCGCAACTATGTACCCTTCTTCTGCCTCCTTTTACTCGGAGCGTGATAAAATGAACATTTTGAAAAAAGTCAAAGTGATAGAAAGTTCGCTAAATTTTAAAGGATCAAATTTTCATAACTCTTTTTTAAGGACTGGGTGTAAGGACAGGTAAAAAAATTTAGACAACAAAGAACACTAATTTTAGCTAACATTACAATTATTTGTTTCATTTTACGCCGCACGATTGCGGATGTATGTTGAAAACGTGAATTTGCCTCTTATGTTCTAAACCATATTATCCCTCTTCGGTTCCAAACGGGATGAACGACGAACATTGAACAAATTCACAATGAATTCTGTATTATTCTGTATTATGACGGTACGGGAGTTGATTTAAAAAAGATTTTTTACCCAGTTGCTCCAAATGGGTCTTTAATAGTTTTTCAATTTGATTATGACAACAACGGTTCTTCAATTCAAATGTCAGTTCGTTCCATAACAATGTGCCGTTACCTAGACTATTATCAGATCCTAATTTGGATGAAAAGTTAGAAACAAGTAGATTAAGTGTTTGTATTGATCGAACGAAAGTTAATTTAGTAATCAACCGATTAGGACAAAAGAAATAAAGCAACTTCTGCAAAAAACATTTTACACGATTTGGGGATTTTTGAGATCAATTAATTTCAAGTAAGTAGGGAAGTACCCTGAATTTTTTCAATTTAAAGGTATTTTTGGAAGTTTCTCAGAAAGTTTTAAACGATTTTTCTTGAGAATTATTTAATTTCTTAACATCACTATCCAGTGGCGGATTATGCCTTTAAGGGGCCTGAGGCGGAACAAAATGTTGGGGCCAAATTTAAGATTTTACCAAAAATTTTGCAAATGAATTTGATTAAGACTATTTCTTAAATAATTTTTTATCCGCTTCAGAACGGAGAAAGATCGGTTCCCAGTTGCGTTGCATATCGGCAATGTAAGAAATATTTTTAAAATAGTTTCCACATTAGGAAATGTAGATTGCAGGCCATCAATGATTACCTTCACTCAGAGAATTTTGTTAGTAAATTTAATAACCGCCCGTTTTAAAAATGTATAATAAGTTATTTTATCAATCTGATAACGATTTTTATTAAAGTAATTGCTACATTCGTTCGATTAAAACTTTTTGTTATTATTTTCATAAAAATGTTTATTAAAATAAAAATACGGTCAATATTATTAAAAAAATCACAACGGTTGATTAAACTAATAACCAATTTTTATTAAAATAATGAATTCGAACAGTCAAAAAAAAAATCATGTGATTAACGTAGAGCTATTAAAATAAAAACATAAATTATTATTTTTGTAGTTAATTTTAATAACCATTTTATTAGATTAATCATCGACCTTTTTACTTTCAAAACGTAGGTTATTAGATTAATAATAGTATACATTAATCTAACTTTAGGTTATTATTTTTAATAACGATTAATAAAATCTTGGTAAGAATCACAGTTTATATACAGACGCTAAATAAACAACTTTAAAAAATATTTAAAAGTTTTGTGAAAAGTTAAAAGTGTTATTAAGAAAATTGAAAAAGTAACATTCTTTTATTAAACGATAAGAAATTTGATTTAAAACAAAAACAAATAGTTGGCAAGTAAACGAATTCATACGTTTGGTATGTGAAACTTTGTAAATTTTTGTGCTGTCTATTCCGTGTTAAAAAAATTGGTTTTTCAGTTCCTGAAACAGATTCATCAGAACATGTAGAAATTTTGTTCGATGAACAGAGTAGTTGGGCTGAAACTGAGTCTGCATGGGACAGGACTAAACAACTGAGACTCAGCGACATTTAAAAATTAAAATCAACTTCGGAAATTTTAACCTAATGGAAGCAATTTAAATTACCGCTTGGTTATAAACTGGTAATTAATAATTCAATATTAGTATATTTCAATAACATTTTAATTATAATAATATACCTTTTAAAATTTTCAGATAGAGATTTATTTCAAAGCGGAAACATTGAAAGCCAGCGATTTTGGTTGTAAATTACCAACATTTATTAAGAAAACTCAGCCCATTTTTTAAGAACAAATTAAAGATGAAAAATTAAGAGAGATTGTTGAAAAGCTTCGCAATACAGAGAATATATGACGGAAAGTAAGTTTTTTAAATTTGTATTTTTTGGCTCCAAAAACTTGAAAATCACATACAACAGAAACAGAATTCCATTCAAATTTTACAGCAACAGAATTTTTTGCTGTCAAATTTGTATGAAATTCTGTTTCTGTTTCTGATGTATTTGAATATCCAACTGTAAGTTAAAAAGTTGTTTTTGGACATGTCATTTGTAAATTTTAGGGTTCCGTTTTTATACGGAACACTTGGTGAGAGTACAATGTGTTTTTCACATTATGTCAATTATCTCGTGAACCATTAATCCGATGAACTTAAGATTTGAGGTGCTTATAAAACTAACCTATCCACACAAGATGACGGGTTAAAAATAAATAAAGTTGTGTTCGTTTGTTTTACAGAGGTACGATGTAAAGCCTTTGAGAACATACATTTTTTTATCGAGACGAGTAGGGTATCATATGAAAGGGCTTCGTTTCAGCATTCCTTAAAAATGTATTTTGGAATTTTACACTTCACCATTTCTGTATTATTCTGAAAAATGACGTTTTCTCTATGTTTTATTGCTCCGATTAACTCCGACCCTACTTCATCGAAAATCTTGAAATTTATTTGGACTGATAGAAAAATGAGTAGGTTTTTAATGAAAAATATAGAAAAGTGGCAGATACTCATAACAATATTTATTAAAGGGGTGGGAATGATAAGGGCTAAAAACATCATTTAATCCAGGTCAAGTGGGGTGTCTTTTGAAAGAGTACTTGATTTTAGAAACATTGACATTTTTTTTAGAATTTTGCAATGCACAGTTTTTGAATTATTGTCAAAAAAGTGACACAAAAGTTGGTCCCCCCCTTGCATTTCGAGCTTAATTAACACAAAAATTTGAAAAAGTACAGAGACAGGAAGTTTGATAAACTCTGAACGAAAATTATAGCGAAGTCTCAAATAATTATTTTTTTGAACTTTTAAGGGATTGGGGTGGGAAAGGGGGAAAAAACTTTTTCTACCCAAGCGAGTGGGGTGTCATTTGAAAGAACACCGAGTTTAAGAACAATTGCAATATTTTTTAGAATTTTGCGGTGCACATTTTTTGAGTTATTCAAAAAATGTGCAAATTTCAGACCGTTCCTCCCCATACGTTTCGACACTGATAGACAGAAAAAATTGAAAAAATTCACAGAGACAGGAAGTTTGCTATATTTTGAACGAAAATTATAGCGAACTCTCAAATAATTATATTTCTGTGTGTTTATGGGATGGGTGTAAGAGGGTGTTCACGACCAAGTCGTTCTACTCAGGAGTTTCAACAAAATGTTTCTCAATCTGGAAGTGAAAAAACATTGTAAATGGGTTGCTATTTATTATATATATATACTTATCGTAAATCACTTCCAGATGAATGTTAAAACACTGCAAGTTGCCCAGGAATAACTAAAATTAACGCAATACGATATTAGTCATAATTTGTACAATCAAAGATTTATTATTATTTACAAAATTTATACAAATATTACCAAAACAATCCTGGTGAAATGTCAATCTAAATGTCAATTTTGAATTGATGTGTTCGGTATGTTTTGATTTTTAGTTTGATATTTTCAATGTTCACATTGAATTGATGTGTTCATTATTCTATATTATTCATTCGATATTTTCGAGATCGTTGGAAAACTTGACAGTAGTTGAGATTATGATTTGTAGAGTTTTGGCTTTCTATAAAACGGACTGTTTTGGTAGTTTTGCTCTCTTATTCTTACGAATTTATACCTGAATAGTATAGTCAATAAAAAGTGTTGTTTGTGTTTTTTTTCATGTAGTTTGTTAAGTATGAGCTAAGCTCTGTCTTGTTATTTTTTAAGTAAATTTTAAAATATTTTGTATTCCCATGTATTTAAATCAATAATTGTAAAATTAATAAAGGAGTTTATATAAAGTTGTGTGCATCAGGTCAGTTTTTTTAATGTATATAAATTAACCAAATAGTTTTTTCTTGTTTCCCTGACAAATATTCGTCGAGTGTGCATGCAGTAAAAAAACCTCGTATAAGTTTCATCGATTGGAACGGGTGATGTGTCCATGATATTTTCATTTCATATGTACATAACTTCAACTATTATATGAGCTGATATTTTCATCATTGCATAGTTCATCTCATATGTACATAGTCTCAACTATTGTATGATCTGATATTTTCGTCGTTGCTTCAGTTAGTCATCGCATTTACATAACTTCAAATATTAAACGAGCTGATATTTTCATTTCATATGTGCATAACTTCAACTATTATATGAGCTGATATTTTCATCATTGCATAGTTCATCTCATATGTACATAATCTCAACTATTATATGATCTGATGTTTTCGTCATTACTTCAGTGAATCATCGCAATTACATAACTTCAAATATTATATGAGCTGATATTTTCATCATTGCATAGTTCATGTCATATGTACATAACTTCAACTATTATATGAGCTGATATTTTCATCATTGCATAGTTCATCTCATATGTACATAATCTCAACTATTATATGATCTGATATTTTCGTCATTACTTCAGTGAATCATCGCAATTACATAACTTCAAATATTAAACGAGCTGATATTTTCATTTCATATGTACATAACTTCAACTATTATATGAGCTGATATTTTCATCATTGCATAGTTCATCTCATATGTACATAATCTCAACTATTATATGATCTGATATTTTCGTCATTGCTTCAGTTAGTCATCGCATTTACATAACTTCAAATATTAAACGAGCTGATATTTTCATTTTAAATGTGCATAACTTCAACTATTATATGAGCTGATATTTTCATCATTGCATAGTTGATCTCATATGTACATAATCTCAACTATTATATGATCTGATATTTTCGTCGTTGCTTCAGTTAGTCATCGCATTTACATAACTTCAAATATTATATGAGCTGATATTTTCATCATTGCATAGTTCATCTCATATGTACATAATCTCAACTATTATATGATCTGATATCTTCGTCATTACTTCAGTGAATCATCGCATTTACATAACTTCAAATATTAAACGAGCTGATATTTTCATTTCATATGTGCATAACTTCAACTATTATATGAGCTGATATTTTCATCATTGCATAGTTTATCTCATATGTACATAATCTCAACTATTATATGATCTGATATTTTCGTCATTACTTCACTGAATCAGCGCAATTACATAACTTCAAATATTAAACGAGCTGATATTTTCATTTCATATGTGCATAACTTCAACTATTATATGAGCTGATATTTTCATCATTGCATCGTTCATCTCATACGTACATAATCTCAACTATTATATGATCTGATATTTTCGTCATTACTTCTGTTAATCATCTCGTTTGCATAACTTCAATTATTATATGGGCTGAGATATTTTCATCATTGCATCATTCATCTCACTTACATAATTTCAACTATTATATGAGCTGAGACATTTTCGTCATTGCTTCAATCAAAACATCTCATATGTACATGTTTTTTAACTATTATATGAGTCGATATTAGTCTCTGTATTTCTCTGGGTCTCACATTACCTTGATATTTGCATCACGGTGTTGGAAGTTGATGTGCCAACCAACTCACATCAAAATATATCGTCAAGAAAAAAATACAGTCCACCTCTCATCGACGCCGCATCATTTGGTCCTTCGAGCCGGATTTATACGCAGCACGTCTCCTGATTACATGGGAAGAAAAAACAACTAACGTTTTTGGGATAAATTAAGGTACCATTTAATATAATTTTACATTAATCTTAAGTATTTAAAATTCTGGACAACTTGCAACAATATTATACGCTTATTATTGTATTACGTTGGTTTTGTCTTAACACGATTTGCTTTTAACACATAATCATAACTTTCCGGGATATTCTTTGCCATCGGGTGTGACATATTGCTTAGTCGGTTGATTGGCTGTCTACGGTGGAGGATTTGTCGGGTTGAGTCGGTTTTGTATTTTTACATAGGTCGTATTGAACTGATCATTGGTCCATTTTTCACCTTTCCACATTCATTGCTCATAAGGGCAACATGCCAGACCCCGCTGATGTAGATCTCTTGAAAAAGCAACGTGCCGCCTTTAAGGGGCAGTTGACAAACCTCAAATCGATAGTCGCAACAACTACGTCCATTGGTGGATTCGAATCTCTGCTTCGCCGAATACAGCTCATCTACGATAAATATGATCTGGTACAATCAAGATTGGAAGTCTTAGATGAAACCTTCCTTCGTGATCGCGTTGGGTTCGAAGATGACTACGGTAGCCTGGATACAAATGTCCGAAACAAAATTCATGAATTGAAAAAGTCAGAAGATGTGTCTTTGTCCGCCACTTTTCTCAACACATCTACACATGAAATTAATAATGGTAGCTCGTTGTCGGTCGGAATCAGGTTGCCAGAGATAACCTTGCCATCTTTTAGTGGACGTGAAATTGAGTGGCTGGCCTTTCGCGATATCTTTGTGGATTTGATCCACTCAAAGAGTTTGGAATCGACAGTAAAGTTTTTGTACTTGATTTCAAGTATTCGCAGCGGAACTGCATTCAGGATAATTGAAAGCTTACCAGTTACTGCCGAAAATTACTCGTTAGCTTGGAAATCCTTGTGTGATCGCTACGACAATGAAATTACTATCCAAAAAATTCACGTTAAGGAACTGTATGAGATACGAGCACCTACCGAACATTCATCAAAGGCACTGGAAGAGTTTGTTGACAAACTCATGAAACACTATAATGCGCTTCAGTCGTTAAAGGTCAAGGTGACCGAGTGGGATTTACGCCTGGTACACCACATAACACAACGTGTGGATAATTCCACTCGAATATATATCATCAAAAATTCAAAACCGTCGTCAATGCTGACGTTTAGTGAATTAATTGCCCTATTACGCAATCGGATCAGAGTATTGCAGGCATTACCAACCCAAGGGTCTCACACGCCACGCAATCACCGAGATCAACATAGATCGGTTCTTAACATAACAGCAAGTCCACTTCCAGTATCTAGTAGGTCTCCATGTGCATATTGCGCTGGATCCCATTCACTACCCCAATGTCCCGGGTTTTCAGGTGACAGAATGACTCCACGACTTCGATTCAGATTTGCGAAGGATCGACGGATATGTGGAAACTGCTTGCTGGATCGACATTCAATAGTTGAGTGCAATCATCCTCCTTGTCATAAGTGTCTACTCAAACACCACGAATTGTTACATTTTGTATCTGATTACCCGATAGAACCAAAACCTGCTGTCGTGACCATTAACGAATCAGCGGAGGTACCATGTCCACAGGATCACAATCAAGATAGTCTAGTTGAGGAAACATATCAAGGCACAACCTGCGCTGCGACGACAATAGACTCTAAGGTGAAGCGGTCGTCACAGAATGTTTCAAGTGATGTTGTATTTCTCGGAACAGCCATGGTAAAGACAAGAGCGGAACATGGACAACCAATGTGTTGTAGAGGGTTGCTTGACAGCGGATCAACGATGAATTTTGTCACGGCGCGTACATGTTCACTATTGAAGGCTAAGAAATACGCTACTAACAAAATTATTTCGGGAATTGGTGCGTCCGAAACCACGTTAAAATTCAAAACGTATCTCACAATTGCGTCACTCACTTCAGCTTTTGAAATAACATTGAAATTTTATATCATACCAACTATAACTAGCAGGGTACCTAATGTTCAGTCCATTGTTCACCCAATCTCCTTGCCATTCGGCATGATGTTGGCGGATCCCAACTTCCATGTTCCCAGTCGAGTCGACCTGTTGTTAGGAGCTGAGATTCACCATCAATTGTTCAAGGGCCATTCAATTCAAATTCACGACCAGTTGCCGCCATTTTACGACTCGGAATTCGGCTATATTGCCTGTGGTGGAGCGAAAAGTGGATTAAGCAAAGTGTTAGTCCACCCGAATAACGTCGCTATGCTTAGTGTCCCAGCACTGGAGGATCAAATAAAGAAATTTTGGGAATTGGAAAACGTGCCTAGCACACCTGTATGGTCCCAAGAAGCGTTGCTATGCGAACAACATTACTCTGATAACGTCTCACGTCAGCCAGACGGCCGATACATAGTGGCATTACCTACAAAAACTAACATATCTGATTTAGGAGGCTCTCAATTGTCGGCACAACGACAATTCTTCGCATTGGAAAGACGACTCAATCGGAGCGAAGAAACGCGTACACTCTATCAAACATTTATTAATGAGTACCTTTCATTAGACCATATGAAACGTGTTGACACCACGTGTAAAACCCATGCATATTATCTACCGCACCATTGTGTCATCAAGTCCCAGAGCACGACCACTAAGTTAAGAGTGGTCTTCAATGCATCAGCGAAAACCACTACAAACGTGTCATTGAACGATTGCTTGATGGTTGGACCCACGTTTCAGCAGGATCTGTTTTCTATATTACTCCGGTTTCGAACACATGCAATTGCTTTTTGTGGTGACATCACCAAAATGTACCAGCAAATTAGAATTCGCGACGACCAAACAGACCTTCAACGTATTTTATGGCGTGACAATCCATTAGATCCTATCCAAACGTTCGCGTTGAACACAGTTACCTACGGTACTGCATGTGCACCGTTTTTAGCCACTCGTACGTTAAAACAATTGTCGATTGATGAACGGTCCAAATTTCCGGAGGCCGCCGACGTTCTGGAACAGGACTTCTATGTGGACGATGTACTAACTGGTTCTAACTCTATAGCCGACGCCCTTCAACTCAAATGTGATTTGATTGAGTTATTACAAGCTGGCGGTTTCGAACTGCGTAAATTCTTTTCCAACGCAACTCAATTGGCTTCGGAGAGCCAACCGAATTCTCCCGCAACCTTGCTCTTGGGGATTCTGTGGCATACCGAACAAGACCTATTGGAAATCCCGCTAAACAAGTTAGCAGTCTCATCAGTCTGCACCAAGCGCAACATGCTTTCAGAAATATGCCAGTTGTTCGATCCATTGGGTGTATGTGCTCCACTTATAATTACAGCAAAACTTTTCGTGCAGGCCATTTGGATGGAACAAACCATTGGATGGGACGACCCTCCGCCGAGAAACATCATAGAGAAATGGACCACGTTTAAAGTGGAACTTCAAACCGTGCCAATTATATCAGTTCCAAGACAAGTGACATCATCTGTCGGTGCAAAACATGAACTTCATGGTTTCTGCGACGCATCCGAGAAGGCATATGGGTGTGTACTGTACGTTAAAAGCTTGGAAATGTCAAACCAATATATCATTAAACTCTTATGCGCCAAATCACGAGTAGCCCCGTTAAAACGTGAGACCATACCTCGATTGGAATTGTGTGCTGCAGTTCTGCTGTCTGAGTTGGTTGAAAAGATTAAGGCTGTCATCGGTGTTGCGTTCTCTTCCACATATTTGTGGACGGATTCACAGATTTCATTGTGTAGGATAACGTCTGATCCATCCAAGTACACCATTTTTGTAGCCAACCGCATCGCCAAAGATCAATCGAAAACCTCTCCGGATGACTGGTATTACGTACCTTCAAAGGATAATCCTGCCGACATTGTGTCCAGAGGGCTGATGCCAATGGACTTTAAGGCATCGTCTATTTGGTGGAATGGACCGGATTTTTTGAGGAAACCAACATCCTCGTGGGAATCATTTGCAGGACAAGAATCGTCCGAAGAACCTATAATAAGCGAGTTGCGTAAAGTAACCAATCCAATTTTGATTCAACAAGATCTGGTCGATTTCGATATTTTTGGTCGTTTCAGCTCAGCTAAAATGCTAATTCGAGTCGTGGCATACATGTTGAGATTTTCAAATCACACTAGACACAGTGATCGGAGACAAGCTGTAACATCTATTCACCTTCAGAATGCAGAACTTGACTACGCAAGTTCTACGCTGGTTAAATGCGTTCAACGCAAACATTTCCCTGATGAACTTCAGTCGCTGTCTAAAGGAAACCCTATCTCAATTAAAAGTTCGCTATTATCACTCTCAGTTTTCATTGACCAACAAGGAATCTTGCGAGTAGGAGGTCGACTGAGAAACGCACCAATCACCACTGACCACAAGCATCCAATTGTTCTGCCTGGTCATCATGATTTTAGCACTCTTATAGCTCGTCAGGAACATGTCAGATTACTCCATGCTGCCCTTCAAGCATTGCTTTACAACTTGCGTTTAACCTACTGGATCATAGGAGGGCGTAACTTGTGTAGGAGTGTTGTTCACAACTGTATACGGTGTTTTCGTAGCAAACCTAAACTCTGTACTCAACTCATGAGCGATCTTCCAGCCGAAAGAGTTACGCAATCTGATCGAGCATTCTTAACCGTCGGCATTGATTTTTGCGGACCGTTTCTATTGACTCACGGTGTACGTTCTAAGGTTAAGACCAAGTGTTACATATGCCTGTTCGTGTGTTTTGTCACAAAAGCCGTCCACTTGGAGATAGTTTTTAATTTATCAGCCGATGCCTTTATAGCATGTTTGCGGCGCTTTGTATCACGTCGTGGACTGTGTTCCAAAATCTACAGTGACAATGCCACTAATTTCATCGGAGCACGCACTGAACTTCAAGACCTCAAGCGGTTGTTCACATCTCAGTCATTTCAAGATGTCACAATGCGATACTGCGTGGACCACAACATCCAATGGAAAACGATTCCGCCTCGGTCACCCCACTTCGGTGGATTGTGGGAGGCGGCCATTAAGAGTACTAAGTACCATCTCACACGGGTTGTTGGAACTGCGTCGTTTACCACGGAAGAATTCCTGACACTAATTACACAAATTGAAGCTTGTCTGAACTCACGCCCTCTTACTTCAATGTCGAGTGATCCAAATGATCTCGATGCGCTGTCCCCAGGTCACTTCCTTATAGGTGCACCGTTGACTGCAATTCCGGAACCGTCGTTGCTCGACGTGAAAACCCCCAGGTTGTCAAGATTTCAACGGCTCCAACAACTGATGCAACATTTTTGGCTACGTTGGCACACCGAATATTTGTCAGAGCTGCAACATCGGTACAAGTGGAATCGCACTTCAACTGAGTTCAAAATTGGCTCGCTCGTGGTGCTACATGATGATAACACTCCGCCAATGAAGTGGACGTTGGGTAGGATTCTGGAGTTGCATCCTGGTAATGATGGGAAGACAAGAGTTGTGTCCATTAAAACGGCCGGATCTGTTCTTAAACGCTCAGTATCGCGGATTAGTGTAATTCCAAACGTTGATGCCAACTCCAAACTGTAATGTAATTCTGAATTTGTTTTATCAACCTTCTACATTCGAAAAACCAGTTTGAAATAGTAAACTATTCTACGAACTCCACTAATTGATTTACTTGCGACTAATTATATTCATCCAAGGAACAATTGTAATTAACCAGGTGGTCTCAGTATTTTCCGTTCAACTCATCTGTAATCTGCCGCCTACAGCCAAGTGTATGTTGTTTAAAAAAAAAACACGGTAATCTTTCATATATTTAAAAATCAATCGCGTACAATCTTTCATCGATTTCATATATCTAAATATTAATCTTGTTAAAATGAGCCAATGTTAGAAAACACGTAGTTAACTTCAGTATACTTTAATATTTTGTTAAAGTGACCACTTTAAGGTGGCCAGTATGTTCACGACCAAGTCGTTCTACTCAGGAGTTTCAACAAAATGTTTCTCAATCTGGAAGTGAAAAAACATTGTAAATGGGTTGCTATATATTATATATATATACTTATCGTAAATCACTTCCAGATGAATGTTAAAACACTGCAAGTTGCCCAGGAATAACTAAAATTAACGCAATACGATATTAGTCATAATTTGTACAATCAAAGATTTATTATTATTTACAAAATTTATACAAATATTACCAAAACAATCCTGGTGAAATGTCAATCTAAATGTCAATTTTGAATTGATGTGTTCGGTATGTTTTGATTTTTAGTTTGATATTTTCAATGTTCACATTGAATTGATGTGTTCATTATTCTATATTATTCATTCGATATTTTCGAGATCGTTGGAAAACTTGACAGTAGTTGAGATTATGATTTGTAGAGTTTTGGCTTTCTATAAAATGGACTGTTTTGGTAGTTTTGCTCTCTTATTCTTACGAATTTATACCTGAATAGTATAGTCAATAAAAAGTGTTGTTTGTGTTTTTTTCATGTAGTTTGTTAAGTATGAGCTAAGCTCTGTCTTGTTATTTTTTAAGTAAATTTTAAAATATTTTGTATTCCCATGTGTTTAAATCAATAATTGTAAAATTAATAAAGGAGTTTATATAAAGTTGTGTGCATCAGGTCAGTTTTTTTAATGTATATAAATTAACCAAATAGTTTTTTCTTGTTTCTCTGACAAATATTCGTCGAGTGTGCATGCAGTAAAAAAAACCTCGTATAAGTTTCATCGATTGGAACGGGTGATGTGTCCATGATATTTTCATTTCATATGTACATAACTTCAACTATTATATGAGCTGATATTTTCATCATTGCATAGTTCATCTCATATGTACATAGTCTCAACTATTGTATGATCTGATATTTTCGTCGTTGCTTCAGTTAGTCATCGCATTTACATAACTTCAAATATTAAACGAGCTGATATTTTCATTTCATATGTGCATAACTTCAACTATTATATGAGCTGATATTTTCATCATTGCATAGTTCATCTCATATGTACATAATCTCAACTATTATATGATCTGATGTTTTCGTCATTACTTCAGTGAATCATCGCAATTACATAACTTCAAATATTATATGAGCTGATATTTTCATCATTGCATAGTGCATGTCATATGTACATAACTTCAACTATTATATGAGCTGATATTTTCATCATTGCATAGTTCATCTTATATGTACATAATCTCAACTATTATATGATCTGATATTTTCGTCATTACTTCAGTGAATCATCGCAATTACATAACTTCAAATATTAAACGAGCTGATATTTTCATTTCATATGTACATAACTTCAACTATTATATGAGCTGATATTTTCATCATTGCATAGTTCATCTCATATGTACATAATCTCAACTATTATATGATCTGATATTTTCGTCGTTGCTTCAGTTAGTCATCGCATTTACATAACTTCAAATATTATATGAGCTGATATTTTCATCATTGCATAGTTCATCTCATATGTACATAATCTCAACTATTATATGATCTGATGTTTTCGTCATTACTTCAGTGAATCATCGCAATTACATAACTTCAAATATTATATGAGCTCATATTTTCATCATTGCATAGTTCATGTCATATGTACATAACTTCAACTATTATATGAGCTGATATTTTCATCATTGCATAGTTCATCTCATATGTACATAATCTCAACTATTATATGATCTGATATTTTCGTCATTACTTCAGTGAATCATCGCAATTACATAACTTCAAATATTAAACGAGCTGATATTTTCATTTCATATGTACATAACTTCAACTATTATATCAGCTGATATTTTCATCATTGCATAGTTCATCTCATATGTACATAATCTCAACTATTATATGATCTGATATTTTCGTCATTGCTTCAGTTAGTCATCGCATTTACATAACTTCAAATATTAAACGAGCTGATATTTTCATTTCATATGTGCATAACTTCAACTATTATATGAGCTGATATTTTCATCATTGCATAGTTCATCTCATATGTACATAATCTCAACTATTATATGATCTGATATTTTCGTCGTTGCTTCAGTTAGTCATCGCATTTACATAACTTCAAATATTATATGAGCTGATATTTTCATCATTGCATAGTTCATCTCATATGTACATAATCTCAACTATTACATGATCTGATATTTTCGTCATTACTTCAGTGAATCATCGCATTTACATAACTTCAAATATTAAACGAGCTGATATTTTCATTTCATATGTGCATAACTTCAACTATTATATGAGCTGATATTTTCATCATTGCATAGTTTATCTCATATGTACATAATCTCAACTATTATATGATCTGATATTTTCGTCATTACTTCACTGAATCATCGCAATTACATAACTTCAAATATTAAACGAGCTGATATTTTCATTTCAACTATTCTATTTACAACTTCAACTATTATATGAGCTGATATTTTCATCATTGCATCGTTCATCTCATACGTACATAATCTCAACTATTATATGATCTGATATTTTCGTCATTACTTCTGTTAATCATCTCGTTTGCATAACTTCAATTATTATATGAGCTGAGATATTTTCATCATTGCATCATTCATCTCACTTACATAATTTCAACTATTATAAGAGCTGAGACATTTTCGTCATTGCTTCAATCAAAACATCTCATATGTACATGATTTTCAACTATTATATGAGTCGATATTAGTCTCTGTATTTCTCTGGGTCTCACATTACCTTGATATTTGCATCACGGTGTTGGAAGTTGATGTGCCAACCAACTCACATCAAAATATATCGTCAAGAAAAAAATACAGTCCACCTTTCATCGACGCCGCATCAGGGGGGTAAAAAAAACTTTTTTGACCCAAGCGAGTGGGATGTCATTTGAAAGAGCACCAAATTTAAGAAACATTGCAATTGTTTTTAGAACTTTGCGATGCACAGTTTTTTAGTTATTGTTAAAAAAGTTTTATTTTAAGTATATGTATACCACCACTACCCTAAGTTTTGACTCTGATTTATCGAAAAAATATTTTCAATTTAAACCATTGAAAAACTGGCTAAATCTTTCTTTAGTTAACATAAACAGCTATGGATAAGATTTAACCTTAATACTGCATTTACAGCGACATAGCAAATTAGTAGATGTAATTTAAATCAGTGCTATAAACATTTGTTATTTTAAGAGCTTGCAACTAATTTGAGATGTAGTTTTACTATCTAGTAAATTATTTTCAAATTAATATTGACGTTGTAAACACCATTGCAAATAAAAAAATTTGATATCTACACCGTTTCCTGTTCCTAAAAATTTTAAATTATCAAATTTCTTTTCTCCGTCAAATATTTTTCAACAATCAGAGAAAGAACTTGAGGAATGGTCTAGTTATCATATTTTTATTGTTTTTTTAAAAGTTTGACAGATAGCAATTTAAACTTAACTAAATTAAAATATGTTTATGAGATTAAAAGATTTATTTTGCAATCTACGCTGTAAACTCATATTAAATATGACAAGATGCAAATTAATATACTATCTACTAGTTTGCTATGTCACTGTAAATGCGGTATAAGTAACAATTTTTGTGTCATTTTTGATCAATGTATAGTAGAATTTTTATGCCAGCGAACACGAAATTTGTTTGTTATGCGCATATTGTTTGCACATTCAGTGTCTCGATTAAAATATTAAAAAAAACTATTGGGGTCCCATTGAAATGGACAAAAAAACACATAAAATTAATAAATTACTATTGAAATTCAACCAATTATAATAGAAAACCAAAAACTAGTAAAAATAAAAATGATTTTGTAGGCAATGTAACAAAATTTTGATAATTAAAAATAATTATAATAAAAATAACGACGCCTATGGAAACAAATATCACAACAAACAAATGGTACGAACTAGAAGTAGAAATTTAACGAATATAATTGTTTTGAAAACAAATTTATCACAAAATAAATAATACATCTCTGTTTTACTTTTTGTCTCATCTTTTATCTCTTGCTGCGTCGTATCTGTCAAAAATTCGCTGGCAAAAAAACTCTACTATAGATGTGATTGACATTTACTATTGACGTCTACGATTAAATATTTATTCTGTTATGCGTCCATAGTCTGGCGATATATAGACTTTACATCACAACTTTATGTCATTTATTTTTGATATTGTGTTCTTTTACATTCACGGAACCCGTGGCGAGCGAATTTTATTCGCACTTGTCCGACTTTTTTTTGAGTGAAAACAATTAAACCTATTCAATGTTAGAGTCTGTTATAGTATAATTATTTTTCTGTTTTATATTATTTAGATGATATTCTGCTATCAACTATGTATTTACTGCACAGGATTCTCCGTCCAACCAACAAAACTTGAGATTCAAGATTCTCAAAACATTTTGGCCATTATAGGTGAAACTTTTCAAAATGTTGAAGAGATGTTACAAAAGTATTTGGATCAATAATTACCAATTCAGCCTCTTTTGTTAATTACTGGATCTAGAACTAAGCCAATACTAGTATGTTTTGATAATGTACGGTATGAAGTTTATACATCATGGAAAGCAGTTGATGTGTGCTTAAAAATATTTTATTTATTCAACTTAAAAATATGGAGGGGCTGAAATCTCACAGCTCTGAGATATCAAGACTTCGGTCTGGGTTAAGGATTTTGATAAAGTTTTCGCAAAAAACTTTTATGAGGACATGGTTTTTAGTTTTGGGCAGCGATGTACATCAAACATAACTCTTTGTTGAAGTACAAGTTAATCTCTGTTTAAAAATTTATTACAAAACTAACACGAAACATCAATACGTTGCCGGAAAATTATAATCAAAATTCCAAAAATAATGTTAAATTAAATAAAATCAAACTTTTTCAAAATTCCAAAAATATTCCAAATATTAGAATAAAATCAAATATTTAAATATTTTCTAAATTCCAATAATATTTCAAAAATTCTTAAAAATTGAAACTTTTTCCAAAATTCTAAAAATATTACAAAAATTATTACAAAATCAAAAATTCAAACTTTTTTCAAAATTTCATTTTAAATTACATTTACATTTTAAATTTCGTCCAATTTCATTTTAAATTACATTTACGTCATAAAAACAGCTAAATTTTTTTCCCAAAAAATTGGCTAAAAAATTAAATGAAATCATTTTTTGACACACTTGACATTATTTTTTGACAAACTTATAATGCCATAATTCTCTATAACAATAATAAAATATCATGTCATACGAACTATTAATTTTATTTTTTTCTAAAAAAAATTGGGTAAAAATAAATAAAAACCTTTCTTTTGACACACTTGACAACATTTTTTGACAAACTTATAATGCCATAATTCTCCATAATAATAATAAAATTTTATTTCAAACAAACAATTTATTTTTTTTCTAAAAAATTGTGTAAAAAACTAAATAAAAATCTTTTGACACACTTGACAACATTTTGTTATCAAACTTATAATGCCATAATTCTCAATAATAATAATAAAATTTCATTTCAAACAAACAATTTTATTTCTTCCAAAAAATTGGGTAAAAAAAAAATAAAAATCTTTCTTTTGCAACACTTGACAACACTTTTTTGACAAACTTATAATGCCATAATTCTCAATAATAATAATAAAACTTCATTCCAAACAAACAATTAATTTTATATTTTTTCCAAAAAATTGGGTAAAAAAATAAATAAAAATCTTTCTTTTGACACACTTGACAACTTTTTTTTGACAAACTTATAATGCAATAATCTAGTTTTTGATCTCACATACCAATCCCGACCATCAAGATTTCTCCAAATTTAATGTTCCTACTCGTAATCACTTAAAATGAACGTTTTTTAAGCCAAAAATATGAAAATTTGCTATTTTTGACACACAGAATGATTTTTTTGACACACTTCCGGTACAGTTATCGAGCACAGCGTCCTTTTGGACCTGTCCCTTGAGTATACCTATTTTTAGAAAAAAAAAATTTTGAAATCCCTCCAGCGGTTTTCCCTGCAGCGTAGGTAATGACGGCCGGCCGCCGGCAGACAGACATACATTTTTTTTTTTGCATTTTTAGAATCAGGAGATCCTAAAACGTCGAAAAATGTCAAAAAAAGTGGGGGTAAGAATTTCACTTTGAGCTCATGAATGTAATACTTAGGTCTTTCAGACCGAAGTAATTTTCCAAAAAATTAGGTAAAAAAATAAATAAAAATCTTTCTTTTGACACACTTGACAACATTTTTTTGACAAACTTATAATGCAATAATCTAGATTTTGGTCTCACATACCAATCCCGACCATCAAGATTTCTCCAAGTTCAATGTTCCTACTCGTAATCACTTAAAATGAACGTTTTTAAGCGAAAAATATGAAAATTTGCTGTTTTTGACACACTTAATGATTTTTTTTGACACACGTTATCGAACACAGCGTCCTTTCGGACCTGTCCCTTGAGTATACCTATTTTTAGAAAAAAAAATTTTTGAAATCCCTCCAGCGTAGGTAATGACGGCCGGTAACGCTAACAGAATTAGGTTGGTGTAGTTGAGAGGGGCAGAGTAAATACTGCTTATACTCAATAATTCTGCACCATGGCGAGTCATTGGCGCCATAAAACCAATGCAACTCAAGCGTCTGTTCTCCATGTTAGGGGCGGCTTGGAGCGGGCGTCTGTCTTGGATCAAGCGGCTCGCTATATAAATGTGTAGAAAGCGTCTGTTCTCCATGTTAGAGGCGGCTTTCAGCGGGCGTCTGTCTTGGATCAAGCGGCTCGCTATATAAACGTGTAAAAAGGTTGTTTCTGGTGACCTTAAGATGCAGAACGAACCCATTCACGAAAATTTGGGTTGGGCGAAGGGCTAACACCCCATTTCCGTAAAAAAATTATTGTCATGAATTCTGTACACAGGCCTCGGAATATCTCGGATTCATTATTGGAACGACCTCGGAAACTGTACCCGGACTACTATTTAAAAATAGGAACCTGGAACGTGCTAAGCCTTAGAAGACCAGGAGATCTCCTAAAACTCACCCAACAAGTCGAGAGCTACACACTGGATATAGTGGCATTACAAGAACTAGATGGCCAGGCAGTGGAATCCATGAAACAGCGAAAGGATACACTCTGTATTATTGCGGTCATCAAAACGGAGGAGAATTTGGAGTTGGCTTTCTTATACACCGTCGCGTGAATCAGCATGTTATCGACTTCTGCCCAATTAATATGCGGTTATGCACACTGAGAATCCGCACGCAAAAATTCAATATAACGATCGTCAATGTTCATGCACCTACTGAAGATAAAGCAGGTGATATTAAAGACCTGTTCTTCCTAGAACTCGAGGAAGTCATCAATAACATCCCGCGGCACGATATAAAAATCGTGGTAGGTGACTTTAATGCTCAAATCGGTAGGATTGCAGAACTTAAAACACATATTGGCCCTAACAGCTTGCATCATACCAGCAACAATAACGGTTTTCGCGCAGCCGAGCTGGCTATGATGTATGATCTAGTAATTTCCAGCACTTTCTTCCCTCACAAGAGAATTCACAAGGCAACGTGGAAATCAAATGACGGAAGAACGGAAAATCAAATCGATCACGTCATGATCTCTAAGAGACACTCTACAAGTATAACTGACGTTCGATCATACAGAGGTGCTGATATGGACACCGATCATATGCTTGTCATCTTTAAGTACAAGTGCAAGTTGTCATCCACATTTAACAGACAAGCAAAAAAGACCGTGCGCTGGAATGTCGAAGCATTTAAACATCCGGAAACGCTGAATATATATCAGAAAATAATAACACAAAACATAGAAGAGCATGACATCTCTTCTGAGATGCCATTAAACATACAAGAAGAATGGCAAACGCTTCAATCAACCATTATAGCCGCAGCACAAACTACAATCGGAAAACGACCACCGAAATCACACAACGAATGGTTTGACGACGAGTGCCGCCAATCCGTTGAAAATAAACAAAAACTGCGAGAAAAATGGTTAACAAGGAACACCCGAAGCTCCCAAGCTGATTATCTATGCGCCAGGAAAGCCTCAGCAAAACTCCTACGTAAAAAGAAACGCGAACACACGAAGAGCTGCATCGAAAACATCAACCAACATGCGGCCAACGGAAATTCAAAAGAGTGCTTTGCCAATGCACGGAATCTGACCAAAGATTTCCACCCAAGATCTACAGCCATCAAAAATGTAAATAATGAACTTACAACAAGTGAACCGGATGTGCTGGCAGTGTGGCGATCCCACTTTCAAGACCTACTGAATAGGACGAACGAAGTTCATCCTATTCGAGCAATTGCTCCATCAACTGAAGAGATTTTTGTCCCTTACCCAGCAATAGAAGAAGTGGAAGCTGCCATTAAAAAACTGAAAAATGGCAAATCACCCGGTTTCGATGGAATTCCCGCAGAACTTCTGAAAAATGGAGGAGCAGCTCTGGTCTCACGTATATACGATCTGATTCTTGCAATCTGGGACCAAGAAGAACTACCTGATGAATGGAAAACAGCTCTCATTGTTCCGCTACATAAGAAAGGTGACCGTTTAAAGTGTGAAAATTATCGTGGCATCGCACTGTTGAACACTGCATATAAAATACTAGCTAATGTTGTACTTGCTCGACTCATCCCGTTCGCCGAATCTATCATCGGTGACTATCAGTGTGGTTTTCGTCCCAACCGCTCAACCACAGATCAATGTTTTACATTAAGGATGATTCTGGAAAAATGTTGGGAGTACAACATCAGCATTCACCAGCTCTACGTTGATTTCAGGCAAGCATATGATAGTATCATCCGCGACAACCTCTGGTCCGCACTCATATGCCTTGGTATCCCAGAGAAACTTGTTTCTCTGTGCAAACTCACAACATCGGGATCAAATTGTAGAATAGTAATCGAAGGGTCAGTTTCTGATCCTTTCGATATAACATCAGGTGTTCGACAAGGTGATGCACTCGCGCCCATACTATTTAATTTGGCGTTGGAGTACGCGATAAGAAAAAGCCGAATTGAGACACAAAACTGCATATATAACAAATCTAGTCAAGTTCTTGGCTACGCAGATGACATTGTGCTTCTCGGACGTAGAACAAGCGATATTAAGGATAGTCTCTCTCAGCTTGAAAGAAATGCTAAACGGCTTGGATTATGCATCAACACCGGCAAAACTAAAGTGTTAACAACATCTAAGAACATACCTCCCGGAAATCTGGATACTGGCGACTATGAAGTGGAACGCGTGGAAAACTTCAAATACCTCGGGTCTGTAATAACATCGTCAAATGACATGCAGGCAGATATCAAAGCCCGTGTCTCTGCCGCATACAGAGTTTTCTACGCATACTCAAAACTTCTGCGATCAAAACATCTTTCGCGGTCGTGTAAACTCACACTTTACAAAGCATTGATCCGACCTGTGCTTACATTTGGAAGTGAAAGCTGGACACTGACTTCCTCCGATTGTAGAATTCTATCAACATTCGAGAGGAAAGTTATACGAACAATTTATGGTCCATGTAAAGTTGCTGAAAATCAGTATAGAATCCGAATGAATCATGAAATCAGACAGCTTCTTGGAGGCTGCGATGTAATCGGATTCATTAAATCCAACCGGATTAGATGGTTTGGTCATGTAGAAAGGGCTCCATTGGAAAGAATGATAAAAAAAGCGTCCCAACAACAACCAGCTGGTGTTCGTCGAAGAGGAAGACCTAGACAACGCTGGCGTGATGACATCATCCAAGACCTTCGTGATATAGGATGTCGAAACTGGGGTCAACTGGTCATGGAACGAGATGATTGGAAGCTCTTGGCACAGACGGCAAAATCCCTTCATGGGATGTAAACGCCAGAGAGAGAGAGAGAGAGAGGACCTAAAACGTCGAGAAATGCCAATGTGGGGGTAAGAATTTCACTTTTGGCTCATGAATGTAATACTTAGGTCTTTCAGACCGAAGTAGTATCCGCAATCAGCAACCAATTTTGGAATTTTATCCAAAAGTATTTTATATATTGAAAGGCGAAAAAGAAATAGCACATTATTCGATCAATTTGTTGATTGATTGGTTAAATTAAAATCAATAATATATATTATTAGTTTAACTATGTAAATTAAATTTTTAATTAATAATTAATAAAAAATATAGTAAAATATAATATATTTTACTGTATTTTTTATTTTATATACGAACATAGACTCCTTTTTTTCTTTTAATTTTTGTCACATATAAATTTAAAAATACTTTAAAACAAAATTATGAATTATTTTAAAATTAAAACTGTGAAATATAAATACTTTAAAATTAAATGAAAATAATTGAAATAAATAAAATTGTTAATAAAAAATTTATGTTCTCTTTTATTTAAAAGTGTAAAATATAATTTGCATTATTAATTTAATAAGTTCCATTATTAATTTAATAACATCTTATTATTAATTTAATAAGTTCTATTATTAATTTTAAAGCATCTTATTATTAATTTAATAAGAACCTTTTATTAATCTAATTAGATTGTATTATTAATCTGATAATATAATATTATTTTAAAAACAACTTTATTATTCTAATAATATATGTCATTTATCCAATGCATACCTATTATGAATGTAATCCATTATGTTATTAATTCAATAAGAATTTTTATAAATATAAAAGCGATCGTTTTTAGATTTAAAATTTAAATTTTTGTTTGTTAGTAAATATTACGAACAAATAATATTAGTTTAATAATACCTGTAATTACGAAATTAATGAAAATAATCACAAGTTGTGATTAGCTGTATAATAATCACCAAATTATTAATCTAATGGCTATTTTGATAGTTTTTAATAACAGAATTCTCTGAGTGTTGTACATCTTAAATGGACAAGTGATGTTCTCTTCTTTTATATATTTTAAAATATGATGTACTTCGTATTTAAAATATTGTACTTCTATATCCCTCGCATATGTATTTGACAATTCTAAAATACACTTGTCAACTTCATCACTGGATATATTTTGTTCAAAAAATAATTTAAAATTATTTCAAACAGTTTCATATATGGACGTTCTGGTAGACATTTCAGTGGCAAGTCTATCACAGATCATATTGTTAGTACTTATAATAAACAATTCTCGTCCTACTAGCTGTGTATCATTTGCAGATGATTCATCATACATAATTTTGCGTTTTCTTTTTCGTCCTTCTTTGTAGCTTAAATTGGCTGTTAATAAGTTTGCTGGCTTTTCTATGCTCTCAAAATCATTCCGAACATCCCTTATAAATTGTGACAAAGAATTAAACAGTTTTACTCCTTGTAATAAGTTCGTTTGAATATTTTGAAATGATTTTCTAGTACTATTGATTCTTTGCAATAATATATCCCATAGAACGGTTAATAAGGCAATTTATATTCATCGAAAGAGCTAGCTAATTTTTTAGCCTCAACTTTAGTAATCGGTTTTTCGTCTTCATTTTCGCTAATTTGGATAAGAACGGTTTTAATATTTTTGTAATTAAACCGCAAGGCGGATTCTGCATCAACTCTTGCAGACCATCTTGTGTCACTTAATTTTTTAATATGTTTGGAATTAGGATCGGAAAAATTATCAATAAGCAATTTCCATCTGTGAGCAGATGAAGAAAAGGATACATATATATTTTGGATAAAGTTAAAATAATACACCGCAGTAGAACAGGCATCTGCAGCATAATTTCCAATTAAATTAAGCGTATGACTTGTACAAGGAATAAAAATGGCGGTCTCACTTAGAGTTTTAATTCTGGCTTGTAAACCATTATATTTTCCGGCCATATATGTTTGACCGCGAAAATTTTTAATATCCAAAGACAAATTGTTTAAAGTTTTCAAAATAAGTTGTGCTAGATATTCTGAATGGTGATTTTCAATTTGTAAAAATCCAAAAAATCGTTCTCTCGCATCGCCCATTTTATCAATGTACCTTAATATAAAACTTAGTTGGTCAGTGTGGTTCACGTCTGGCGTAGGATCAACAATAATTGAATAATCCTGAATTTCTTGAATTAGTTTTCTTTTACTTCAGTTCCCATTAAATTTATAAATTCATCGCATGTGGTATGTGATAAATAATTTACATTACCTTTTCCTGGATGGCTGTACCTCTACAAATGATTTTTAAGAAAATCATCAAATTGGGATAGGTACTCAATGCATGTCATAAAATTTCCTTTTCTGTTCGAATCAATACCTTCTCGATGACCACGAAATGCTAAACCCAAAGTAGCTAATAGCTTTACTGCAGCTGCAACTCTTTTTAAAACTTCCCGCCAGCATTTTTGTTGTACTTCAATTTCACGAGCTATTTGAGTATCAATACGTCCTTTTTTTCAAATTTTTCAGACAAATTTTTTAGACAATCTTTTTTCCAATCAACAGTGATGAAACGAAATATACAACTAAAGCTAAAACACCTGTACTATATCAATCATATTATATGGAAACCCTTTTCAAACGTTAATCCAAATGATGAATTTAGCATGTATTGTATAAAAAAAACATGGATTTTAAGCATACAATAATAGATTTCAATTCTACACGTTAAAAAGTTTTAATTTATATAGTTAAATATGAAATTAATCTAAAATGTACAATTATATGCTTAAAATTGAGGTTTTCAGTTTAATGCTTTCAATAAATTGTAGGTCTTAAAAGAAATCCAAAATCATTGATGAAAACATAAAACTCAAATATATTTCAAATATGTAAAAAATACTTATCTGGATTAGGTTTGTATCAATAATTTTGCAATTAATATAATAACAGCCCATTGCAAATAAAGCGTTAGTATTAATATTCATTCGTAACAGTGGAACTTTTCAAAACAAAATGTTTTTTCTACTATACAAATTGGAAAACGAATTTGTACATTAAAAAGTTATAAAACTATCAAATTAGAATTATTAAAATAAATACATAAATAAAAAAAAGTAATACAAATTGACAACCTAACACTTTTACATGTGGGATAATATAAAAAAAATCTTTAGGTTTAAAAACTTTGGTTGAATGAACGCAGTCATCTGATATTTGAATACCTATAAAATATCATTACTATTTGTAGCGAGGGGGCCAAAGTTGCATGTGGGGCCCGAGGCGGCCGCCTCTTCCGCCTCTATGGTAATCCGCCACTGTCACTATCACTATGTGTGAATTCGAGGGATGAGAAATATTTTATTTTGTAAAATCCTAAATTGTGATGGCAACTATCGGCAAACAAGAGCACAATTACAACGATAACACTCGAAATTAACTTTGTATAATGCACTAATGGAAGTCAAATTAGTTTTGTAACTAAAATTTAACTTTTTGAAATTAGCATTAATTAAATATGAAATCAATCTCAATCTTTCTTTATCTTGTCGAGCATACGAGCGGATCAAGTAATTTTGTAAATCAAAATCAATATAATTTATTAAATTGTATTACAGTAAATATATGAATGTGTTTGCCTAAGAAATCAAATTAGTTTTCATCAAGTGCTTTCTTTTATTTATCAAAATTAAAACTGTATGAGACATTTTAGTCTCATCGCGAGGTCTCCAAGAAATTGGTGACTGCAGTCCTTCAGGATTGTATATTTTAAAATCTTTAAACCTTCTAAAATCATCTTTTGGCCCCTTGGACAGACAAGGATATTTCTTAGATCCTTCCGATAAAACCTAAGAAGTTGCCCAACCCACTTTCTCCTCCTCTTCCGTCCAACCCTCTTCCTGCCCAACCCACTTCCTTCCACCGCAAAATCACAGTCAACATCCCATAGCAAGGAAACGCCATGTGATAGGGATTACGACCTTTCTAATCTCGAGTCTCAACTCAAACAACAGTTGAATAAATATTTAGATGATCTCTGTAACCAATTGTCACATAAAGGCATAGACTACAGAAGTCATCCATCAACTTCAAGATTGAATCTTATAAGTTCTTCCAGATCTAGTCATTGATCTCCTTCTAGATCATGCCATCTGTGCTACTATCACCGAAACTTTGTTTACAACCGTGCAGTTACAAAAATCAAGACGCAACAACTTTGCAATCTAAGGAAAACTGCTAAGTTCCGCTGTTACTACGGCTAACAGTGGGATTTACAATTCACGCTGTCTTTTTGTCAGTGAAAACTTATTACAGTTTTTAATCAATAGTGGTGCTAAAGTCTCAGTACTACCCCATTCTACTTTTCCTCACGGCAACAAGGATCCTATTCAAACGCTAACGATCCTATTGGTACAGCTATTTCAACATATGGTACTAAGCTGTTAAAACTGAACATCGAACTTCGGTGTATATTCACACACACTTTCATACTGGCAGATGTTAACAGGCCTATAATAGGTGCTGATTTCCTTTCGAAGTATAACATTTTGGTCGACCTCAAAAATCGGAAGTTAATCGATTTAAAGACACCTCTTCATGTGAATGCAATTATCACAAATTGTAATACCCCTACTCCTAAACATTTCAACGTCGACAATAAATTCGGCACTCTCCTGAAAAAGTTTTCGTCACTTACCGAGGCACTATACTATGGCCTTCTAATTAAGCACAACGTGAAGCATTACATTTTGACAAATGGAAGACTTCAATTCATTAATTCAGGACGCTTGGACCCCAAGCTGCGAAGACCAAATTTGAACATATGGTGGAACTAGGTATTTGTCGTCCGTCTAATTCTCCTCACCTTTACGCATGGTTCAGAAAAAGAACAAGGACTGGCGACCTTATGGAGATTATATACAGTTTAACACTGCTACTGTTCCAGATAGATATCCCATTCCAAACATACAAAATTTTTCCTTGCTATTAGCAGGATGCAAATTTTTTTCCAAAATAAATATGGTAAGAGCTTATCCCAGATTATCCCAGATACCTATGACAGATGAGGATATTCACAAAACGGGTGTAACTATACTTTTTGAATTGTTCGAGTTCACTTGTATGGCTTACGGTTTACAAAACTTAGCTCAGCGAAACATTTCAGCGCTTCATCAACGATAGAAGATGTAACAAAGGAACTAGATTTCATCTTCGTCTATATAAATGTTTTCCTCATAGCTAGACGCTCCAAAGGCGAACATCTTCTGCACTTGGAGAAACTTTTTATTCCCCTAATCGAATATGTCATCAACATAAAAGCTACAAAATGCATAAATGCATCTTCGGCCAAAAATCATTTGATTTTTTGAGCCACTCTATATCTATATCTAGCCACTAAAGCTTCCATCAAAATATAGAGTTACTGCCATCTCCAACTTTCAAGCTCTAACATCAATCGCCATCTAACGCCAAATACAGAACTATTATCACCGCGTCATACCACGGTTAGCCGAATTGTTAGCGCCTGCCTATTGATTAAAAAAGCCAACAACAAATCCCATTTTTCTTGGCCAGAAGACTGTAATGAGGCTTTCATCAAAGTCAAGCAATCTCTTGCTGCTGCTACTCTTTTAGCACAACTTTGGACAATACACAATTCACCATAGCATCAGACACTTTGGATACTGCATGCAGTTGCAGCTGTACTACAATAATACAACAATCGATGTTAGGAGCCTCTAGCAGTTTTCTCCAGGAAACTCACTACTACTGAAGCAAAATACTCTGCGTTTGATGGCTATTAGCAATCTATCTCGCAATTAAACATTTTCGTTATTTTGTCAAAGGTCAAAATGTCTCTGTCTATACTGATCACAAACCTCCGATCACAGCAATTTACACAAAAACTTTAAGTCCACGATAACTACATCATCTAGATTTCATGTCACAATTCACTACAGACTTACGACCCATCAAAGGTAAAGACAACATCGTCAGTTATTGCTTATCACGTTCTGGTGCGAAGAATCTTCAACTAAAATCAATACACTTGGAAGATCTACAGAAATTGAAACGGGAGGACGATTAACTTAAGAAAATGATTAATCCTGACAAATTGTCAAGATCATTAAAAGTAAAACTTAAATTCATACAATCATCAGGCAGCAAAGACAACATGTGGTGCGAGACATCTTCTGGTTATAATCGACCATACCTCCCGCACAGCATCAAAAAAACGGTTTTCGATAACCTACATGGTTTATATCACATCCAGACATACATGCAACGCGTAAATTAATAATTTTTGGCCTCGAATGAATGTTGACACAGGGATATGGGCCGAATCATGTGAATCATTTCAACGATCAAAAGTTCACAGACACACAAAATCTGCGATTGTTAAATTTGATTTACCAAATTGCAGAATTGACCATATCCACAATGACATCGTTGGGCCTGTACTACAATGTAATGGGTGCAGCTACATATTGCCACCTTATGCCACCCATAAAATCGGAAAATGCCAAAAAGAGGGAATATTGATAACTTTTTCAGGAATCCAACACTTAAGTTTTTCAGACCGTCAGAACATCAGTTTTAGTTTATATTCGTACCGTTTCTGTGAAATTCAGTTAAGTAATTTAAGATCTTGTGAGGTTTAAGTTTCAATGCTGCTGATATGTTAAAAAAATAAAGATTAAGATTAACACTATCTTGAAACAATGAACTAAACTACAAATAAACGTGAAATAGTAGATTGTATTACTAGTGCAAATGCGTAACAAGAGTTAGTTTGCTAGGCAAATAACTCGGGTTTGGAAAACGCATTCGCACTAGTAATACACACTATTTTTTGTAACAAGTGTTTTGTAACAATTTATAAATATTTATTTAATTTTTCCTTTAATCATTTATTTAACAAAGTTATAAACAAATTTAAGATTTTTAAATAATTAAAGTGCGCCATCTTCGTTGTAATAGTTGTAAGTTATACTAGCTCAAAAAAATAAACATAAGAATCCAACTAGAACAACTCATAGTAATCCAACTGAGCTGTCAAAATTGTGAACTTTGAAAACCTAAATGAATTGTTTTTTCTTGCAATTCAAATGATGCAATGTGTTTAAGTTGTTTTTACTATATGGTAAGTTATTTAAATTATTATTTTGATATTTTAGTGCTATAAAAATATTATATATAGATAGATATATGAATAGATTTAAATACAAATCTCACATGCTAGCCCGTGCACAAAATATTTTGTGGTCATATGTGCGGAAAAGTAGTTTTTTCTTGTATTTTGTTCTAGTACAAAATTACATATTTTTTATGCATGTTCTACAAAAAATAATTTGTCTATATTCGATAATAATTTCATTTAACAAAACAAAAAATCAATGGAAAGTACTAATATTGGTAAAAAGCTTTTAAAATTCTATTATTGTAACCATAAAACATTTAGGCGAAATCAATTACTTCTGTCTAACGAAATAAATCACTTTGAAAGCCCTTTCTTCTATGCCAACCTTACACTGAAAAAAATAATGATAAACTAATGCTAGTTTAATTGGTTTTAGTAATATTAACCCCGTTTTGGGTTGGTTTGTTACAAATTTACTATGTTTAACTTAAACTGAGCAAGTTTTATAACACAAAACTAGCTAAGTTAATTATTATTTCGATTTTAATGAGAGAAATATGAATTGGGATGTAGATTTTAACTGAAACTGTGTTACTTTAAGTAGGTATTAGTAAGTAAAATATTTTGATTTCGTGTAATTAGCGGAGTTAAAATAATTATGGTTAATGATCATTAAATTTGTTCATTAAATTGATTTTTTTAAAACTCCACATAAAAATTAATTTATACAATTGATTATGTTACGCGCTTCCCAAATTAGATTATTTTACTGGGATTTCTTTTCAACTGTACTTATATGTGTATGATGTTTTATATATATATATATATATATATATATATATATGTAAAAATAATATTTCTCGGAGTGACGTAAAGAACTAACTATATACATTATAAAGTATTTGTTGAACTTGTATGTTTCACCAATAAGTATTCTTCACTTTAATAAAAAAAAATAAAACTTAGAATTAAATTTTAAAACTTTTTATTTTTTATTTTCCGTACTACCGGTTTCAATCTTCTAAAGATCATCCACAGGTACTATACAACAATTCCCTATAAATTGCTGTATAGTACTAATAGATGATCTTTAGAAGAGTGATACCGGTAGTATGGAAAATAAAAAATAAAAAGTTTTAAAATTTAATTCTAAGTTTTAGTTTTTTTATTAAAGTGAAGAATACTTATTGGTGAAACATACAAGTTCAACAAATACTTTATAATATATGTAAAATGTTTCATAAATTATTGTTTTCCATAAAGTTAACTTGCACTGAAAAATTAACATATGCGAACGGTTATCATTACTTAAACAATTAGTCCAGTCATTCAACGGAAAATAAGGCGAAACTGTATAATTCTTACAAACAGCACCGATTTGCACAAAAAGTTGGATTAAAGTTCTACTTACCCTCTACTTTAAAGTTAACCTTTGTCGGGAGATGCATTTACCCTGGAGGTGGTGTTCGCGAGGGAACATTTCAACTGGTCATTGACTGGACTAAATATAAAAATGAACTGGATAATTTTAACTATGCATAGTAAAATCTACTTATGCACCAAAGTTGATATTACCAAGCATCCAGTTTAATTTCAGCCAACTTTTTTTCATGTTTTGTTTTATGATCATAATGCAGTTAGGTTTTTAGAATATTGCTCTGCAGAATTGTATAAAAGCAGAAGTTCTTTCGTTAAAAAATCATTTTAAAGTGGATTTTAAATCAATAATTTGATATAATAATAATCAAAGTGTTTTTAAGTGAAATTTTTTATAAGTGCTATTATAATAAACAATTTATTGTTACAGTGGTTAAGGTGCCGATGTTTAAAAGATTAAAAATCTTTTATTAGTGCTCTTTTATATAAAAGAATTAATACAGGTATTTATACACATATTTATATATATAATATTAACTGTTTTAATTATTAAAAGTATAAATATAATATATAATATAAATATAATATATATATATATATATATGTATATATATATATATATATATATATATATATATATATATATATATATATATATATATATACATATATATATACATATATATATATATATATATATATATATATATATATATATATATATATATATATATATATATATATATATATATATATATATATATATATATATATATATATATATATATATATATATATATATATATATATATATATATATATATATATATATATATATATATATATATATATATATATGTATTTAACGATACTTTGAAAAGTTAGTCTATGCTAACGGGCAATATTCTAAGCCATAAAAAATGAACGGTTTGAAGCCATAATAAATGAGCCATATCAAGTAAAAATTTACATAATATGTGGGTCCATTTTGGTAAAGAGCAAGTAATTCATTACAGTGGCTTTGTCAAGTGCGTTTTTAAAAACATTTTTTTACGGCTTAAGAAGAAAAATGTGACTGACAATATAATATTGTTCTGCTAATTATTATATTAATATTAACAATTTCATTCTTGTATATTTTTATACAATAATTTATATTTATATACAATATTTTTATTGTATATGTTTATGTATAGGTATATTTATTTATTTACATTACAAGTATATGTGTTAATTTGTTTTTATTATATATATTTAAGCATTTTAAAACAAAATTACAATTTTCTATTATGTCTGAGAAACATGGCGATTTACAACAGTTTATGAAGTTGATAAATATTTATGAACCTTCTTTACTTCGTACCTTTATAGGTAATGATTTATTAATATATTTTTATACTGCTTATAGTTAACTTAAAATTCTATTTTTTATAATTAATTTATCTATTCTTAAACTAATGTTTACTTTTATTTTACCAATTAACAATACTAAAGTATTTGCAAAGAATGATCAGATTTTTTTTTATAATAAATTTTATAAAAGTATACAAATGTATATAAACTATTTTAGATCGTGATGTAGGTTCGAAGACTTACCTTATTTGATTCAAAGTGATGTGGACAAGTTATTCACAAAGCAACAAATTGGCTTAAAAATTATATTTGAACACCATATTTCATTGCTTCGCAAAAATCTGACTAAAACCCCAATTGTTAGTATTTGCAAATAATATTGTTTTCAAAATCAATTTTACAAATAAATATAACGCTTTTTATTTTCCGTTTTTAATTAACAGGATAAATCAGCAAATGAATTATCGTCCTCTTTTGATACGATCTCAATCACCGACAGTTTTAATAATTTTATTGACGAAACCATCTCCAATTATAACTAATTCTGCCAAAATTTACTCCCTGCTTTTTTAGAATTCAAGTATTAAATTAATCATGTTATTTTATTGTTTTTTATGTACCACAACTGCGGGCGAAATAAATAATTTAGTAACACATTTAAAAAGAGTGCATGGATGTGGAAGTAATAGTACTTTTGTTTGCAAGCAATTGAACTGTACACAAATTTTTCTTAACTTAAATAGTTTTAAACGACATCTAATACGTCATTTCAACAACGAAAACGAAAACCATTATTCTGTAAATATTCCATTTTCATGTTCAGAGACAAATACTTTTGAAAACTTTCATTCAGTTGATTCATTACAAACGAATGATTGCGTCAACTCAAACATTGAGATAACAACAGTACTGGAAGAAAATAATATAAATTTGATCCAAAAATCTGTTTCGCCAAACATTGAGATAACAACAGTACTGGAAGAAAATAATATAAATTTGATCCAAAAATCTGTTTCGCCAGCTGCGAACTTTGTGCTAGCCCTACATGACAACACCAATTTTTCTCGAAAAGATGTTCTCCGTATTCAATCTTTGGTTATTGAATTAATAAACAATATCAGTTATGCATCAGTCTCGAATAATTCAGTTTCTAGAATTGAATCATTTGACTATTTTGAAGATTTAAACACAGAATATAAATTTCTCCAATATTTAAAACGTAAAAACCTTTACGAAAGCGGATATGAGTTTTCAATTGATAATACGATTTCCGAAGTATATCGATCTGGAATATCTATATTTGATGAGACAAACAGTAAAGGCATTGTTTTCCCATTATATTTTCAATTCAAAAAGTTTTTTGAAAAGGAAAATATTTTCGAATCACATCTCAAGAAAAAACAATTATTGGATGATGATAATAGATTTATTAAACATTTTATTCAAGGAAAGTTATGGCGACAGAAATGTGATCAATATGAGGGACGAGAAATTATTCCATATTTTATCTATATTGATGATTTTGAAATCAATAACCCATTGGGTTCTCATACCAGAACCCATGCACTAACAGCTATTTACTACTCCTTTCCTACTGTTACCAATTGTTCACAATTAAAACACATCCAAATTGCAGCATTAATAAGATCGTGTTTTGTAAAAGAATATGGAAACAGCTCATGCTTATATTTCTTAATTGAAGAATTAAAACGGTTAGAAACTGATGGTATTGTGTTAGATTTACCAAATGGAACAATTACTGTATATTTTATTTTGGGTTTGATACTTGGCGACAATTTAGGCATTAACAGTGTACTGGAATTTAGTCAATCTTTTTCTGCTAATTATTTTTGTAGATTCTGTAAAGAAAATAAAAATACATGCCATGTTCAATCAATAGAAAATATAGAAAAGGTTCGAAATATTTTAAATTATAGTTTCGATGTAAGTTTAAATGATATTACAGTGACAGGAATAAGCCGTGAATCTATTCTTAATACTATTCCATCGTTTCATGCTGTTGAAAATTATTCAATCGATTTAATGCATGATATTTTTGAAGGCATTTGTCACTATAATTTGTCACATATATTACTAAATTTTATAGAAATAAAAAAATACTTTACCCTTGAAGACTTAAATAAATTGAAAGCAACGTTTTCTTATGGCGAAACTGAAATTGGCAACATTTCGAAATATATTAAGATCAACCACTTGAAAAACAGAAAATTTCACTTCTCAGCTCGTGAAATGTGGAATTTTACTCATTTTTTAACTCTAATTATTGGTGAACCAATTCCCACTACGGATATTATTTGGGTATTTTTTGTAGAATTCGTGGAACTGATAGATTTATTACTATCTCCCAAGTTTACAGATGAAATAATTTTTGACCTAACAAATAAGATAGAAAAACATAATAAAGACTATGTTAGACTCTTTAGCGATAATTTGAAACCAAAGTTTCATCTACTTGTTCATTACCCCCGCATTATTCGATACTCGGGACCACCAAGGTATTTTAACTGTTTTCGCTATGAAGCGAAGCATCAAGAATTGAAAAAATATTCTAAAAATATTACTAGTAGAAGAAATATTACTTTAAGTCTGGCTATTAAATTCCAAATTAAATTCGCAAAGTATATTCTTGAAGAACCAACCTCTGAAGTATTAGCAAAAACATCAAATATAATTGATTTTAAAATTTCTGATGACAATTTGGCGCAATTTGGATTTTCGTTAGTTAAGTTGTTATATTATTCTGAAATACAATATAAATGTACTTCTTATAAAACTGGGCATTTCCTTATTAAAGTTGTTCCTCAAAACATAGAGCTCTATCAGATTGAATCGATAGTTGTTCAAGAAAACGAGCCACTACCCTTTATAGCTTGCTATAAATACTGTTCCATGTACCTTAAGCATTTTGCTTCCCACAAAATTTTAAATAAAAGTGATTGCCTCTTCGTATTACCTATCACATATTTTAACAGCCCTCCAATGCATTGTTACAAAGTCCAAAATAGTTCTGTGGTACGATTAAAACATTTTTTCGATTAATTTAATTATTTGAAATTTTTTAAATTTACATTAGAACTGTTTATTATATATATCAAAAAAACAATAAATTTCAATGTCATCTGACAATACTACTATCAATAATGACAAACAACAAACTTTTGAAACAACGACTACAATCAATTTTATTGAAATTGAAAACTGCCCAAATAACGTATCAACACCTGCTTTGGAAAATAACGTCTCATATGATTTAAATAACTTCACATTTCCTTATGATATAACATCCAACTCTACTGATTTGACATATGAATTATCGTTTGAAGCGGAAGAATTGGAATTTTTTAATTTACTGGAGAAATGGGATTTGCAATTTTTATCTAAAAAATTTAAGGGTAATTAGCTACATACAGTTTGTACAAATAATTTTATTTTATAATATGAGTATATTTTATTTAATATCAATAGCCATGAAGATAAATAGTGTAAAACACTTGCAATTGATCAGATACTCCCATATGGATGACTTATTCGAAAAGAACGAGTATGGCGATCGAATCTTATTTGAGCATAAATTGTTTGCATGGCAAAGATCATGCAACTTTTTTGTAGAACCGTTTAGTTCAAATGATAATCGACCGGAAAATGCAAAAGAAATATCAACAGAAATACCACAACAGCCTGAATGCTCAAATAATCAATCAGTTGAAACTAATGTAAAGGTAAAATAGTACTTAAACATTTAACTACAAATGTTTGAATAATTGTGTTCATTTTCTAGAGTGTTGAAGACATTTTAAAAAGAAACGAGGTTGGCAGATCAATTATTTTAAAATTTAAAGTTGAGGGTAAGCTAGACAACCACTCCCGCACTACATTAGTACATCAGATCGTAGATTATTATTATAATCATGAAAATCTGCATGTTGGAATTGGCAGATGCAGATCTATTACCAGTGAAATAATTTCATTGTTTCCATCAGAGTCACATGTAAACAAAATGACATTGTACACTTAAAAATAAAAAAAAAATTAACAAAAGTTTAATAAATATACAACACATAAAGTTTTTTGATAAATCTACAATTTTTATTTAAAAATTCAAAAATATTATGTTAGTCAAATAGATTTTCTGTAATTTTCTTGATTTTCTTTTTGAATTTACAATACTTTAACTTACAAATGTGAACTTACAAATATTTTTTTGCTTGTATATTTATAAAAAATTTGTATATTTTACTTCTTTTTTAGTATAGATTTAATTAAATTTCCTATTTGTAAACAAATTTATTACAGGGTACATATTTTATGTCAAGGGGACATTTGCCAGCCAAAGGAAAGTTGTATGACCGTTTCCAGAACCAAAAAAAAAAAAACGCTAAACTGACAAAAAAAACAAAATTATGTGTGACAGAATCAGGTGAAAATTAAAAAAATCTAATAAAAACTTTATATAATGAATAAATTTATTCGTTTCTATCAATTGTTGGTCAGTGATGTAAAGAGTGCTATTCTTAGAGGTAAAGGTTTGTTTTCGAACAAGCAACATTTTTTCCATAGGCAAACCATTTCGAAAGGGTCAAAAGCAAGACCTTTATTTTATATTTTGAACAAAGCCAATACTATGGTTACGCCTTTCTAAAGCTTATAATAATTTTTTTTATTAATAAATTATTTTACTAAGGTGTCGCCCAATGTTCCTCAACTGATATAAGTATGGAAAAATACGCATTCTTAAAAACTAAACTAAGGCATATGCGGACTCCTTGGGATGAAGTAATTAATATATGGAAAGAGACGGCATGCAAAAGAATCGAGGAAATTGTTACGAGTAGAGATTCAAATATGACTACCATTTTCGAAGAATGGCCATTATTTAAATATTTTCAAGCTCCAGAACTGGTAAATTACAACATTTTCAAGAATCACAATTGATTTGAGATTTTTCTGATGAAACCAATTGTGGATATTTTTTATTGCAGATAACCTACGATTTCTTAAAGAGATATCCGGCACATTGTAGTATATATGAGAAGTGGGAGCAGTTCCTTAAAGTTGAAAAACATTTCAAACTAAATTTAAAAGAGCCTAGAAATAAAGCCTTATTTGAAAGAGTCCAAAAGTCAAAACAGGAACTAACAATAGGTAACATATTTTGTAACCTTAATTTTTATTTGTTTTAATTTATCATAATATTAACCACTCCCTTAATGTTTGTTTTTCAAATTTAGATACATACAATTTACAAATGATATATCTCCTACCAGCTATTATGCCTCCAGCCCTTCAAAAAATGAATCAAAAAGTGATCTACAAAAAACCTACTATTTCTGATTCACAGACAAATTTTATAATTAAGGCAGAAGATAGTTCTGATTTAACAAAAAAATTGGACTTGATACGTAAAGACAGCAAATTGAAAAAGCAAAAAGTGCAACCACTACTAGGTGTCATTGGAGATGATTTAGACTTCCACCAATTTTTCGTAATTTTGGATAATCATAAATTTAAGTTTGGAAGTTTTTTAGAGGCTCTCGATATGTGCTTCAAAATCTTCCACGTTTTCGATCTGGAATACCCCAAAGCTGCTTATAATCCGTGGATGTTCATTCAAATGTTTTTTTATAATATTGCAACAAAATATGATGATCATATTCCAGCAGTACTGACTTTATGCCAAGATCTAAAAGAGTCAGCGTAATATCATTTATAATGTAATATATATATTAAACAGTAATAATTTAAACTCAATATTTCAATATAATTTTAAAATTTTATTATAATTATATAATGTATATATTTTTTAAATATAAATTTGTAATAAATGAATTAAATAACAAATAGTTTTTGGTTTTTTTATTTTCAAAAGTTCACAAAACACATACATTTTTTTTAAATTGACAAAAAGGATTGGTTGCATTTCAATGGTTTACTATCACGAGCGGTTCTCCTATTAAAGATAGGGGTAGTTTTAAAAATTACGGCTTTCATATATGTTCAATTTAATGTATCTCAAGAACTAATTGAAATTTGTATTTTGTTTTAAAGGTAAAAGTGAGTCCTGCCCAAAACAAAAATTAAAATTTTCAATTTTTTATAATTTATTATTACAAAATAATAAGGGATGTTGATATATTCTTTTATTGTTATTTGTTCATACAAACTTGAGTCAACTGAAGTTATATCTTTGTTTTTCTACATAATTTTTAAAAATGATCAAAATTCAACATTTTGGTATTATGTAGAAAAATAATGAAGTTTTATAATTGTGGAGAAAAAAAATCAGGTATATCAAACTGTCGAACTCTTATTATTTTATGATTTTTTTATAAAAATTACCAAAATTTGTTATTTTAACCTCAGAAAAACCTCACATTTACTTTTAAGACAAATAAACATTTTTAAAATCCTTCAAGTAGTTCATTAAATACATAAATTTGAACAAACATGAAATCCGTAGTTTTTAAAAATATCCCTAGTATGTATATATAAAACCTATAAAGGAAAAACAGCTCGCGGTAAAAAAATTGTTAGTCTAAGAAATGTGTTTTTTTTCTTCCACTGTAAAAAACTTTAATCAAATCAAAGAATGTGTGGCAAAACGATGTAACGAATTGTCTGATTTTGACCAATGTCGCAATGTTTACTTAACTAAGAGGTAGTTTAACATATGGTTGAAATCAACTATTACGCAAAGTTGAAGAACGGTTAGTTTAAACAGGCAACTTCGTTAAAAGTGACCTTTGTGAATAGTTGTTTCATAATTTTCAAAAGTTACCTTAACTTAGCAATTCTTTTGTAATTTTGTTAAATTTACATACATGCTTCGTTATGTGAACGTTAGAAACGTAGTTTAATACAAACTAACGTTTTTTACTATATAGGTGAAAATAACTAAAAAATTGGTTTAGTTTAAATGATTAGCAAAGGTCAATACAACCGCAGGTAATAGTTGATGCCATTAGTTAAAATGGACTAGATGCAAGGTTTAAATCTACTTAGCAAAAGTAACGTTTAAATTAACTCTAGCAAAATTATTAATATTGAACTTGCGCTTAGCTGGTTGAAAAACAACCCATTTGCTTGGTTTAAGTTAAGTATAGTTTTTGGTGACAATTACCTATATTTTTTTTTCAGTGATATATGAATACCGGAAAAGGCGTAAAATAAAATGAAAGGAACATTTTTTTAATGGTTTTTCCGATTTTTCGTTCTATCCGTTTCCTAAATCTCCTTTGTGTATACGAACGATTATATTATCTTTTTCTTCCTTTAGGGAGAAATAGGTAAGAAAAATTACTGGAATGATAATTAAATTTATTTTTCTATTCGCATAGTATAAACGTTATTGTTATAATTGATGATGACTTTCAAGAGATTTGTTCTTTTGTAATCAAAACATGTGAATATAAAAAAATTTGTTGGTTACGGTCATATTTTGTTTAATTGACGATGTAAAATTGGTTATGATTTACTAGGTGGGTTCCAGAATTTTTTTTATATTATCTATTTATCTATAGCAAAATATCCATATATAGACATTTATTTTATATTGTAAAGGATTCTGTCGGAAATAGAACATTATAATGCTTTTATGTTTTGGGTTGATGTATTATTTTTGTGATGTAGGGAAATGGATTGTGAAAATTATTAGATAAATGATAAAAAATTCTACGTTATTAATTTATCTATAACAAAATATCATAAGATTGTTATTGATCATCAGGTATTTTTATTTTAATAATAACTTAAGATAGTAATTGATATTTTTGTCGTCGAACTTATGCTATACCGATGTAGAAATGTTATCCAAATATTATCCAAACAATAAACTGATTTTTTATTTATCATAATAACATTCGTCATAAAAAAGTAATCATAAAAATTGTTGAACAAGAAATCATACTTTCGAAGAACAAAGAATGTCAAACTAGAAATTTAATATTATAGAATTAACGAGTCTTTTTTGTGTCAGAGAATGAAAAGTCGTTTAAAAGTTGTTAAAAGAAAAACAAATATAACATTTCATCTGGAATCAATAAATACGAGGATTTGTTCGTTATAACAATATAAATTCAACAAAGAATTGATTTTTTTTACTAATAACAATCTCACATATACAATTATTTACTATTAGACAACTAGTTGCTGTAGTTTGCTGGTTTGGTATAGTGAAACTATTGTAATTCATTCATTCAATTTATCTTCAATCAAATAACAAGTGCAGTGGTAAAAAAGAAAATTCAATTGATTATTCGAATTTTATTTATTCCTGATTTTCTTTGCTGTTTGAAAGTTGTTTGAAAGCTGTTTGCTGTTTGCTTTGTATGAAAAGAATTTAATGTTATTTTTTCAATCCGTTATTATATGGCAAATATTACGGTTGTTATTGTTTTTTTTTAAATACACAATGGAGAACAAATTTTCAATTATTCATCGAAAATATTACAAAATACTGATATTAAAAGAGCACAATAAAAAAAAATAAAACTGAAGGACTAAGTAGTTGATGAATTGAAAAGGAATAAATTAAATTGAATTTTTCATTTTATATAGAATTTCTTTTCATAGAATTAAGTGAGATTTTTCTTTATTGTAGTTTCGTTTAAAGATCAAGAATCAATAGTCAATTGACAAGATTAAGATGAATTACCTTTCAAAAAAGTTACAATTTTTTTATGGATAAAATTTAAATGAAAATGTAAGTAAGGACCGAGTTTTAGAAAGCCAATACAATTTTCAATGATTCAAAACTAGAATGTGAATAAGAGGGATGGGATGGGTTTGAGATTTTATTTTTCATTCAGGAAGTTAATTTTTTCTTTTCTATAGAAAATTCATTGTTAAAAAAACAAATCTTACATATATAGGACTTTTAAATGTGGAGTAACTGATACTAGTGTTGTGCAAATTCTTTACAAAAAGTAATTTACGTAATTCTTTACATGTCCAAAAATCATTTTAAACAATGTAAAGAATGAAAAGAATGTAAATAGTCCTAAAAAAACTAAAAAGATGTGCCAATTTTCTTATTAGATTAATATATAATTTAAAATGAAATTCAAACTCCTAAATAATCATAGTTCTTAAGTCAGTCTTTAGTCATATTTATCATTTGAATAATAATTTTTACAGCTCCTTTAAGAATTAAGACAAAACTTATGCTCAATTCCAACAAGGGTAATACAAATTTTAACTTGAAAAAAATTACGAATTTCGGTCTCTATAAAATATTTTCCCGCTTTAATCATAGAAAAAGCAAGGATTGGAAATCATAAATTATGTATCAAAATTTAAAACTTATTACAATAAATTTAACAATTTAACTACAATAACATCAATTTGTTGAATACGACACATAGCAAGCTTGATTTACAATAGCAATTATTTTCAGTGTACAAATTATCAAAGGCAGGCTTTACCTGTCAATTGATAAAATGAAGAATCTCCGAACCGAAGTTTTCAACCATTCATTCATCTTTAGAATTTAGATTAAAGAACAAATGTTATGTTTAAAATTTTAGTTGTACAAACAAATGATTGATTTCACAAATTCGATATTTCTGGTATCGTGAAATTGTTTATTTATATATGAACAAGTTTTGGTTTGAGTCGATACTAAAAATAAATTTTAAATTTAATCTCAAACTTGTTAAAATATAAATAACCAATTTCACGATACCAGAAATATCGAATTTGTGAAATCAATCATTTGTTTGTACAACTAAAATTTTAAAAAGAACATTTGTTTTTGAATAGAAAGATAGCTTATATATGTGACATCTCAACAAACAATTTTTTAATCTAAATTCCTAAGTTGAATGGTTGAAAACTTGGGTTCGGATATTCTTCATTTTATCAATTGGCAGGTAAAGCCTGTCTTTGATAATTTGTATACTGAAAATAATTGCTATTGTAAATCAAGCTTGTTATATGTGTCATATTCTACAAATTGATGTTATTGTAGTTAAATTGTTAATTTTATTGTAATAACTTTTAAATTTTAATACATAATTTATGATTTCCAATCCTTGCTTTTTCTATGATTAAAGCGGGAAAATATTTTATAGAGACCAAAATTCACAATTCTTTTCAATTCAAAATTTGTATTACCATTATTGGAGTTGGGCACAAGTTTTGTCTTCTTAAAGAGCTGTAAAAATCACTTGAACATAAAATTCTTTACATTTATTAATCATTCTTTACATTCTTTACATTCTTTACGTAAAAAGCTATTCTTTACTAATTCTTTACATAAAAATGTAAAGAATTACTCTTTACATGAAAATGCACAACTCTGATTGATACACAGTGAAATATTTTTTTAACATCTATTGAAGAGGCCGAGTTTTCTTGACGGGCTCTTTGCAATCGCAATTATTTGATCGTTCCTTATGCTTTCTCATTCGACTCTTTGTGAGCCACACCATGATTCAAATCATGATCCATTCATTTCGGGCTTGATTTATTCGTTTATGTATTTGAGCCTTTGATAAAGATAGAGAGACAAACGACTTGTGCAGGTTTTGTTTATATTTGTAAATTTTTGTTTAATTTGATCTACAGCTAACCAGCCCGCTTATTCCAGTCCCTGCTCTTGCAATATAAGCTAATGTGAAATATCATATACCACTAGCAATAGCAAAGATATATCGCTAGTCAAGGTGGTATTTTAGGAGTTCTAGCGGATAAACTATAATCGGTCAACGGTAACGTTCTTAATCTTAATTATGGAACATTCATTGCTTAATGCCGCTTGTTGTAGGAAATGGGTATCTTTATTACTCTTTATGTGAGCTTTAATCATTTGGGAAGATAGTGCGTTACAAGTCTGCACATGATTTGAATTTTGTTTCTGCAAATTTTTTATAAAATTTGTTTTATCATTATACACTTTTATTTATCTTGCGCTTTGACCGTTCTGTGCTGTGCATAAATTTAGAAATATTATATTATTGAATTAGGAGCTAAAGTGTCACTTTTTGTGTTGAGTCTATAGTTTGGCGGCCATAGGGAGGCCGACAATTATAGACGAAACACAAAAAGTCAATTTAGCTCCGAATTCAATACACTATTTTTTCGGCAAACGTTTAAATTTGTTTGAAAATATGAAATTAATGCATCAAATTTTTTATAAATATGTTTTAGGTAATAAATTTTCTGAAATTAATTTTTATTGATTTTAATTCATCAAAATGAACTGAAATGCATTCTGTTTTAAACAAATTTATAATATCATGTAATTTTACTTTACTGCCGCCGTAAAAATATGAAATTTACTTTACTGCCGCCGTAAAAATATGAAAACTACTTTATTGCCGACGTAAAAATATGAAAGTTACTTTACAGCCGCCGGCAGATAAAATAAAAATGGCGTTACTTTTGCAGCCGCCCAAAAAGTAAGACTTTACTACTCCCCAGCGGCAGTAAAGTTAAACTTTACAGCCGTTTGCCGAAAAACATATTTATTTAATCTGTATGTACACGTTTCTAAAAGTTTCATATTTATATGATGAAATTCGTGTTCTGAAAGATCGACACTGAACCTGACCATTTTAGATCGACTTCATACTTGGCACACAAATTGTATTGGTGAAATAAAAAATATGTGTCTTATTAGAAAATTTTATACTAACAGGATGGTCTAAAAGATTTCTGGCTATTTAAATTCAGGGTACCTTCGTAATCAAAATGCAAGAGAACGGCTCACCCGATATCAACGGTTTTATGTGCATTGGAAAAATAATTTTCTGGCCTGTTGATAAAAGCACCGTTAATTTTTTGCCTACACTTTTTAAAATATTAAGAAATAATTTTTTTAAAGATGACGCTATGTCGTAGGTCAAACATTTTTTTAACCTCTTTTTTTCCCCACAATATAAAAGTACCAACCTAACTCTAAAACATACAAAAATTAAAATATATAGTGGATATTTTGTTCCTAGGATATTATTGTAATTTTTAAGATGGGAATCTCAGGTTCAAACTTTTAGTTTTAGATGAAATTCGTTATCTGTACAACTGGCAAAATCGACTTCATGCTTGGAATACAAGTAGTATAGATAAATTTAAAATATATGTTTTTTTTTAGTTTTAAAGTCGTTAATGTGAGAATGGGGTAGTTCGAAAAATTCAAGGAAATTCAAGAGCATTAAAAAGACAATTGATTGGCAGTATAGATGATCAGCCTATCCAAAATATACACGATAATCTTTTACGTACACTGCTAAACATTCTATGAAATAAAATGTTTAAAGATAGCGCTGATGTCATAACTCATAGGTCAAGCATTTTTTTAAATTTTTTTTTACTACTTTTACTATATGAAAGTTCTAAGCTTACTCTAAAATATGCCAAAATTTAAAGAAAGAGTTTTGCTTGTTCTAAGGATAACTGTTTTTAAAATGTTCATCCTAAAAGTAACAAATTTTAGTTATCAAACAAAAATTTTTGATTTGAGATGCTCATCTTTTGAAAATAATATCTTTACATTAACAACAATCCTTTCTTAAAATTTTGGCGTATAGGAATGTTTGAACTTTTATATTGCGAAAAGAGTTAAAAAAATGCTTGACCTACTACATCAGCGCTATCTTTAAAAAATTTATTTCTTAGCATTCTTAACAGTGTATGCTAAAAATTTACCGTGATTTTTTTCTCTCGATAGGCCAGTGAATCACCTTTTCAATGCACATACAATTTTTGATATTGGGTGATCCGATTCGATTTCTGAGTTACCCTGAATTTGAATTTCCAGAAATTTTTCGGATCCTGTTCTCAAAATGAACACTATAAATTTTTCACAACTTTGTTTTTTTATTTCACCTTTTCTTCTTGTTTGTCAAAAATTAAGTCGATCAAAAAATGTCAGGTTCAACGTGGATGGCCAAAATCACGAATTTTATCTAAAACTAAAATTGTTGCATCAAAGATGCAGATTTTCAAAAAATAATATCTATATAACAAGAAAAACGAAGAAAAATTTTATTGCGTTTGATGGTAAGGCTGGAACTTTCATATTGTGAGAGAAAAATTCAAAAAATCGTTAAAAATGTATTTCTTATAATTTTAAACAGTGTTAGTAAAAGCTTAACAGTGTATTTTGTTTTCAGTAGTTCAGAATTTTCCAACGTACATACAACCGTTGATATCGGGTGAGCCATTCTATAGAAATTTTATTTTAAAGTCACTCTATATATGAATTTCCAGAAATTTCGAACCAGCCTATTCTTAAACTTAAAATTAATGTCGGAAAACGTTGTTAATCTATTCAATTATATAGTTAAATACTGTGGCATACACATGCAGTTGTTGAATTCGTTAGAAACATATATTCAATGATGTAATAACATTGTTGAATTTGATGATAATATATTCGCTAATAAAACAAAATTAATGTCGGCAAACGTTAAAAGTTGAAAAAAATATGAACAAAAGACGATAAGTTGTATTGCGCGCGTTGATTCATGCATAATCAGTTGTTTAGACAAATAAATTTTTACGAGATATAAAAGCTTTGTAACAGAAGATATGAGTAAAAGACGACAAGTTGCATTGCACACGTTGATTCATGCATAATTAGTTGTTTAGTCAGATGAAATTTTCAGGAGAAAACAGCCTCGCTACGAAGAACGTTTAAAAATTTACTAAAAATGCTCGTATTTTTTATTTCACTTTTACTGCTTATACGTCTTTTACGGCTAAGATTAAAGGCTATAAAAATGATTCGGTTCAAAAATCGACCTTTGGGTTGTCCAAAACACGAATTTCATCATATGGAACAATGGGATTAAATTATATATAATGAATATAAAGATCAAAGTATGTCATTTTGCTTTTCGTTATATGCTGTTTTATTATTTGCGTTCCATTTACCACATTAACCTTTACTTTTGTGCTAACTTTTGTTGTCAAGTAAAAAAATCGAATAATGGTAGAGCTATATAGCAAAATTTACGCATCTTTACATCATTAGAGTATTTATCGTTCAAGAGAATAATGCCTAATGCCTGTGTTTGCCCAAATGATTATAAAAATTCCAAATTTCTAGCAAATTTTTAGAAAACTTTTAATTTTTAATCATTTTTGTTTAACTGAACTAATTTATAATAAAATTAAAACTTAGAATTTTCCCTAACAAATAATTTTCTTAGTTATAGGATCACATTTTTTATCAAATTTGATTTAATAATTTGTCAAAAATATATCTTATCAAAACAAATAAACTATTTTAATGTTTTAAATATTTAATAAACTGACATTAGTCAAGACAAATAAAAAATCTTTAAACAATATAACAATCTTATTAAATCGGTAAAGTTAATTATTCAAAATGCCCGTTTGTTTTTTGTGTTTGTTTACATTACAACCTTTACTTTTACATTACCATTACAACATTAAAACATTACGATCACAACATTCCAAGCTTTATCTTTACATTACCTTTAAAAAAAATTTCTTTCGCACAAAACTTTAAAATTAATCAGTTCTCATCAATCAGTTTAATATTACGAATATGTATTCAAATTCTGCTAATTTAACGCCATGTTATGCAAAAAATATCCAAAAATTCAACCATTGAAAATAAATTAGATGAATTGTTAAATAAATTAAATGGCTAAAATTCATCCAATTTCTGTAGATGATATCAACGAATGTTTAGATGAATTTCTTTTTTCTGTGTAGAATGAGAAACCACTAACGATGGTAGGCTAGAATTTGTAACTCAATTACATGGTCTTAATTCTCGGAGGTCAATTCATGGTGAGTTATCACAGCACAATTTAGAATTCATACATTTACAATTTTTTGGAGTACATTATTTAATTAGGAGCTAAAGTGATACGTTTTGTGTTGAGTCTCTAGTTTAACAATTATAGACGAAACACAAAAAGTCACTTTAGCTCCGAATTAAATACACTATTTTTTTCGGCAAACGTTTAAATTTTTTTATAAATATGAAATTAATACATCAAACTTTTTATAAATATGAATTTGTATCGTCATATGAATTTGTATCGTCAGCTAACTCCCTAGCGGCAGTAAAGTTAAACTTTACAGCCGTTTGCCGAAAAAATAAATTATTCATTGCAAAGAAACAACCGTTATCATCTTATATTTTCTTTCAAATTGTAAGAAAAGAATTTTAAATAGCATTTGATACTTCTTCAGATGAACACATTAGATAATGCATAAACGAAAATCATTTTTATTAGGGTTCCGTACTTTGAAAAAGTAAAAACGGTACCCGGACTTCGGTATCCGTCCGAATTTCTACATAGTCAATTTACTCACAAACTATAAGTGCTATCAACTTGAAATTTACTACAGTTATTAAATGTGTTTTCCCACGTCTGTTGCTAACAAAAAATTTTAAAATATTTGTTTTTATCTATATTTAATGGACATAGATAAGGAGATAGTAAAACAAAAGTTTTTTAAGGAATCGAGTTTGGTTTAGAAAAATCGAAAAATAATGGAAATATTTCACAAAAAATTTTCATTGAATTTTCGACTGCTTAGTTTTTGAGTTATTACCAAAAACGACTGTTTTTTTTGTCGCCTCCCTTAACTTCGAACATTACAAAATAAAAAATTTAAAAATTTTTTTTTGGTTGTTTTAATTTCAAATGTTCATTGGAGGTTTAAAGTAGAAAGTTTGAAAAAAATTTATTTTTGATCATGTCATGTGGGATCTCATATGGACAAAAAGTTGTGTTGCAATGTCTTTATATTTCCAGACTATAGACGCATTACAAAATAAATGTTTAATCGTACATGTCAATAGTGAATTACAATCAAATCTTCATTCATCAAAAAGGGACTTCGGGACTTGAGACTTCGCTATGATTTTCATTCAAAATTTACATACTTTCCTATCTCTGTGAATTTTTTCATATTTTTCTGTCAATCATCGTCTTAACGTAGGGAGCGAATCGTTCTGAATTTTGCCCTTTTTTGTCCATAACTCAAAAACCTTGCATCGCAAACTTCTAAAAAAAATTGCAACGAATTCTAAATTAGGTGCTCTTTCATATGACACCCCACTCGCTTGGGTCAAAAAAGTTTTTTTTACCCTCTCTACCCCCGTCCCCTAAACACACAGAAATGTGTTTTGTTTTCATACAAAATTTACTAAATTTCCTAGCTCTGTGATTTTTTTCAAATTTTTCTATCGATCAGTGTCGAAACGTAGGGGGGGTGGGGACGGTTCAAATTTTTCTGTCAATCAGTGTTGAAACGTAGGGGGGAGAAGCGGTTTGAAAGTTGCACTTTTTTGA
>OY856187.1:182778930-183032750 GCA_963693315.1 Diogma glabrata
TTTCAAGAAAATCGGAGCATTTTTTTAAAAGAATTACTTTCGGCACAAAATTTTTCAAACAAATAGTTCAACCAAACATAAATTTTTTTAAACAAATAAAACCTTAAGGGGAAAAAATTTTTAAATCAATTAAATTTTAACTTTTTTTAATTTTTAAATATAGTTCTAACCTTTGTAAATTTGATATATTTTAGAATAAGGATAGAACTATTTTTAGAAAAAAAATTAATTAAATCCCAATTGATCTTTGACCCTAGCGCCATCTTTAAAAAAGCTTTTTTAATATTTTTATTTAAAAACTAATTATAAAAACAGTAAATTAATTTTTTTTCAAACGATTAATTAATCATCTATCAAACAAAAAAAAAGTTTGATGAAATCGGTATAGCCGTTCTTGAGCAATTTAATTTCAAAGTTACATCGGATTGGCAGAATTTTCATTTTTCATGCATGTTGGGGTGCCCCTATGCTCAAACTATGCACTTTAAAAAATTTTAAAATAAGTCGTATTTTTTATTTTGTCCATACTACTTATATGCCAAGTTTCAGGAAAATCAAAAATGGTCAAGTTTTCACAACTCTGTCTAGAACACGTTTTTCATCTATATTGATAAATTACATTTTAATAAAAATATTTATTTCTCACACATTCTCCAGTTTCCGGCAATTTTCAAAATATAATACGAAAATGTGAAAAAAAAATTTTGTTTTGCTTAGAAGATTTAACGATAGATGTTGAAAAACGTGTATTGCGATGGTTGTGTCATATGGGTTGTATTTAGTTACTCCTCATACAGGAAAATCAATAAAATTTGATTTTACCTTTTGCGCTTTAACCAAAACACGGTATCACATTTCGACAACAAAGCAAGAGGACAAACAAAATGAGAAAAGTTAAAAAACTTATAGGAATATATAAAGGATATACAATATAAAACCCTTTTGATGTTTTTGTTGTTGTTTATCTTTGAAATACAATTTTATTTTCACCTCAAATTAAATCGTTTTATATGATTTATTTTGTGTAAAGGATACATTGTGGTACAAAATATATTATTGTGAATGAACGATTGAGATGTATTGAAAAGATTTTGAAATTCTATGCATAAATTAAACTTGTAGCAGTTGTAATAAAAACCCACAAGAACTTGATAAATGTCACGTTTTCGGAAAAAAATACAAAATAGGAATTGTAATGAAATACAAATTCAACGGGAAAAATAATGTGATAGTAATATTTTGTATGCTTAGTCTTTACAGTTCTAATGGCGAATGTACGTACACTTTCCTTGAACGTGTTGAGGCCCATTTATTTTGTGGGATAAATTAATGATTCTGGTGTGGGGCGATAATCAGCCCAATTGGGGACTTTTTCAAATACCTCAGTCACAAACGGAGCCAGCTAGATTACTTGATAATATTTGCGTGGATGTAGTTTTGTTTTCTCTTTGAGAAAATGAGATATACCAAAACTTTAAATACAAATAAGCAAAAATGGAGTTTTTCCAAAAAATTCTGAAGGCTATCTCTATCAATCGGAATCTCTGAACTGCCTGATTATTTTGACTCGGCTGGATGAGTTAGATCTTACGGTAGTGGTTGTGAAACTTTTACCACTGTGAGGAACCAACTGCGACTTTTCTACCCAAATTACCATAAGGTAAGCTAGATGCCGTATTTATTAAGAAACTATTGGGTAGCCCTCAACCAAGGACTTTGACTCAAGACTAAAAACTGCAAACTATTGTTTGTGAAAACCCAGGTTTAAGTTCGTTCCTTTATTTTTGCTAAATACAAGCTAAACATCTTTCTACTTTCACACTAAAACGAGCAGAAAGAAAGGCAGAACTTTTAGCTGATTTCAGTAAACTTATCGTGTGATGGAATTATCAGGCTTAAAGGCGGACAGTAGGAGTCTTCCTAGGATGTGATGCAAACGAACATCATGGATCTGGGGTAGCACCAACACCAATGTATGTTGTGAGTTATTTCTTGATTTTATTCTTAAAACAAACTTGTCGATCTGTAATGGATGCCACTTTTATAACTCCAACTTCATATCAAACGGAAAAGTGATAGGTAGTATCTAAAATTTAAAAATGTTACCTCTAAAATCAAAACCGAGACAACTTTAAAAATATTAAGACATTTCCGGAGGCACTCTTGGCTCATGTGCTCTCAGCTGCGTGAAGGGTACATTATATTCACTTTTCTAAATAAAGAACCTCCAGGCTACTTGACAGGAATGCTAAAAGGTCTTTACAAGAGTTCAAAGAGAGCTAGGAGCTGAGAATCTTATAATACAGACCTTAAAACTTTAAATAAATGTGATATAAAAAATGTGAAAAACGATTCCTGGAGGCGTTACAGTAATGGTGTACAGGAGCCTTATCATTTATCCAGGCTTTACAAAGTTTTAGCGATTATTCTTACCATCCCGAGTTATCTTCAGCAACCGGATGGTTAGTGGATTACCACCTTTGAGTACCTGGTGTAAAGGTAATATTGCTCACGGTAAAATGGGTAATTTTACGTAATTTTACCTTTGCTTTGTAAAAATGGTAACATTTGCTTTTGAAAGGTCCTGTCAAGATTAATGCATTTATGATGTTACTTATTAATATGTTTAACATCAATCTTGATGCCGTTGCAAAGCTTTGAACGGTTGATGATGTTTCGCAACATGACACACGATTTTAACGACGGTTTTCAATTGCAGTCCGTGGCGGTGGCATTCCTGGTAGATCAAGTGAAATCCAAAAATTTTATTGAAACTCGTTTTATCATAGTGCTACTTTCACAATAGTGTCGTCGAACTATATTATTGCTCCGCTTTGAGTATTAGACTGCAGAATACTATTTTTAATTTCATAGACGTTTTTATTTTTGGCAGCAGAAATAGCTAGTTCACTGAGCCGATCGTTATTTTTTATATTTATTCAGAATATTGAGAAATAATTTGCCACCAATTTTTAAAGCGAGCAGTTCTTCCACCTGGTAGACATTTCGCAACTATTTTGGTTGATACAAGAGGCTATGTCATTTAAGGATCAAACTGCTGTCAAAACCAATCTAACTGGGAACGTTTAACCAGTTCCTCATCTCAGGCTCTTCTAAGAAGAATATTTTTCCTACCCTGTTATAGTAAGTTTGCATTATTTTAACGTATAAGTCATTTTGCTCGATCGTTAGCTTAGAAATATTTGATTGCACATACAAAAAAATTTCACTGTTGTAAATTTGTTGTTGTTGTAGTTTTGTTCTACGCAACGCAAAGAATAACGTTCTCAAATAGGTTCATTATATTTAAATATTCCTATAAACTAGAAACGATTGTGATAGTAATCAATTTTGAATTTAATTTAATCTTACCCTAATATAATTTTACGGTAAAATTACCACAAAATATTTACTGGTAAATTTACAACTGTATCTGTGGGGAGTTCCTGGAAGTTCTACTAGAAACTGAGCTACTTCCTCTGAGACATCTGTCGTCATGATGATTGGCAACAGATGTTACGAAGCACTTGTTCCTGAAATAGTGTCACCCGCGTTGAAAAGGGTGTTTTGCCGATTCAATACTGTCGATATGTTTTCTATCGTTCGTCTTCTCCAAAATGAACGGTTGGTTCAATGGTTGTTTTTGTTTGATTTTCTTTCCACGTGCTTTCGTATTTTTTTTATATATATGCAAGTGCGAATGTATCATGATTAATGAAACGTCATTCGATTGGTAAGAATAGTTTAAAACGCTTTGAAAGTTAACTTAAATTTTTGATTAAAAAATTTTTTTTTGCTTTGAAAATAATATACGATCACGTGAATTGTATATTTGTTGTTTCTTTTGGGTGATACTATTCTGGAAATCAATGACATCAAGGAAGGAGGGTCGATCAGGATTTGATAGAAGAACGAAAGACAACCAGGACGGTATCAAATTTTACTTGATCATGACAAATGTATGCTTGAAATGAAACTAACATTTAGCACTTATGGATATCTGTTGTTTAATTCATATATATTTGTGTTTGGTTGGCATAATGATAGCTAAGAACTATGAAAACCCCAAAATTCGAGTTCGGTGTTTTTTTTAATAAGTGCATTAGAGTGGCCTTAGGTTGCTCTAGGATTTTTTTTTTATTGTACAATGTGCGACCATTTCGTGTCAATACCCATAAAAATATTATTTGTAAAATTTGAAATCAATCGTTCAATTCTAAGGCGTGAAAAGGAGGTCTTCATCATTTGGCGTGCACTCAAATGCAGGGCACTAGTCAATAATTTTGCTGGTCAACTCTATCCATGTAAAATGCCAATAGCTACCAAAGGTTCCATCACTGACAGAACTTACCCAAATTATTTTGCCCCTAAGGTTGTCTATAAACCGAACCATATATGCCATTAAATTACCCGTGTATCAGTTATTAGTTTCGCATTGTTTGGATACAGTCAATAGTGACTCTACACTCGTAACTTACGATGTTGACTAAACAGAAATATTCTCATCCTATGTCTAGAAATTTAACGGAAAATCAAAGCGATGCGGTAGATCGTTGTTCGTGAAAAAAAAATAGCGATTACCACTTTTGCTTATTTACGCTGAACCTAGTAGACATAACCTCAAAAAAAGGTTTTGATCTAATGTTGTCCATATAATATAAGCTTATGGCGACTCGTTTAACATAAACTCACCTTTAAATATTAATATGAAATGAATTTAACACACATGACTGTAAACAAAATTTGTTAAAATATAAAATTTTGAAAAAAGTTTTGAGTTTTGAGAAAGTAATGTTAAAATAATTTTTAATACTTATAAGTTTCATATTGTCTTTGGCTTCATCTATTGAACGCTTTTTACAATCAAAAAAAAAATCAACAAATATCAATTTTACTCTGATTCTGTTGTTAAAAAAAAAATTAGAATGAAAACTGTCATAAAAAGTAAAAACTTTATTATCATTATATTTTACTCTAATTTTGCATAAAAAAGCTAAACCAAATTAGCTAAGAGTTAAGACCAATTTTAAAAGGGAATGTATTTGGTTTGTAGTGTGACATAAAAACATTACATATTATAATTTGTTCTTTTAATGCTTATGGACATTTATTTTTGGACATTTGTAGGGTGAAATATGTGTTTTAAATAAGAGCGGGGTGGGTATATTATCTAGTGAATTAGTTTTTGAATAAGTTTTGAAGTGAATAAGTTTTTTTCCTGGATTGCAATATTTTTTTCTAAAATTTTACTCTGATTCTGCGTAAAAGGTTTTTACAAGACAATTTTTTTTAAAAAGAAATGTGTTAAGGTTTAGGTGTGTAGGTTGTCATAAAAACATTATTATAATTTGTTTTACTGCGAATTACTGAATATTTCCAAAAATTTTCGGGATTCAATTTAAATTAAATTCGTTTAAAAATCTAGACCGTAATGTGCCAATAGGTAGACCCTACAACAAAATATTGGAGTGTATTGTTTAGAGCCTTTGTCCCAAACAATAATTCAGAGTATGCAATCACTTTTTCTAGAAATTTTAAATTATAGAAATTATGGTTGGTGTGTTCGTTTTATATTCTTCAAAAATATCATTTAATGAAATTTTACTATGATGATTCTGGTCTTGACTAAGAACCATTAGAAGGGAAGTTGTCGTAAAAACATTATTATATAGCTTTTTTCTGAAACATATGTATTTATCGATCTAACTTAAATGAAATTAAAAACTGCACCGTAAAGTGCCGATCACTAGACCCCTACAACAACACCGCGTGTGCTATTTAACGCTTTTGTCCCTAATAATGTTCCTGGGTATGCAAATACTTTTTCTAATGATCAACTTTTGTATCTGTCAAAATTTTTTCAAGTAAGACAGCAAATTGCATAGTTTTAGTCGATTTGCAGATACAAATAAACAAAAATTTTCACCGCAACAAGTGGTTAAACGTTTGTTGAATCTTATTTTGAAATATGAAATTACATACTCTGAAAATTATTTTTAATTCAAAAATAGTTTTATTAAAATTAGTTTCTAGTTAAATAAAACAAAAGTGAGACAATATAAATTCAGTATTTGTTTACTGAAAAATCACATTGAAGTTAATCTTAATATTAAAAAAATTTGAAATGAATATTAAAGCAATGATACTTGAACTATATCTGTTACTTACATTTTTTTTATAGTTCTAAGCCATGTTTAATATCGAAAGTTCATCTGAAGGCGATAAACAAATTATTGTAGATTCTGGACCAAATAGCAAACATCACGAGACTTATATTTTGGTTTTACATCATATGCTTAAGCAATTCTAGTATACTTCTCAAAATATTTGGTGCCAATATGCGAGGTTCACCCAACCAACCCGCACCACTAGATAAATCTTTGGCCAAAATTATATATCTTGCGGATTATTGGGTATGTTGTTTTTATGAGCGCAGAAAAATTGGAAATAATTCAATCAATCGTTAAAGTTGGTATTCTTTTATTATTTATTTTATTACAATCCAAGCTCCTAAAATTTATTATTTACTACAAAAACTCGTGATATAAGCTACAAAAAACATCAAAAATGTAAATTTTAGTTCGTGAAAAAGGTGCAGTTTAAAGTTTAATAGTCAAAACTATCTGTTCAGTACAAAAAGAAGTGATATCCTGTGTCAAGTAGAAGCGACTGTTAAACAAAACATTTCCAAATAATTAGGTGTTCTACATGTTTGAAATGCTTACTTTGTCAGTCGAAGTTTCACTCAAAAGTTTCTAGTAAAAATAAAAGTACAAAATAATATATATTTATTTATTTATATTCGAATGCAAATGTGGAATGCGATATTTATACGATTAACTGAATTGAGAGAAGTGCGGCACCATCACGAAACCTCAGGATTAACAGATTATAACTTTAATGGAATTCTGTTCAAATAACATGTTCTTAATCTACAAACTAGGGCCGCAACATAAAATACTAACTAATAAATTAGCTTGCATTTCTTTTATAGAATTTTCATTTTGTATATAATATTCCACATTAAATAAAAGTCTTAACTGTCAAGCCTTAACACATTTCTTTTAAAAAAAATTGTCTTGTAAAAACCTTTTACGCAGAATCAGAGTAAAATTTTAGAAAAAAATATTGAAATCCAGAAAAAAAAAATTATTTGGAACAAATTCACTAGATAATATACCCCGCTCTTATTTAAAACACATATTTCACCCTACAAATGTCCAAAAATAAATGTCCATAAGCATTAAAAGAACAAATTATAATATGTAATGTTTTTATGTCACACTACAAACCAAATACATTCCCTTTTAAAATTGGTCTTAACTCTTAGCTAATTTGCTTTAGCTTTTTTATGCAAAATCAGAGTAAAATTAAATGATAATAAAGTTTTTACTTTTTATGACAGTTTTCATTCTATTTTTTTTCTTAACAACAGAGAAGCCCTGATGAGAATGATAAACTTTTTTAAAGTTTAAAATTTTCTCATTGGTTCGAAACTAGATCGCTCTAAAATTGTATGGATTGCAAAAAGTTTCATAATTTGCACCATAATTTTTTATATTCAGTTCTTATATTATTCTTGATGGGAGATTTTCCATCGGGGTGATGTTATATCACAAATAATTTACTGAATTAATTGTTGATCATGTGTCAATAGACACAAGTGAAGACTACTCATCTTCTTCTCACCGATACAAGTTTGTTATTCAATACTAGAATGTCTAGAGTATAACAAAACAGTGATCACCAGAGAAATTAATTGACTAAACCTGAATCTATTAAATTTATGATTATGTAAATTTTTGGTTTTTACACTTCGCTAGAGTTGTAACCTAATTTTTGGTTTATATTCATTAGCGTTGACATTTTTTGGTAGAGTTTATCTAGTCGGCTAGCCCTGATGAGAATGATAAACTTTTTTGAAGTTTAAAATTTTCTCATTGGTTCGAAACTAGATCGCTCTAAAATTGTATGGATTGCAAAAAGTTTCATAATTTGCACCATAATTTTTTATATTCAGTTCTTTTATTATTCTTGATGGGAGATTTTCTATCGGAGTGATGTTATATCACAAATAATTTACTAAATTAATTGTTGATCATGTGTCAATAGACACAAGTGAAGACTAGTCATCTTCTTCTCACCGATACAAGTTTGTTATTCAATACTAGAATGTTTAGAGTATAACAAAACAGTGATCACCAGAGAAATTAATTGACTAAACCTGAATCTATTAAATTTATGATTATGTAAATTTTTGGTTTTTACACTTCGCTAGAGTTGTAACCTAATTTTTGGTTTATATTCATTAGCGTTGACATTTTTTGGTAGAGTTTAGTCTAGTCGGCTAGCCCTGATGAGAATGATAAACTTTTTTAAAGTTTAAAATTTTCTCATTGGTTCGAAACTAGATCGCTCTAAAATTGTATGGATTGCAAAAAGTTTCATAATTTGCACCATAATTTTTTATATTCAGTTCTTATATTATTCTTGATGGGAGATTTTCCATCGGGGTGATGTTATATCACAAATAATTTACTAAATTAATTGAGAATCAGAGTAAAATTGACATTTGTTGATTTTTGTTGATTGTAAAAAGCGTTCAATAGATGGAGCCAAAGACAGTATGAAACATTCGTCTTAAAAATTATTTTAACATTAGTCTCTCAAAATTCAAAACTTTTTTCAAAATGTTATATTTTAACAAATTTTGTTTACAGTCATGTGTATTAAATTCATTTCATAGTAATATTTAAAGGTGAGTTTATGTTAAACGAGTCGCCATAAGCTTATATTATATGGACAACATTAGACCAAAACCTTTTTTTGAGGTTATGTCACTAGGTTCAGCGTAAATAAGCAAAAGTGGTAATCGCTATTTTTTTCACGAACAGCGATCTACCGCATCGCTTTGATTCTAAAGCAAACTAGTTTATTTCTATTTACAAAAGATTAAATTATAATGTTTTTATTTTTAAAAGAAAGTGTCTTAGCTATTTACATTTTAAACTTACAATAGATGGCTTCAAGAAAAAAATCAGTTAATGGAAATCGCTTTGATCTTAATAAATATTCTTATGAAATTTCATTTTTCAATAATCGTTTTCGAAATTTTATATGTTTTAATTAATTTTGTATACGGTTTATTGTACAAAATCTATTTCAAATTAAAATTTAAAGATGAGTTTATGTTACAAAACTCGTCACAAGTTCATATATGTTAAACAACATTAGATCAAATCATTTTTTTGAGGTTATGTCTACTAGGTTCAGCGTAAATAAGCAAAAGTGGTAATCGCTATTTTTTTTCACGAACAGCGATCTACCGCATCGCCTTGATTTCTTGGTTAAGGTTCAGCACTCATGGTCTAGTGTTACAATTCGATCTGTTGATATTAAATTTTTTTCTGGATGAATGAAAACAGCGGGAACCAATGTGCAATGCTGTTCAAAATGAAAATAAAGATGATGATATATTCGTTACTGGTTATTCTCGTTCAAAATTCCTTCAACAATTTTCTGAACATTTACAATATTGACTTTTGGTTCACTTCGATCATTGGTGGCGACTTTGGTTTTTATTTTGCACGCACTCCAAATGTCCATAAAAAAAGCAGAAAAGGTATAAGTAAAGGAGCATTTTGATGGAAAACCTTCTATTGATTATTTAAGGAAATTATAAATGTAAATCAAGAAGTTGATAATCGCCGGGTCTATTGGCGCATCTTTTGAAAGAATTATTACTTATTATCATACTTCATTGCTTAGTATAAGTTGGTTCAGATCACATACTATATTAATTTTCGTTTGCCTGAAGAGTTGGATTATATGCGACCTGTGTGAAAGATTTTAATTTTTTTTAGATGTAATAACTTAATTGAAGTGGTATGTGATCTTCGTTCCTTCGTCTTTTGGGGTCGTCAGAGTTTTATTTTCTGATTTTACTCATTTGGACCCGTTCTCTTGCTATTTTCTTTTGCGCCGCAACTCTGAATTTGTACTGGACTGGGAAAATACTTTCTCCAATTCGTAAGATTGAAGCTAGTCGGAGCTAAACTTCGTAAGGCATGCAGTTTCTCCAATGTTTCTGATAGTGACTGCACTATCAGGATAAATCTTTATTACACAGGAATGGTCAAGACGTTGCAGGTAAATCTTTAAATCTGCAAAACTGGCTTGTATGTATCCTGGCTGACTGTCATTTTTAGGATCAATTTTATCACATTTCTAGGAAAGGAATCAAAACAAATATGATCTTTATATATAAAGGGAAAGGGGACAAGTGATCTCATTGCTACCTCAACAACTTCAAGTCCATTTATATATGTCTTTTTATCTTTTGAAAGTACCAAAAAGATTAATATACAACTTTATTAAAGGTTCAAATGAACCTAGAAAGCTGTTAGAAACCCGATTTTCATCATGCTTTAATAATTCTGTGGAAGCAGTATTGCACTGCATTAGATATCCAATTAAAAATCGCTTGACATTAGGGCATATTTTATCGTTGCTTTCTATAATATCACAGAAATAACTTCAGTCCCCAGTAAGTCACTTGCTGTTTAGTAGTTTGGTCAGTATTTTTCTTGATGAATACTCCACTCGAAACTGTGTAAGAAGAGGCACAACGCAAGATGGAGTACTATCAACTATTTTACAGAACTTTGTCGTAAATCGCCTGTTGCTAAACCTGAGAGGACGGTGCTTTAAAGTGATCTTTTATGTACCTTCGGTAAATATAATGGGATTATCAGGTATTTAATGTGAAGTGTTTTTTGCATGCTCATTCAATTGTCCGATAGTGGTCCACGAAAACAATAGAATTGGTTCTATTTTGACGGAAGTGCAAAAAACTTAAATTTGAACTTCAACGCTCAGCTGAGTCAGACTGAGTGCGAAAAAATACCAATTTGTTCAGCTTCATTATGGACCGCAAATCAAGCTGATGTTGAATGCCCAACATTCTGGAAAGGTGAGGAAAGCTTCTCTTGCGCTTTAGTCGTGCAAAACCACTTAAATAAATCCAAGACTCCAACCTTACGTTGTCCACTAGATAAATAGCATGACAGTCCGACTAACTGTACTGTACTGTACTGAATGGCGTCATAGCTTAATAAACGGCTCTTGATAAAACCGTCAGTCAGACAAATCTTGAAAATCTTGAACTTTTAGAGAGCTGCAACATTGGGCATTAATGGGCTTCTAAGGAGTACAGCACCCTTGTTTTACTTAATTCTTATCGAATTTCGTATCAAAATACCAGCGAAAAAGATAACCGTACAGGTTATCTTTATTTCTATCACATTGTTACCAAACGTGCTGCATAATGTTTACAATATGAGGTCATCTTATAAAACTTTTTTAAAATATATCGTTTTTACAAAAAAAAATGCAGACATAAAAAAGATACAAAGAATTCAAAGCAGAACGAATATTTCGTTCTACTCTGTAATTATCACGTAAATGTAAAGATCAGATTTTTTAATTGGCCAGATTCTCTAGGCTGCCGCTGTAGTCTATGCGATGAGCCTTATTACGGATTCTTTGTAGTTTGCATAGAAAACAGATGGTCTCATAAAATCAGCTTAGACTATTAATAAAAAAAACTAACTAGGCACTCCAGCAGTACAACCAGTTGATATTGAATCATCTTTTAAAGGATTTCACTCAATTTTTGACACAATGTTTTCTAATCAGCATAAACATATTATGTTTATTAAAAATTGGAAATGTTAAAAATACGCCAGCATACACAAGAAAAATCTATAAATATTTATTGTATTTATCGCATCTCTTGTGATTCCAAGACAAAATTTTTTATAAAAGAAAAGACAAATAATCTTTACAAGGAAAAGATGAAATCTAAACGCAAAAATATAAAAAGAATTTTCTTTTATCGTTATATTTTCGATTTTCGTTTTTCAATTTATTTACTGGTTATATTATTATCCTTCAGGATATTTCTACAACAGAAAAAAAATATTCAGTAATAAACAGTAAAGGAAACATTTGTAAATAAAATACGGTTGAATGACGCAACTTTTTCATTCACAACACAGGAGGAGTATGGTGCGAACAAACTAAAAAGGTTCTCTTTAAAAACAAACAAAAAATCGAACCGAAAATATAAATTTGATTTTGTTGCTTTTTAAGAAATTTCAAGATGTTAAGGTTAAAAGGATACGATCGAAACTGGGAATAATGGCCAAACAAAAATCATGGCTCTTTTCATATTAATCAGATCAATAATCTGAATAAATTTGGATTGATCAATTTTTGATTTGCTGATAGTTTTGAGGATTTATTTTCGTCCTTATCATCTGCTATGGATATGATATTACAAAACGTACGCTATTTAGAGGAAATTTTAATAATCTTATCTTATTTTTGTTAACCATGTTTTACTCATAAATACATACCACCTCTGTTGGATAGGCATCACTAAGTTGATTACTGAGCCAGGTTTGGGTAAGTAACAAGAATGAATGGTTTACAGAAACCTACATTACTCGCTAAATTAATTAGGTAGCACAGATTCTAGTCGGATAAAAATTTGTCGTATTAATGATGGGCTAGGGATGACCTTGGTAGTCTTTTGTATGTTGTTTTAATTTGATTTATAATATCTTTCTTAGAACTCAATTAAAACCCCTATAACGATATCATTTGATTCATGCTGAATTGAAAAACAACATTAAAATATATGTATATAAAACAAGACACATCCCTTTCATTTAACCAAACTCCAACGTATCACTCTACACCGAATTTAAAATTAAAATAAAATAATATAATTCTTGATGAAGGAAATCCTGATACCAAATTTTATGGATAAAATTCTATGTTTTTTCACATCATAACGGATTTCCATTAAAATATATTTTATAAAGATATTAGGGTAGTTTTTCCGAGTTGCCTTTTGTGTTTTTATACAAAAAAAAGATTAAATTGTGGTGCAAAAATAGTTAACATATTTTATGTTTTTGTAATACTGAAACATGTCACCATAAATAACCAAAGCTTTGATTTAATTTTTAATCACCTACAAGTAGTCAAGCTTAAATGATTAAAAAACCTTAAAGTCGTTATGTAATCATCGTAAAAATCAAAATAATTGTCATAATGATTGATTGTGATAAATTTTCTTATTTATTCGGTTATTTTTTTTTTCTTAAGTTCGACTTTTCGCAAAAAATTAAATTCAAATTAAAAGAAAATTTGGTTTTTGTAAATTGAACTTTTATTTTCTTTTCTGGATTAAATTAGTTGATGATTGATTGATGGTTGAAAAATTTTTTATTTAATAATTTTTTTTTTGAACGAATTGTTGAATAGGGTCTTGAGAGATTAAAGTTTTTGATTATTAAACGAATTTTATATTAAAAATATACATAAAGACCCTTGTATATGTGAGTAACTTAATGATGAAATATTGTTGTACAAGACATTACTTCGGTCTGAAAGACCTAAGTATTACATTCATGAGCCAAAAGTGAAATTCTTACCCCCACTTTTTTGACATTTCTCGACGTTTTAGGACCTACTGATTCTAAAAAAGCAACAGCCGTCAAGCCATCATTATCTACGCTGCAGGGAAAACGGCTGGAGAGATTTCAAAATTTTTTTTTTTTTAAATAGGTATACCCAAGGGACAGGTCCGAAAGGACGCTGTGTTCGATTGCTGTACGGGAAGTGTGTCAAAAAAATCATTAAGTGTGTCAAAACCAGCAAATTTTCATATTTTTGATTTAAAAAAACTTTCATTTTAAGTGATTACGAGTAGGAACATTGAACTTGGAGAAATCTTGATGGTCGAGATTGGTATGTGAGAAATCTGATTATTGCATTATAAATTTGTCAAAAAAATGTTGTCAAGTGTGTCAAAAGAAAGATTTTCATTTATTTTTTTACCCAGTTTTTTGGAAAAAATAAAATTAATTATTTGTTTGGAACGAAATTTTATTATTATTATTGAGAATTGTGGCATTATAAGTTTGTCAAACAATGTTGTCAAGTGAGTCAAAAGAAAGATTTTTATTTACTTTTTTACCCAATTTTTTGGAAAAAAATAAAATTAATTATTTGTATGAAATGAAATTTTATTATTACTATTGAGAATTATGGCATTATAAGATTGTCAAAAAAATGTTATCAAGTGTGTCAAAAGAAAGATTTTTATTTATTTTTTTACCTAATTTTTTGGAAAAACAATAAACTAATAGTTTGTATGACATGAAATTTTATTATTATTATAGAGAATTATTGCATTATAAGTTTGTCAAAATAATAATGTCAGGTGTGTCAAAAAAAGGTTTCATTTATTTTTTAGCCAATTTTTTCGAAAAAATAATTTTGCTGTTTTTTTGACGTAAATGGAATTGAAAATGAAATTGGACATAGAAAATTTTGAATTTGTTATGGTTTTTGAAATATTTTTGGAATTTTGGAATAAGTTTGTATTTTTGATTTTGTAATAATTTATGCAATATTTTTAGAATTTTGGAAAAAGTTTTAATATATGATTTTGAAAGAATTTTTGAAACATTTTTAGAATTTTGAAAAATTTTAAATTTTTGATTTTATTATAATTTTTGGAATTTTGAAAAAAATTTCAATATTTGATTTTGTAATAATTTTTGCAGTATTTTTAGAATTTTGAAAAAAAGTTTGAATTTTAAAAAATGTTTGGAATATTATTCGAATTTAGAAAAACGTTTAAATATTTGATTTTATTCTAATTTTTGGAATAGTTTTGGAATTTTGAGAAAAGTTTGAGTTTATTTAATTTTTACAATATTTTTGGAATTTTGAAAGAAATATAAATTTGTGATTTTGTAAGATTTTCTCGAAACGCTAAATGGAGAATTTTTTGAGTAGTGTGCTGAGTGTATCATCTTTTCACTAAATTATGTTAATTTATGATCTGTTATAATTTTCCGGCAACGTATTGATGTTTCGTGTTAGTTTTGTAATAAATTTCTAAACAGAGATAAAAAAATACTTGTACTTTAACAAAGAGTTATGTTTGATATACATCGCTGCCCAAAACTAAAAACCATGTCCTCATAAAAGTGTTTTGCCGAAAACTATATCAAAATCCTTAACCCAGACCGAAGTCCTGATATCTCAGAGCAGTGAGAGTTCAGCCCCTCCATATTTTTTATATTGAGATGTGCGTTGAGCTTTAAACGTTTATTAGATTTTTATTTTTCATAACTTTTTATGATGATTTATTGAAAAAAGAACGTCTTTACAGTAGGTACGATACTTGGAAAGTGATTTAGTGTAAACTTTTGTTTGTGTTTGAAAAAGATGGAATATATATTGAATTGATATATTTGAAGTTAGTTTTACGTTTGATTCCGAATTTGGCTTCAGTTTTGTACCTGAAACCTTTGAATTATTTTCCCAACTTGAACTGAATTCTCCACATCATGGAGTCGATAAACTCTATTCAACAAAATAGTTTCAAAATAGCTTATTTAAAACAATAATTAATCCATTTCAAAACTAATTTTAATCGTTTTTTTGCCAAATCTCTTAATAAAAATCAATTTAAACTTAAACTTATTTAAATCTACGTTTTACGGAAAAGAATATATAAATTTTCTTTTTGTTTTCCCACAATAGTTTTTTCAAGCGAAAAAAGCAATTTATAATTTTGAATATATTAGAATCGTGAAGCAATTTCGTTTGCCAAAAAATTAAAGATAATATTGGAAAGAAGTTTTTTTTTTAAATTTTTTATTTGTGTGTTCAAATTTTATTATTGGAATTTAAATTGGAAAAATAGCAGAAGAATTTTCTTTTGTTATAAGAAGTTAGATAAAGAAACTTTCATGTGTAATTCGCGTTTCTAATTAATAATATTAATAATCATTATACGGAATAAAAATGGTACAAGTGAGACACTTCTAAAGTGGGATATACATTTAAAAATGGAGGGTGAGAAACGAACAGCGAACATTTGTCTATTAGTTGCTTCTTTGATATAATAGAAAAAACCACTTCTTTTTATTAATATGCTTTTTATTAATGTAAAGCATCGAGCTCAGAACTTATAATCCCAAGTAAAATACCACAAAAGAATGCATGGTTTAATGGTCTTCTTACTTAGTGATTTATTTACCATTTCATGTTCCTCATACCTTATACCAAAGATTTTTTTATGAATTTTTTTATGACCAGAAGGAAAAAAATAGTAAAACGTTTTGTTACAATGGAGCTCGAATATGTGGCAAACCACCTGCAGGATGTTATCACTAAACCATACCCCCGCAATAATTTCTAAATATCAAAGGACCAAAGATTGGTGGAACAGCAATTTGGAGAGGATGAGGAATAAAGTTCACAAGCTCTTTAACAAGACAAAAAGAACAACCGCCTGGACAGAGTACCAACCGTCTCTAACTAACTACAACAAACAACGCAGACAACCAAAACGAGAGAGTCGGAGAGAGATTTGTGGAACGATTGACAGTCTACCAAGTGCAGCGCAACTACCAAAATTGCTTGGATGGTGCTTACACCACCAGCTGCAGTGAAACTTTGGAAACAATTAAAGATTACAGTCACACTTTCCGAGCTCTACATACGTGAGTTTAGAAGAAGAAAATATACCAAACTCTAGTCCGTTGAATCCTTAAGCTAGGAAGGTTTCAGACCAACCAGCCAACAGAATATTCTCTCCCAACAGAATGATTTGGACAAACAAATCGTTCGGATCATTCGATTTCCCCGGAAGCGACGGAATATTTTTGATTTTCCTGCAAAAAGGTTTAACTGCTGCCATTCTACCATACCTCGAGCGTCTGTTTATAGCAAGTTACAGACAGAAGTTAGAGTAGTATTCATACCCAAGCCAAATCATACAGGTCAATAAGTCGTGAAAAAAACTGAGAGCACTGAAATACAAGGTGTTACTTGCATGCACATTTATGGACAAACAAGGGCTTTTGGAACTGTCCATTTTCAACCTATGACTGAAACGAGGTCTAAAAAAAATCTGACCACGCATATTTTAGCGTGGATCATCAACATGCTACAGAGTATGGTAACTAGTATGGGAATGCTACGAAAATCTACACAAAATCGCAAAAATCAATCGCTTAACACTTGTGTGGGTAACTAGCTATACAGAGGTATACGGTATTGTAGTAGCCGGCTCGCTATCAAGGAAAGGGGGTCATACTTTGGACTAACAAAGAATTTAATCAAAAGCTGAGAAAAGTAGCAAAATAGACAACTATGGAGAAGGCGAAAGGGCTTTTTACATTCCAAAAAGTTTCAAGGCAACTTCCCCCTCTCCCCTCAAAAACGATCGATCTTGATGGAAATTTTCTCTAGATCTTAACCTGACACGGTCCGATGAATTACCACCTTAACAAATTAGACTTTGCGGCCTCCGACTGATATAGATTCTGCAACTCGGGACAGAAACCATGAAACACTCTTGTGCAACTTGCGTGGCGCAGCTACTCGGCTTGTACTTTTAAGCTCGGCCAAGGGAGACAAGCACTTTCTCTACCACCAAACATTAGTCCAATCCAGCTAATTACTTACATAAAAAGGCTCAGAAAGGGTAGCGAAAATGCAAAATTCTAGATTCACGCCGTGCTACCTGGGCAACACTAACAGAATTAGGTTGGTGTAGTTGACAGGTGCAGAGTAAAATACTGCTTATACTCAATGATTCTACACCATTGCGAGTCATTGACGCAATAAAGCCAATGCAACTTAAGCCTTTGTTCTCCATGTTAGGAGCAGCTTAGAGCGGGCGTCTGTCTTGGATCAAGCGGCTTGCTATATAAATGTGTAAAAATAAAACTGTACCGGACTACGATTTAAAAATAGAAACCTGGAACGTGCTAAGCAATTGAAGACCAGGAAATCTCCTAAGACTCACACACCAAGTCGATAGTTATACTTACTGGATAGTAGCATTACAAGAACTAAGAAGGCCGGCAGTGGAATCAATGAATCAGCGAAAGGATGCTCTCTTTACTATTGCGGTCATCTAAATGGAGGATAATTTAGTGTTGGCTTTCTCATATATCGTTGCGTGAATCAGCATGTTAAAGACTTTTGCCCAAATATTATGCGGTTAGGCACACTGAGAATCCGCACGAAAAAATTTAGTGTAACAATCAACAATGTTCATGCACCTACTGAAAACAAAGCAGATGAGATTAAGCACCTGTTTTTTCCCAGGAATCGAAGAAGTCATCAATAACATCCCGCAGCACGATAAAAAATGGTGGTAGGTGACTTCAATGCACAAATTGGTAGAAAGTGCAGAACTTAAAACATATATCGGCCCTAACAGCTTGGATCATACCAGTAACAATAACTGTTTTCACGTAGCCGAGCTGACTTTGATATATGATTTAGTTATTTCCAGCACTATCTTCCCTCCCTCACAAGAGATTACACAAGGCAATGTGGAAATCAAATGATGAAAGAACGGAAAATCAAATCGATCATGTCATGATCTCTATAAGAGACACTCTATAAGTGTAACTGACGTTCGATCATACAGAGGTGCCGATATGAACACCGACCATGTGCTTGTCATCTTTAAGTATAAGTGAAAATTATCATCTACATTTAACAGACAATCAAAAAAGACCGTCCGCTGGAATTTCGATGCAATGCATTTAAGCATCCGAAAACGCTAAATAGATATCAGAAAATAGTAACGAAAAACATAAGAGAGTATGACATCTCTTCTGAGGTGCCATTAAACATACAAGAAGAATGACAAACGCTTCAATCAACCATTATAGCCGCAGCACAAACTCCAATTGGAAACCGACCAGCGAAATCACACAACTTGTGATTTGATGACGAGTGCTGCCAAAGCGTTGAACATAAACAAAAACTGTGAAAAAATGGTTCACATAGATTGAGCAATATTGAAAGCTCAATAACATCTATACCTGATAATTGAATTGGATGTTACTTGGTACATAAGCATTTAGTACGGTTCACAACAGTTCTGCGTCCCAACTTCCGGTTTTTCACATCCAGTAAAAAAAATTTTGTTTGCAATTTTTTGAATTTTTTTCCGTGTCTTTATTGACACTACAGCTTATGATAATGAAGCGATTATGACGAAACTTATAGAAAAGGTTTTAATTAGTGTGAGAAGCTAATGATAAACTTTTGGGACACATTGATAAAAGTGATGAGGGGTCTACCATACAACTGCCAACTTTTCTCATTTTGTTTTTAAAGTTTGTTGGGAGCATACAGACTTCATTCATTAATTTTAATGACAATTTAAAAGAAGATGGAGACTTGAATTTCAAAGAACTGATTAGTTTTTGGACGATATTCAGTTAAGTTGTGGGGGCACTTGGTTATTTGAAACTTCAATTTATTTCCCGAGCACTTGGTTATTTGAATCTTTAATAACATCAGTTCCTGATAATTTATTTTGATGAAACTTGGTATATATAAGACTGAATCTAACAAAATATGGTGTGCAATTTATGAAATTTTTTTGCTATCCACAAAATTGTCGATCGATCTAGTTTCGAACCGATAAGAACTTTTTATTACACTTTAAAAAAGTATATCATTCTCATCAGGGCTAGCCGACTAGATACACTACCAAAAAAATTTTTCGCTATATAAACCTAAAATAGGTCACTTCTCTAGCGAAGTATAAGAAACCAAAAAACTTTCATAAACATATGATATTAGATTCAGGTTTAGTCAATTTGTTTCTCTAATTGATCACTATTGTTGTTATACTCTAACCAAGTTAGAATTGGATAACAAACTTGTATCGGTAAGAAGAAGATGACCATCTTCACTTGTGTCTATCGACACATTATCTACAATTAATTCAATGAATTATTTGTGATATTACATCACTCCGATGGAAATAATCCCATCATGAATAATAAGACTGAATCTAACAAAATATGGTGTGCAATTTATGAAATTTTTTTGCTATCCACAAAATTGTCGATCGATCTAGTTTCGAACCGATAAGAACTTTTTATTACACTTTAAAAAAGTATATCATTCTCTTCAGGGCTAGCCGACTAGATACACTACCAAAAAAATTTTTCGCTATATAAACCTAAAATAGGTCACTTCTCTAGCGAAGTATAAGAAACCAAAAAACTTTCATAAACATATGATATTAGATTCAGGTTTAGTCAATTTGTTTCTCTAATTGATCACTATTGTTGTTATACTCTAACCAAGTTAGAATTGGATAACAAACTTGTATCGGTAAGAAGAAGATGACCATCTTCACTTGTGTCTATCGACACATTATCTACAATTAATTATTTGTGATATTACATCACTCCGATGGAAATAATCCCATCATGAATAATAAGACTGAATCTAACAAAATATGGTGTGCAATTTATGAAATTTTTTTGCTATCCACAAAATTGTCGATCGATCTAGTTTCGAACCGATAAGAACTTTTTATTACACTTTAAAAAAGTATATCATTCTCATCAGGGCTAGCCGACTAGATACACTACCAACAAAATTTTTCGCTATATAAACCTAAAATAGGTCACTTCTCTAGCGAAGTATAAGAAACCAAAAAACTTTCATAAACATATGATATTAGATTCAGGTTTAGTCAATTTGTTTCTCTAATTGATCACTATTGTTGTTATACTCTAACCAAGTTAGAATTGGATAACAAACTTGTATCGGTAAGAAGAAGATGACCATCTTCACTTGTGTCTATCGACACATTATCTACAATTAATTCAATGAATTATTTGTGATATTACATCACTCCGATGGAAATAATCCCATCATGAATAATAAGACTGAATCTAACAAAATATGGTGTGCAATTTATGAAATTTTTTTGCTATCCACAAAATTGTTGATCGATCTAGTTTCGAACCGATAAGAACTTTTTATTACACTTTAAAAAAGTATATCATTCTCATCAGGGCTAGCCGACTAGATACACTATCAAAAAAATTTTTCGCTATATAAACCTAAAATAGGTCACTTCTCTAGCGAAGTATAAGAAACCAAAAAACTTTCATAAACATATGATATTAGATTCAGGTTTAGTCAATTTGTTTCTCTAATTGATCACTATTGTTGTTATACTCTAACCAAGTTAGAATTGGATAACAAACTTGTATCGGTAAGAAGAAGATGACCATCTTCACTTGTGTCTATCGACACATTATCTACAATTAATTCAATGAATTATTTGTGATATTACATCACTCCGATGGAAATAATCCCATCATGAATAATAAGACTGAATCTAACAAAATATGGTGTGCAATTTATGAAATTTTTTTGCTATCCACAAAATTGTCGATCGATCTAGTTTCGAACCGATAAGAACTTTTTATTACACTTTAAAAAAGTATATCATTCTCATCAGGGCCAGCCGACTAGATACACTACCAAAAAAAATTTTCGCTATATAAACCTAAAATAGGTCACTTCTCTAGCGAAGTATAAGAAACCAAAAAACTTTCATAAACATATGATATTAGATTCAGGTTTAGTCAATTTGTTTCTCTAATTGATCACTATTGTTGTTATACTCTAACCAAGTTAGAATTGGATAACAAACTTGTATCGGTAAGAAGAAGATGACCATCTTCACTTGTGTCTATCGACACATTATCTACAATTAATTCAATGAATTATTTGTGATATTACATCACTCCGATGGAAATAATCCCATCATGAATAATAAGACTGAATCTAACAAAATATGGTGTGCAATTTATGAAATTTTTTTGCTATCCACAAAATTGTCGATCGATCTAGTTTCGAACCGATAAGAACTTTTTATTACACTTTAAAAAAGTATATCATTCTCATCAGGGCTAGCCGACTAGATACACTACCAAAAAAATTTTTCGCTATATAAACCTAAAATAGGTCACTTCTCTAGCGAAGTATAAGAAACCAAAAAACTTTCATAAACATATGATATTAGATTCAGGTTTAGTCAATTTGTTTCTCTAATTGATCACTATTGTTGTTATACTCTAACCAAGTTAGAATTGGATAACAAACTTGTATCGGTAAGAAGAAGATGACCATCTTCACTTGTGTCTATCGACACATTATCTACAATTAATTCAATGAATTATTTGTGATATTACATCACTCCGATGGAAATAATCCCATCATGAATAATAAGACTGAATCTAACAAAATATGGTGTGCAATTTATGAAATTTTTTTGCTATCCACAAAATTGTCGATCGATCTAGTTTCGAACCGATAAGAACTTTTTATTACACTTTAAAAAAGTATATCATTCTCATCAGGGCTAGCCGACTAGATACACTACCAAAAAAATTTTTCGCTATATAAACCTAAAATAGGTCACTTCTCTAGCGAAGTATAAGAAACCAAAAAACTTTCATAAACATATGATATTAGATTCAGGTTTAGTCAATTTGTTTCTCTAATTGATCACTATTGTTGTTATACTCTAACCAAGTTATATCACAAATAATTCATTGAATTAATTGTAGATAATGTGTCGATAGACACAAGTGAAGATGGTCATCTTCTTCTTACCGATACAAGTTTGTTATCCAATTCTAACTTGGTTAGAGTATAACAACAATAGTGATCAATTAGAGAAACAAATTGACTAAACCTGAATCTAATATCATATGTTTATGAAAGTTTTTTGGTTTCTTATACTTCGCTAGAGAAGTGACCTATTTTAGGTTTATATAGCGAAAAATTTTTTTGGTAGTGTATCTAGTCGGCTAGCCCTGATGAGAATGATATACTTTTTTAAAGTGTAATAAAAAGTTCTTATCGGTTCGAAACTAGATCGATCGACAATTTTGTGGATAGCAAAAAAATTTCATAAATTGCACACCATATTTTGTTAGATTCAGTCTTATTATTCATGATGGGATTATTTCCATCGGAGTGATGTAATATCACAAATAATTCATTGAATTAATTGTAGATAATGTGTCGATAGACACAAGTGAAGATGGTCATCTTCTTCTTACCGATACAAGTTTGTTATCCAATTCTAACTTGGTTAGAGTATAACAACAATAGTGATCAATTAGAGAAACAAATTGACTAAACCTGAATCTAATATCATATGTTTATGAAAGTTTTTTGGTTTCTTATACTTCGCTAGAGAAGTGACCTATTTTAGGTTTATATAGCGAAAAATTTTTTTGGTAGTGTATCTAGTCGGCTAGCCCTGATGAGAATGATATACTTTTTTAAAGTGTAATAAAAAGTTCTTATCGGTTCGAAACTAGATCGATCGACAATTTTGTGGATAGCAAAAAAATTTCATAAATTGCACACCATATTTTGTTAGATTCAGTCTTATTATTCATGATGGGATTATTTCCATCGGAGTGATGTAATATCACAAATAATTCATTGAATTAATTGTAGATAATGTGTCGATAGACACAAGTGAAGATGGTCATCTTCTTCTTACCGATACAAGTTTGTTATCCAATTCTAACTTGGTTAGAGTATAACAACAATAGTGATCAATTAGAGAAACAAATTGACTAAACCTGAATCTAATATCATATGTTTATGAAAGTTTTTTGGTTTCTTATACTTCGCTAGAGAAGTGACCTATTTTAGGTTTATATAGCGAAAAATTTTTTTGGTAGTGTATCTAGTCGGCTAGCCCTGATGAGAATGATATACTTTTTTAAAGTGTAATAAAAAGTTCTTATCGGTTCGAAACTAGATCGATCGACAATTTTGTGGATAGCAAAAAAATTTCATAAATTGCACACCATATTTTGTTAGATTCAGTCTTATTATTCATGATGGGATTATTTCCATCGGAGTGATGTAATATCACAAATAATTCATTGAATTAATTGTAGATAATGTGTCGATAGACACAAGTGAAGATGGTCATCTTCTTCTTACCGATACAAGTTTGTTATCCAATTCTAACTTGGTTAGAGTATAACAACAATAGTGATCAATTAGAGAAACAAATTGACTAAACCTGAATCTAATATCATATCTTTATGAAAGTTTTTTGGTTTCTTATACTTCGCTAGAGAAGTGACCTATTTTAGGTTTATATAGCGAAAAATTTTTTTGGTAGTGTATCTAGTCGGCTAGCCCTGATGAGAATGATATACTTTTTTAAAGTGTAATAAAAAGTTCTTATCGGTTCGAAACTTGATCGATCGACAATTTTGTGGATAGCAAAAAAATTTCATAAATTGCACACCATATTTTGTTAGATTCAGTCTTATTATTCATGATGGCATTATTTCCATCGGAGTGATGTAATATCACAAATAATTCATTGAATTAATTGTAGATAATGTGTCGATAGACACAAGTGAAGATGGTCATCTTCTTCTTACCGATACAAGTTTGTTATCCAATTCTAACTTGGTTAGAGTATAACAACAATAGTGATCAATTAGAGAAACAAATTGACTAAAGCTGAATCTAATATCATATGTTTATGAAAGTTTTTTGGTTTCTTATACTTCGCTAGAGAAGTGACCTATTTTAGGTTTATATAGCGAAAAAAAATTTTTTTGGTAGTGTATCTAGTCGGCTAGCCCTGATGAGAATGATATACTTTTTTAAAGTGTAATAAAAAGTTCTTATCGGTTCGAAACTAGATCGATCGACAATTTTGTGGATAGCAAAAAAATTTCATAAATTGCACACCATATTTTGTTAGATTCAGTCTTATTATTCATGATGGGATTATTTCCATCGGAGTGATGTAATATCACAAATAATTCATTGAATTAATTGTAGATAATGTGTCGATAGACACAAGTGAAGATGGTCATCTTCTTCTTACCGATACAAGTTTGTTATCCAATTCTAACTTGGTTAGAGTATAACAACAATAGTGATCAATTAGAGAAACAAATTGACTAAACCTGAATCTAATATCATATGTTTATGAAAGTTTTTTGGTTTCTTATACTTCGCTAGAGAAGTGACCTATTTTAGGTTTATATAGCGAAAAATTTTTTTGGTAGTGTATCTAGTCGGCTAGCCCTGATGAGAATGATATACTTTTTTAAAGTGTAATAAAAAGTTCTTATCGGTTCGAAACTAGATCGATCGACAATTTTGTGGATAGCAAAAAAATTTCATAAATTGCACACCATATTTTGTTAGATTCAGTCTTATTATTCATGATGGGATTATTTCCATCGGAGTGATGTAATATCACAAATAATTCATTGAATTAATTGTAGATAATGTGTCGATAGACACAAGTGAAGATGGTCATCTTCTTCTTACCGATACAAGTTTGTTATCCAATTCTAACTTGGTTAGAGTATAACAACAATAGTGATCAATTAGAGAAACAAATTGACTAAACCTGAATCTAATATCATATGTTTATGAAAGTTTTTTGGTTTCTTATACTTCGCTAGAGAAGTGACCTATTTTAGGTTTATATAGCGAAAAATTTTTTTGGTAGTGTATCTAGTCGGCTAGCCCTGATGAGAATGATATACTTTTTTAAAGTGTAATAAAAAGTTCTTATCGGTTCGAAACTAGATCGATCGACAATTTTGTGGATAGCAAAAAAATTTCATAAATTGCACACCATATTTTGTTAGATTCAGTCTTATTATTCATGATGGGATTATTTCCATCGGAGTGATGTAATATCACAAATAATTCATTGAATTAATTGTAGATAATGTGTCGATAGACACAAGTGAAGATGGTCATCTTCTTCTTACCGATACAAGTTTGTTATCCAATTCTAACTTGGTTAGAGTATAACAACAATAGTGATCAATTAGAGAAACAAATTGACTAAACCTGAATCTAATATCATATGTTTATGAAAGTTTTTTGGTTTCTTATACTTCGCTAGAGAAGTGACCTATTTTAGGTTTATATAGCGAAAAATTTTTTTGGTAGTGTATCTAGTCGGCTAGCCCTGATGAGAATGATATACTTTTTTAAAGTGTAATAAAAAGTTCTTATCGGTTCGAAACTAGATCGATCGACAATTTTGTGGATAGCAAAAAAATTTCATAAATTGCACACCATATTTTGTTAGATTCAGTCTTATTATTCATGATGGGATTATTTCCATCGGAGTGATGTAATATCACAAATAATTCATTGAATTAATTGTAGATAATGTGTCGATAGACACAAGTGAAGATGGTCATCTTCTTCTTACCGATACAAGTTTGTTATCCAATTCTAACTTGGTTAGAGTATAACAACAATAGTGATCAATTAGAGAAACAAATTGACTAAACCTGAATCTAATATCATATCTTTATGAAAGTTTTTTGGTTTCTTATACTTCGCTAGAGAAGTGACCTATTTTAGGTTTATATAGCGAAAAATTTTTTTGGTAGTGTATCTAGTCGGCTAGCCCTGATGAGAATGATATACTTTTTTAAAGTGTAATAAAAAGTTCTTATCGGTTCGAAACTTGATCGATCGACAATTTTGTGGATAGCAAAAAAATTTCATAAATTGCACACCATATTTTGTTAGATTCAGTCTTATTATTCATGATGGCATTATTTCCATCGGAGTGATGTAATATCACAAATAATTCATTGAATTAATTGTAGATAATGTGTCGATAGACACAAGTGAAGATGGTCATCTTCTTCTTACCGATACAAGTTTGTTATCCAATTCTAACTTGGTTAGAGTATAACAACAATAGTGATCAATTAGAGAAACAAATTGACTAAAGCTGAATCTAATATCATATGTTTATGAAAGTTTTTTGGTTTCTTATACTTCGCTAGAGAAGTGACCTATTTTAGGTTTATATAGCGAAAAAAAATGTTTTTGGTAGTGTATCTAGTCGGCTAGCCCTGATGAGAATGATATACTTTTTTAAAGTGTAATAAAAAGTTCTTATCGGTTCGAAACTAGATCGATCGACAATTTTGTGGATAGCAAAAAAATTTCATAAATTGCACACCATATTTTGTTAGATTCAGTCTTATTATTCATGATGGGATTATTTCCATCGGAGTGATGTAATATCACAAATAATTCATTGAATTAATTGTAGATAATGTGTCGATAGACACAAGTGAAGATGGTCATCTTCTTCTTACCGATACAAGTTTGTTATCCAATTCTAACTTGGTTAGAGTATAACAACAATAGTGATCAATTAGAGAAACAAATTGACTAAACCTGAATCTAATATCATATCTTTATGAAAGTTTTTTGGTTTCTTATACTTCGCTAGAGAAGTGACCTATTTTAGGTTTATATAGCGAAAAATTTTTTTGGTAGTGTATCTAGTCGGCTAGCCCTGATGAGAATGATATACTTTTTTAAAGTGTAATAAAAAGTTCTTATCGGTTCGAAACTAGATCGATCGACAATTTTGTGGATAGCAAAAAAATTTCATAAATTGCACACCATATTTTGTTAGATTCAGTCTTATTATTCATGATGGGATTATTTCCATCGGAGTGATGTAATATCACAAATAATTCATTGAATTAATTGGTATATATACTTAAAGTATAATTTGTAAGAGTTAAAAAGCTTTTTTCAGGTGTTTATCTCCACTAGCCTACAATTTCCGATTGATTTTCATGAAACGTTGGTAAAAGGTTTAAAATAATATGAGAAAGATTTCATCAGCTTTTGGGGTACATTGGATAAAGGGTTTAGGGGTTCACCATACAACAGGTGGGTTTTTGACTATGTTTTAATGTTTGTTGGGAGCATACAACGTTCGTTTGTGAATTAATTTTTATGACATTATTAGTCCCTAGGCCAACGCCGATTTCATTTGACGATTACCACATATTTTATACTTCGTGAGGTGCCTGTTCTTGACGAGCCCGAAGATTTTTGTTCTGCCATTTTTCTCGATTTGGCCTCTTTTTCGTTCGACAAGCTCCGATTTCCCGCGAACCTGTAAATTTGCTTCCACAATCTTTTTTTAACTATGGGTGGTGGAAATTTCTTTTAGAACACGAGGGTAAGCTTATGCGACAAAAATGTGTCGGCTATTGTGTCGAGTCCGACAACTGACATTTTGAAATGTTTGGGTTGTCGGACTAGATAATAGCAGACAAATTTTTGTCGGACAAGGTTACCCTTGTGTTCTGAAACAAATTTTCAACCCCCATAGTTAAAAAAAAATTTCAAATCCCGGGCCATCGGCATTTTTCGGAGCTTGCCGAACGAAAAAGCATCCGAATCGAAGAATATGGCAGAACAAAAGTTTTCGGACTCTTCAAGGACAGGTGCCTCACGAAGTATAAAATATGAGGTAATCATAAAATAAAATCGGCATGGGCCAGGGACATGGTCAAAACATTTAGAAAATTTGTGGCTTACGTTACAAATTTTTTAAAATATCATCTTTTAAATAATAATTTAAGATATTTGTTTATTCATATTTCTTTCTATTCATATTTCTATACAAAATATTGTAACGCTGATGGATAGACTAACTCCACCACATCTCGGGAAACAAAGTGTTCTGGATATAGTGAGCTAGTATCCGTAAAAAACTTTAATTAATGGCTAAACAATGTTATATAATATATATTATGCGTAGTTCTAATTATATAAACATTAAAGAAAGCTGTAGTATCCCAACAATCATAAATTCTGATGTGCGAGAACAAGTAAACAGATTTTTTACCAGACCTGACAAACTGGAAGTTGGGACGCAGAACTGTTGTGAACCGTACTAAATGCTCTTGTTCCAAGTTTCATCCAATTCGATTATCAGGTTCAGATGCTATTGAGCTTTAAAAAACACAAGTGCCCAGGGAACGGCAACATAACATTGTGTGTGTCGATGCAATATTTATTTTCTACGTTTTAGTTCGTTATCCAAAAAGTGCGTTTTTGAATTTTTTTCTTCTTTTATTGTTGTATATTTGAAAAATTTATTGCTTACAAAAAGCATATTATTACACACAACCGTCCTTTTTCGTTTTCGAGGAAAATGCATTTAATAGCTTTTTATGTTTTATTAAGGGTTTAAAGTATGGCTTTTCCGCTTGAGAGTAAAATTGTTCACTCTCAATTCAATTGTTCACTCTCAACACAATTGTTCAGATTTTTTGTACGAGTAAGATTCTGTATTATTTGCATAAATTAAAACACATATATTTACACAAAATAGTAAAATTTTTGTTGAGAAAATTGTTTAATCCAAGTAGTTTTGCTTTTCATATATTTTATTTTCCTAAATTTCTATCTATAGCAACCAATTTTTTTTAAGTTTCTATATTCATTTATTTAAAACATTTTGTTTTTAAGTTGTATTTGATCTATCGTATAGATCGTATATTATTGTGTTTTGTAAAATGTATTTTGAAAAATCGTTAAATTTAAGTAATTTTTTGTTTGTTATTTTTTTTTCTAAATTTCTTCCAAATAATTTAATTTTAATTAAATAATTAAGAAATAGCCATAATGTATTTTGTTCTTATGAGTTCTTTTGATGTTGTCAAAAATATTTACGCTTTAGGGCGTAAAATAGTAATTTTAGGCATTGTTATTTCAGTTTTAGGCATTGTTATATCAATATGAAAAAAAGGTCTGCCTTACGCTCAATTTTTGAATCGTAAAAGTACATTTTGCGGGGTTTGCTCGTACAAAAATATATATTTTTAGTTTAAAATTTTTTTATACTTAGTGCGATTTACTAAAAATATTTTACCTGTACTTTACATGAAATTTTTCAGTTTTAATTTTCTAAAAATTTAATTTTCAAAGATGTCAAAACTCAGAAGTACTTTTTTTCAATTATTTTTTGGTTTTCTAAAAATTAAGTCTTTTTTCCAAAATATACTAAAATTGCAGAGTGTAAAATTACAGCCTTTTGTTTTTTTGACGAGATAACTTCATTTGAATATAATATACTAACAAAAAATATGCGAGTTCTGTATTTTTAAAATTTATTTATTTAAAATATTATAGTTGTTTGCTGATATTTTACGTCTAGTCACAAAACCAATTGTTTGTCCTAACACTGGGAAGTAGTAAGTAAGGGGGTAGTGGTAATAGCAGGTGATTGGACTGCGACTCTATCGGAGATAGATATTTTCTACTGTTACATAAAGTCGGTTCTGGTCTTTTCTTTCTTTTTTCTTTTTTTTTACAAATACAAATTCAACAATTACACACTTATAAAATCTTGAAAGAGTTAGTTAGACAATGAGACCAAAGAACGAAAAGTTATGTTCATTTTATTGTTTTTCTTCGGTAAATTTGCCATACAAATATTTGAAAGCAAACATAAAACATTTTATATATTTTTCCCTGGATCTAAATAAACATATAAATGTGAAATCTGTTTGTTTAATTTTTCATGAAATTTTTTTGATTTCTTTGTATATATTGTATACAATATTTTCCCATGGTATATCCAATTTTTCTACCTTAAATTTTTTTTTATTTTCATATAACGTTAAATAAGAAAACGAAATGTGATCGCTTTGTATATTGTGATAAGCAACCATTAGATAAAAATACACAACAAAAACATATATCGAAAAAACGATGGCATAAAAAAAATGAAAGGTGGAAAATTTAAAAAAGAAAATCGACGTAAAAAATAAAAGCAAAATATTTTGGAGTACAATTTTTGTATTCCGTTGAAAACGGAAATAAATCAAAAATATCAAAGAAAGGAAACAAAAAAATGAAAAGTTTTCTAAGATATTGGATTGAAACAGAGTTAACGTAGACGTTGTTTTGAAAGGAAATTAATTTTCAAATTGAGCAGTTGAATATTGTAATATTATTTGTTGATCAGGCCATATGGGGATTGTTGTTGTTACAAAAGGGATGCATTGTTAATTTATATGATTGTTAATTTATATTAATAATTGAATATTAAGTAAATCAAATTTTGTTAGATAAAAGCTTGTATCTAATTATTAGAATAGTTCCATATCCTCTCATAGTGCTAGTTTAAACGGTGCATGCGTTTGATTTATATTTTTAGACTTTTTCGCAGAGCATCACAGATATAACGCTCCTTTTAAAGTGGATGTTGGAGTGAACGATTCAATTCTTGGTAAACCATGTTGTTAGACCATGTTCGATACTATTTTATACTATGTTGGATTGACGTACTTCTGATTTTAGGTATCAATGAGAGGTAGAAAATATCGGTGGTAGAAAATATCCTCAACTACGATAGCAGTATTTGTGAAGATTAGGGCGGGTGGTATCATAAGGGAGTTATCTTCAATATTGCAAGCTTCTAAAGTGGCATCTGAAAAGAAAGACGAGAAAAGCTTAAATTTACGGCCGATTGTGTGAAAGCGAATAGAAGACATAGTCTTTTATATAACGTCGTTTGTATTGTATGAATCACGATCGAACCAAAAATGTTTTCGAAGATTTTCTTCTATTCTATGTTATATCTGCTATTTTTCTTGTAAAGAAAAGTGAATAAAAGAGTTTGTTTTTTTCCTTGACATGCGCATAGCAGGATAGTTTTGTTTTGAATAAGTGATTATTTGTTAATCTAAATTTGTGCGTTTCTAAAATTTGTTATATTTGTTTATTTTTTTATCTCTGTTTGGATATTTATTACAAAACTAGCACGAAACATCAATACGTTATAACAGATCATAAATTAACATAATTTAGTGAAAAGATGATACAATCAGCAAACTTCTCAAAAACCTCTCCATTTAGCTTTTCGAGAAAATATACACTACATAAAGACGCAATTCCAGTTAGGTAAGGGTGTACAAATAATAAAATTGATAGGTACAAGTGGAAACAGAAAATTAAAAGGAGCCATTGTAATGTGGGACGAAATATTAACTTTAACGACCATGAAAAGAAGTATCATGCTTGGAAGTTCTTTTCAGTAATTGCATCTGGGACTGATGGCAGAATTTAATCATTAGCGCAGTCAGATAACCGCAGACTAAAGAAATCAGTCTTAACCGGCTCTCATCTAATTGGAACACGTTGAGATGGTAACAGTATTTGGATGATTTACTGGTTTAATAAATCATGGGTTCGAAAAAGAATGAGGTTAGTCAGAAATAAAAAAAATAGATAATAAAAATAAAAAAAGAAAACAAAATATAAAAGTAAAATAAGAATTTAAATAATTTAACAGAGACCTAAATTTGAGAAAAGACTATTACAAAATAATGTTACAGGGACCTAGAATTAAGGAAGGGCTAGTACAATGTAATGTCTTTAGCATGGTAAGTCGCAATGGCCTTACCATCTAATTTTGTACATTTGTACAGAACATTACCAACCTTGCATTCTATGATAGATGGTAAAACTTTGGAGCCAGCTTGGCCAAAAATTAACAGCACCACTTAAGCGTTGTTGTCGTACCAAGACTTGCTGTTGTGGCCGAAACGTCCGTGGTCAGTTCCGTAGATTATGCTGTTGTTGTAACTTTTTATTGAATGCGGCTACGTTGTTAGATCTGTATGTTAGATCTGACGGTCACTAATTGATCCGCATGATATAGCTCTTTGTCAATTGTCTCACCAAGATTATAAAGGTTTCGAGCACTCGATATCAGTTCACCAACAAATAAAGGAGTGACACCAAAATACCTCCTGAAATCGATGCCCCAAGCACAGCTCCTCATTCAGACATGGAACAACAAAATTTTGTTGCGTGTGCCATTCGCTGTGAGGTTGGTATGGATGAAAATTAACGATATGAATCGGCGTCGGCGTCGTTTAACGATTCTAAGGAATTTCTTACTTGAATCAAATGATAGCGGCTCCACTATCAAGAACTCTATAAATTTTTATAAAAAATTTTAACGTAAATATGCGTGTGGCATAGAATCATTTAAATGTGGTCGACAAGCTTAAATTTAACAAAAAAAAAAATTGAGTACTGCATGTACTCAGCATTAATTATTAGACACATGTACATGTACTCAGCATTTACAGCATTATTCAATTGATGAATTGTTATAATTATGATCTTATGACCAATTATGACCAAGCACTGCTTCCCTTTGAAACAGGCCGCCCTTTTCAAATTAATGATTGTTTTTTAATAAAGATTTTATCAATTATTTTATAAATTTTCAATACTTTAGTAGTTATTTAAAATAAATCTTCATATTTTCTGTAAAATTATACAAATATTTAATTATATTAATTCCTTATATTTATAAAAAAAACTTCAACGCAATCAAAAAATTTATTTATTTCGTCCAAATAATACACAAAAAGCTGTTCAACTTGCAGCGTACTGAATTATATAATTTGTACGCAAAAAAACAAGGAGAAACACAAATAGAAGAAAGGAAAAAACGAAAGATATCAAACAAAAACCATAGCAGTAAATGCTGTGTTGCTTATTGCTTATACTATCATAGTAGTCCTATGGTGAATTGGTTTTGCTTTTAGCTTATATGTACTGGTTTAATTGTTTTAGCTAAGTTTTAGTACTATACATTAAAGTATTGATTTTTAATAAGAACTTAGATTTTTTGTTTGAACTATAAATGTTTGAATAAGTAATTGTGCTGCATTATTAATTAAAAATTATTGCAAAACAGTTTCCAAAACAGATTGTTTTAAAATATAAACATATTTTTCAATAAGAATAGAAAACCTTATAACTGATTTCCAAATTATGTAGGCATTTGTCTCCTTGTGAACCATTTTCGTGGTTCTATTTCTTGATTGTTTGTTAGGGAAGGACCAATCAACAAATACAATTATGTTTACCGGTGGTGAATTTCAATAATATAAAACCATACTTTGATAAATTAAGCAAAGCAATATTTTCATGTATCTGATGAGATGAACTGCGTTGTAGCAACCATATTTATGTTCCAATAAATAAATAAATATAAATGCAATTTTAAAAATGGATTGAATTTTGTGTTTCAAACGAGAGGATCAAGCTTTTATCGCAAAATTTATTATTTTCCTTGCCGTTTTGTGCATTGATAATCTCATTCCAAACGACCACTTCGGATATTAAATAAAATCTGTTCCCTTAGAAGAAAATAGCTTAAAAGCTTGGAGGAGATCATCAAAGAAACGCAAAAACTTTAAAAATATTTCAAATATAAATACACAATTTTATTCTTATTTTAAAATAATTATTTTGAGCATATGATCGAACTGACTAGTCCATTATATTTTTGATCTGATTAGTACATTTTATTATAAAAAAGAAGGCAGTCTTGAGGACTGCCGTCAGAAGTGAAAACTTAAAATTGTGGAATAGCTGTGTTTTTATCGTCTTAATACAACAAAATCTTTACTTACTTTACCACACTTACACACTGTTATTAACTGAGAAAAACATCAAATTAAAAAAAATTAAAAAATCAAAATATGAATCATGAGAACGAGAGTAATACACACTATTTTTTGTAACAAATGCATAAAATTTATAAATATTTATTTAATTGCTAATTTAATCATATATTTAACAAAGTTATAAACAAATTTAAGATATTTATATAATTAAAGTGCGTCATCTTCGTTTTAATAGTTGTAAACTATACTAGCTCGAAAAAATAATTATAAGAATCCAACTACCGGTTTTATAAAAAAAACATAGTAGTCCAACTAAGAGCTGTCAAAATTGTAAACTTTGAAAACCCAAATAAATTGTTTTTTTTTGCAATTCAAATGATGCAATGTGTTTAAGTTGTTTTTACTATATGGTAAGTTATTTAAATTATTAATTTGATATTTTAGTGCTATAAAAATATTATATATAGATTATAGGATAGATTTAACTACAAATCTCACACGCAGGCGGCGTGCGGCATACAAAATATTTTGTGGTCGTATGTGCGGAAAAGTAGATTATTCTTTTATTCTATTCTAGTACAAAATTGAATATTTTTTATGTATGTGTTACAAAAAATTATTTATAGTACATTATCAACAATTTCAACAATTAGGTTATTCGTACTATTATTTGCGTTTTCTTAAAAGTATAAAGAAAAACACAAAAATCAAATATGACAAAAACAATTTGTTTTACTTCAAAATACAATTAAATCTTTACTTAATACACCACACACTTACACACTGTTATAAACTGGAAAAAAATCAAATTCAATAAAAAAGAAAAAAAAATTATAAATAAAGAAAATGAAAATAAGAAATAATTACAGAATAACAAATTATTACAATTTACCTCACTCTCTTAATATTTATTTTATATTTATTAATTATTTAGCGTGACGATGACTCGAATATATAAATTTTTCCTCATAAAACATTCCACAACGCGCCTAAAGAAGTTTTCACTTCAAAAATACCAAAACATGTTTGTAGCCAATCTAAATAAAATAGTAAAATGAAATGTTTTTCAACTACACAACTTGTTCGAGGGAGAGAAGATTAAAGTGAAGCAAGTTTGATCTTCAATGATACACGTCTTTAGTTAAAAGTAATAGTAAAATATGCAAAAAATATATTTTTCTACAATAGCAAATGAGGTCTATTTTCATGCAGATTTAATCCCCTTTGAAAATCGTCTTTTTCCTCTAGTGTAAAATCATATTCGCTAAATAAAAAATTGTAGTTGCTATGGTATCTTCATCAAATAGTTTTTAAGACAAAGTAACCATGAAAAATAAAATATGAATTTTAAATGGTATGTTGTCGATTTCCAATTAAATAATTTATAATAAATATCATTCACGAAAAAGTAGCGTTTCCATATCTTGTAGCAAAATGTACTACGTTGCTTCAAATAGGCTATTTTTGAGTTTTAACAGTAGTTATTGTGGAATATTACTTAGAACGCAGCATCCCATTCTTAAAACTTGCACTGCGCCTATGATATCGACTAAATATTCAATTCCGCTTCGATAGTATGAATTAAAATTGCATAAAACCATCATTATGATAAATATCAGTGTTTTCATTTATTTATTTCATGTGAATCATAATTTTGAAGAATGATACGTTAAGCTCGACAATTGCCGACTTTCTTTTTCTGTCAACAGAGGAGTTGCGGTAACTGTTGATGATGTAAATAGCAACCGTTACCGCAATTCCTTTGTTTTTTTTTCAGCATTCTACATTGAGTATATAACTTCTACTATTGCAGACATTTTTCCCCTTACATCATTTAACATAAATCTTAAAAATACTCAACAACTGCTTTGTCATTTTGGCACAACAATTCCATCGATTTATCTGTGATTTATGATTGTTGCTGATTTTTAGAGATTATATATTTTATGATTTTTGTTCAACAATCGCCTTAGCATTTTGGCGCCACAATTCCATCGATTTATCAACAATTTATAATTATTGCTGGTTATTTTGTTATGATCATTGCTCATCGATTTATTTTATTGGAAGATTATTGTTCAACCATAGCCATTTTAGTTGACGCAACAATTACATCGATTTTTTAACAATTTATGATTATTACTGATTATTGCCGATTTTTACTGATTATGGCTAATTAATATTTTGATTTTAGCTGATTATTATAAAATACTGCTAACTGTTGCTGATTAATATTAAATGATTATTGCTCAATGATTGATTATATTTTGGGGATCACCGTTCAACAATCGCCAGTACAAATTTGGCACAACCAACACAATTTATTTTGGTGATTCAATTTAACAATAATTTATTAATTTAAATTATTGATTTCATTTAATTTATTTTAGTTGGTTAATATGCGTATGATGAAAGTCTAGGAATAAAGAAGGTGGAGAGGAGTTTTATCTGCTACAATCATAGGGTGAGTAACTTATATTATAGTTGTTAATAATTTTATGTAAATAAAGAACTAGTTCTGGTGTGAATGTCATGGTCTTGGCTTCTTCGATTTAGGTGTCGTCAGAGTCCGATTTATCTTTTTAATTTAGCGTCCATCCGTTTTCGTCTCTTATGCGTGCATTTCGACTTATTTGTGCTGAACAAGATGGATATTCTTACTTGAACCTACGAGACTAGAGTTTGTCGGATACACCTCGCTAGGCACGCTTATTGGCATTATGTCAAAAAACACCATAACGTCAATTATTAAAAACACCATAACGTTAATGTGATTTGATTTTTTAAAATTGCATTTCTAAATTAAAAACAGATTAATTTTTCAAATTTAATTGCTAACATATTTATATATATTTAGATTTGTAAAATTTACGTTTAAATTGTGTTAAAAGTTAAAATAAACATTTAATTTTATTTATTGGGGATTTTTGAGATCAATTAAACTCAAGCAATTAAAGAGGTAATTGAAATTTGTTCAAATCGAAGGTATGGTTGGAAGTTTCTCAGGAAAAAAGTCCACTTTTCATTTTTCGTGTTTCGGATGAATTCGAACCTTCCTGGTCAGTGTCTGGCTCGAATCCTTAGGCATTTAATTTTATGTATTTTTGACGTTTGACAGTGCGACGCGTGCTATTATTAAATTTTTAACACTCAAATCGCATATAGAATCGCAAAAATGATAAACAAATGAAGAAATTTTTCAATCACCACTGCACAGTTACAGAATTTGGCGGCAGGCCAGGTGAAATAACTTCTCTAATCCGCATGACTGAAGTTAGTAGGAATTAAACCTTGCCAGACACGCAGCTCCCCTATTGTCCCCTTACAGCTACAGTGTTCATTATAGGAGTAGGCATTACAATATGTGTCACGACAAAACATAAAAACCTTTTACAAAACGACTAAACATAAAAGACCTCAGTCCCACAACAACATGCATTTTCAGGTGTTGCTGGACGCGATCAAATCAGTAACATATTATTAGATTAAATTGTTAATTGTTTTTAATTTCTGCAATTTAAAACTTGTTTTTAGAGTTTTACCGATTCTAGTGAACTTTTTTATTTAAAAGGCTTTAAAATATAAGCTTTTATACAAAAAATTATACTGAAAAATTTTACTTACGTGAAATTTTTAGTCTTAATTTTTCACAAATTTAATTTTCTAAGTTGACAAAAACCAAAAGAACCTTTTTCCGGTTTATAAAGATTTGGTCTTTTACGCAATGTATAGGTACTCCAATTACAGAGGTGTTTTGTTGTGTTGATGAAAAAATACATATGAATATTTACTAACAAAAAATATGCCAGGTCTGGCTTTTAAATTCAATAAAATCGGTTCGAGTACAATCTATCTTAAAACTTTCTTTGTCTCTAAAGTTCTTAACAAATTTCGAGCCTTGTTCCAAAACCCGAAGAAAAATAAAAAACTAATGCCTAACTATACTAATGATCACCGAAGTATCAAGAATATCGTAAAATGGTCGGGTTCATATAATCAACATCTTGATTCGATTTTCCATCATGCAAATTATCCTCCTTAAGAATGTTTTCAAACATTTCATTATCAACATCTAAAAAGTTTTATAATATATTTCATGTTTGCTTGTTATAACCACATTTGTTTTTGATTTATTTTTCTTTACGTATTTTTCAGAACATAAAAACATGAAATATAATTTAAATTCTATGTTTTTCTCTTTAAATGAAGAAAATGCTAAATAAATATGTTTTGTTTAAAATAATTTGAAAGGTGTTAAATTTTTGATTTTTATTAAGTTAATGTTTACATACTTATACCTTAAGAGTTTTATGTGCATGAACTTTTTCACAAAAAGTTTATAGAACAAAATTATGTAAAATTATTCGCAATTTAACAACATGAACCGCATCGGACCAAATTTTAAAACAAAGTTAAAGTTTTTACGGCAATTGTTTTATATGAACTTTTTTAATTCAATTTTGATCAAACCTCGATTTTAGTTTCCACTGAATATAATATGTTGTGTGTTTTAAATTTTTTTTTTTTTTTTTTTTTTTATTTTAAATTTATTGGTTTAGGACTAGCCCATATCACCAAAGCTATATTACAGAATGTGATTACAAAAAATTGGTTTATGTAAATTATATAAAATAAATTGTCCTAAGGAGGACGAAATCGACTGCATCATGATGACCTGTCGTGGAGAGAATGAAACTTGTCCTCCAATGTCGTAATGCGCAAGACCAAAACATATGATATGTTTTGTATCTGTCATTCCGACATTTTCGGTAAAAATTCCACCCCTTTCACAACACCTCATGATGCAGTAGATGAATTAAAAATGGAATAGATAATTAAGGGGTACATGAATTATAATATTTTCCTGAAGGCATTAATAATTACAATAGGAAACTATGAAATAACTGAAATACATTATAACATTAATAAAGGTATAAGTTAGAATGCAAAATTTTATATAATAGCAAGGAAAGAAACTTAATTAGATATATAATTAAACAATTAGAAATGAAATTTAAAAAGCAGTCATATACATAGTAAATTAATAATTGATGAATAATATTATATATAAGTGTACGGTAACACAACCAGAACTCGACCGCAGCATACCTGAACTAGCCATGGATTCAGTATAAAGAACTGATTAGAATACCGTGTACTAAATGGATGGAAGATCTGATAATAAGTATCATTAGGCAGAGTCATAAATTAACATTTATTTCATTGAGGAAATTTATGATTTCCATTATGTGACTTTCTTTATGATTTTTAAAAATATATGTCAAATTTTGAAACGTAAACGTTGGATATTTTAATCTGATATGAGAATATAATTGACAGTTCAAGAGGATGTGACTAGCATTCTCGAGGGTATTGCATTTAATGCAATTATCGTCATCAATTACTTTAATTAGTTTATAATATTTTTTGTCGTAGCAGTGACCCGTTTTGATTCTGTTGATTCTCTTTATTATATATGCTTCTAGTTGACTTTTATGAAACCATGGTTTGTGTCTAATATGATAATATTCTTGGCATGGGTGGAGCCTTTTATTTGAGTTCTATGTAAAAAGTTCGATTGCCATAAGGAATATAGATGAATATTGAGAATTTTGTAGGCCTCGTCTGGAGGTGTTTTGATGTATAGTCGGTTATCAGATAATGAACCCAATTTTGCTGCTTTATCAGCCATGTCATTACCAGGAATATTGGAGTGACTGGGTATCCAAACTATAATTACTTTTATAACATTCGACATGATTAGCTCAAAGATTGATTTTTCATAGTATTTATATTTGGAATTTAAATTAAGTAATGAGATACAGGAACTAAGAGAGTCAGAGAAGATAACGATTTGTGATAATTTTGAATGCAACGCCATTTTAATGGCTTCTAAGATGGCTTTTGTCTCTAGAGATTTGATGGAAATGTTTTCCTGGATTGATAAAGATACAGTAGAATCGTCATAAACATTATATATGCCTATTCCCCTTCCCATGTCATTAACGGATCCATCAGTGTAACTGCAGTCAGTATATGAATAGTCATTGACGTGATTTAGACTTATCAATCTTTTGTTAAGCAAATCCCAGGTATCTTTTTTTGAAAACAAGGAATGAAGAGAGATATCAATAACCAGGTTGTCAAGTACAGAAGAAGAGTCTATGATTCCAATATTGGGTAACCGAGGAATTTTAGCAATGGAATAATTGTATTTATTGTAAATATAATTGAAGTATTTGACATGGCAGTCTGAAGTTATTATTTGGCCTATGTGAGTATTATTATAAATTTGATTTACTATGTATTTATAAATGAACCCTTCTATCTTGAGCTCAATGGGCAAATCACCTGCTTCCGCGATGATGGCAGAAACTGGAGTGCTGTTGAGTAAACCCAGGCAGATTCTGAGACCACTGTTGATTATGACTTGAAGGATGTCAAAATGTGGTTTAGAGAAGGAAATAAAGGCGCTGTACATTAATTTATTCACAATTAGACCCTTGTACACATTGAGCAGTGTAGAGGGATGAGCACCATACTTTTTACAGGCAAATATTTTTAAGATGTTATAGATGGATTTACATTTTTCTTTAAGTAATTTATGATGTTGTTTAAAGTTCAATTTATTGTCTATGTGAAAACCTAGTATTTTTAATAAATTCTTTCTCACTATGATTTTATTATTAATGGTGATCTTAGTGGAGGGAATTGACCGTTTGTAGTTGTGAAAATAAATGTAATTGGTTTTATCTTCATTGATATGCAATTTTAATTTTTTTAAGTTATCTATGAAAGTATTCAAGAAAGAATTAGTCTTCTTTTCAGCTAATAAGCAGTTGGTATCAGCTATAACAAAAAAGAAATCGTCTGCGTATTGGAATATACAGACATTTTCGAGTGGACAATTGTGAAGTTGGTGGGTGTATATATTGAAGAGGGTAGGACTCATCGGATTACCCTGAGGTACTCCGGAGCTGACAAGTTTTTGAATGTTGAACGAATTGTCTTTAAATATGATTTGCCTATTAATGAGACTGTTATATATCCAGGTAGAGTATTGCGATGGAATGTTTATGTCTCTCATTATATCAAACAGGATGCCAGCATCCACATTATCAAAGGCGCCTTTAATGTCTAAGCTGACTAAAAATATACATTGTTTATTGTCGATGAATTGCCTAATCTTATTTAGCAAACAGAATAACAAATCCCGGGAAGATTTATTTTGTCTAAAACCAAAGGATAGATCAGAAAACAGTGAGTTGTTTGTAATGTAGTTGTTTACTCTATTAATGACCAATTTGGCCATGATTTTATACAATGTGGGAAGAAGAGAGATAGGGCGGTAGTTTTGAAAGCGAGAACCATCCTTATTTACTTTAAGAATAGGGATAATGAATGAAGTTTTCCAGTTCGTAGGGAAAGAACTGTTGTACCATGCTTTATTAAAGAGTTCCGAAAGTTTTTGAAAATGATTTATGTCTAAATTCTTTAAAATTCTGTATGAGATCTGGTCGTGACCGGGAAGAGTATTTTTGGCTTTATTTATGATTGCTTCTATTTCTCCTGCATTGAATTCTTCCTTATTTAACGATAGAGCGGGGGTCACCTTAGAGTTTAGAATATTCAGGGTATTAGCGAAATTTAAGTCAAGGAAGTCATTAACGTTTTCTTTGAGGTTGAATATATTAGTGCTCACATTCTTGTTGAAAAAACAGTCAAATTTTTTCCAAATCGATTTAGAACTTGCATTGGGGTTGATGCTCTCAATGAAATTGTTCCATGCAGTCTTTTTTTCTTTCTTTATCTCTATTTTTAGTTTGCATGTTGCTCTTTTTAAGCCAATGTAAGTGAAGGGACCAGGATATTTATTATAAAGTCGAAGTTTTTCTTTTTTTATATTCCATAGCCTGTCTATATAGTTGTTCCACCAAGGTTTAGGTTTGAATTTATTATTATTGGGAGTAACAATTGAGTTTGTGTTAATGATGTTTACCAATTCCATTTCATAATCCTCGAGATCCAATGTGAGATAGAGATTCAGGTTAGAGATATCTTTGATAATTTTACCATGATTAGGTTTTTTCTTATATATAGAAGGTGCATTGAAATTTTCGATATAATTAATTATGATGGGTAGGTGGTCAGAAGTGCCAATATTACATTGGATAATATCCCAAGAGAGTTTACTGAGTAAATCCTGCGAGGAAAGCGAAATATCAATGGCCGAGGAAAAGCCCACCCCGCCCAGTCTGGTATGGCTACCATTGTTTAATATAATAAAATTAGACTTATTGATGATATCTGCTACTAGAGTACCCTTGATATCCGGTATACTGTTGTTTTCCCATAAAAGATGATGCGCATTGATATCTCCTAAAATAATAGAGTTTTTGTCATTTTGCAGATTATGTAATAATAAGTTGAAATTTGTCTTTAGTATTTGCGTATTAATATTAGGAGGGGCGTAAAATACCGTGAGTGAAAAAGATTGATTGTCATTATCTGCTATCACGATATTCATAACTTCAACAGATTTGAAATTCCAATGAATGTTTATATCTTTAACAATGATGTTTTTCTTAATTAAAAATCCCACACCGCCGTAGTTATCGTGCCTATGCTTTAAATGGGTGTAATAGTTTGCGAATTTGTAGTTATCTTGGGGTTTAGACCATGTTTCTATCAGGAAAGCTATATCTATGTTTTCCAACTCTAGAAAATGTTCCAATTCAGCTTTATTCTTTCTCAGACTTCTAATATTTATCTGAAGTAACTTTAAAGGCATCCGGGAAAGAAGAAGATAGGCAAATGCCTAGAAAAAGTTTTTAGAATAAGTGTTTGCACTGAACCTTGTGAAGAGACGTTGGAACCGTTATTGATAATGCATATCAAGAATGTAAAGAGGATTATAGAAATTATACAGGTTGTGAGTGGATATAATATCAAGTGTATCCTAGAAATTGAGGGTAATTGAAATTTATAGAGGGATAAGTTTAAAAATGAAAAGAAAAGTTATTCTTATATACCTCATATGGTTAAGCGTTAATTTACAAGAATGCACCAAATATACCATATAGGTCATTATTATTTTATAATGCAATGGTTCAGTTGCAGCATAACCAGCTACAATGAAAGCGAAACCACTTATAAGTACAATATTATTTGAATGTATAATTAAAATAGAAATGGATAAAGATGACATAGAAGGTTTTATCGATCTGATTGGTAAAAGCGGAAGTAAGAGTTTCCTGTCGAATAGGATAATATAAGAAATATGCAACAAGATACGTAAATATGTAAAAAGAATAGTACTCAAATCACAATCAAACTCGCCCAATCCTGGGACATGATTGTGTCTATAAACAATCAAATTTACCTTAACCACTCCTAAAATTGAAGGTGAGAGCAATACAAAGTTATTTGTTAAGAAAGGTGTAAATACATTTCTGACCTTATAATTAATGGCCTTAGACCACATAGGCGAAATAAAAGACACTAAACATAGTAACCATTCATCTAACGATTGTAAATTCAAAATAATCCAGTGTGGGAAGATGGGATGGTTACGGAGAAAATCTGAAGACCTATATGTATGTATATGAACAATGAGATTCAAAATTATACAATTAAAAATCCAAAATATTCTGGGATGAATGTGAGTGAGAAAAATGTATGAAACTATCGATTTATTGCCTGGTATGACTACTATAGAAATTTTAGGAAACCAGATTAATTCATTGAAAAGAGCATTGAGCGAAGAATTCAAGATTACTGAATGCCAAATACTAAGATATAAACGCGAAAAGTTAGGAAATTTGTCACAGGTTCTAGCGAGGGACAAATTATAACTGTAAGAAAAACCCTTAAAACTAAATGTAAAGCTATAGGATAACAAATAATAATGGAGAGAAAGTACATTAGAAAGCGCGTGAAAACAATAGGATGAGAGATTATTAAACGATAAGCGTCATTTAATCCCTTCATCCTCAGGTAAGGTCCCCTCAATAGACAAAATTATTATTATGTCCGACTATATTTTCAATGGATTGTTTGGTGTATGAGGATAGTAATTTTTTCATTTTTTGCAAATTGCGGCATAAATTCTTGATTTCAGGGTCCCTTTCACTTGCGTTGTTGCTGGATTTTGATAATTTATCACTTATGGTAAGGGTATCCTTAACCAATATTAGAAGATTTACTTGATTGTTTTTGATTTCTTGAATTTCTGATCTCAATTTGTCAGTTTCCTTTTGATTATCCTCCTTGAGGGCTTTCAATTCGGACATTATGTTCATATATTCGTTTTGATTATGAATCAATGTCTCATTATCCTTTCTAAGCTTGTTGTTTTCTTTTAGTATAGAAGTCAAGAAAGCTATTTGTTTTATGGTATGATTCTGAGAACCCTCTGGAGAGTCAGTTTTATTTGCATTATGGTCATTAGGGAGATTGGGGAAATGTTCGGAGACGTATTTAAAAGTGGGAGGAGTGATTAAATATTTTGCTTCCTTGAAGGACAATTTCTTTATGACCATCATAGTTTTGATTTCTTTTTATTTCATATACTCGGTGCAGTCAGTGTGATTAGTTCTGCATTGTTTGTTGCAATATAAACAAAGTAGGTCATAAGGACAATCCTTAGTAGAATGATCAATATCCGAGCAGTTAAAATATCGCCCTTTACTGCGACACTTAGAAAAAGAATGTCCGTATATTAGACAATTTGAACAAATTAATGGTCTCATGACGTAAGGTGAAACGTGTCTCTTGACATTGGAAATAGTAATCACTTCGGGTAAGGTATTTTTACGAAAAGCAACCACCAGAGAGGAGGAGTTCTCAGCTGCCATTGTGTTAGTGTTCCATCTTTTAAGCCTATGGAGATCCACTATCTGATCCATTGAATTTAGCTCTTTCCATAGATCATCGATTTTGATGTCCGTTGAAATGGATCTGATGACCCCTTCCATTCCACGAAGGAGTTGGAATGTATGCATTGTAGTCTTTATTTTATTGAAAAAGGTCTATAATAGAGTTAGCCGTAAAATAGTCTTTTGTTCTAACCCTGACTCTACTCCTGTTTATTTGAAATACATCAAGAAGAACGCCTAATTTGAGATTTTTTAAATAGATGGCCATAGAAAGGTCATCAATATATTTTCCTTCAATAATTAACATGAAAGGCCCCAGATCTCCAGGGCGATATTTGTAAACTAGGTTAACAGAAGAGTCTTCCTGGGTTGGTGTTGTAAGCGAAGTGGGATTATTTGTATGTACAATGATAGGGTTTTTGTCCTTGGCAGAATTATTATCTGAGTTTAGTATTGAGTTAAGTAGGTTATTCGTAGGGGGATTTAAATCCGAAATGGAAGATGCAACGGAGAGATCATGATCCATATCCTGATCGTAACTGACTCCTGTTTCCAATGAATTCACTACCGGATTATGACTAGAATCAATGTCTAACCCCGGGTTAGATTTGATCCTTTTCATAGCTTTAATAAGATCCTCCTGAATTTTATTTTTTTTTATAGACATGATCGGGTGTAAGAATACTGGGAAGGATAAAATAAATAGGTGTAACACTTGATATATCAATCGTTTGGTAAATAGGATACTACTCTTGTTATTATTTAGTAAATGATAAAAGGAGTAACCGTGATATTGAAACGTTGTCCCTTAATAATTTTATCATAAGATAGAAAGAAAAGGGAAATGTAAACGAAGAGAATCCTAGGCAACTGGTGAAATAGAAGCGGGTTAGTGTATTGAGGATATCCAGAACCTCAATATACTGTAGAAATATGACTTTATATCTTTATATCCAATTATATTTCAGAAGGGAAGCAAGTAGTTCCCCTTGGGGCTAGGAAATATAGAAGACAGAGTAGTGAAATCTGAGGTAATTGATTGATGTGTACGAGAGCTGATTAAAGTTACTAAATTAATCTGAAGAAGACTAGTTGTTTATCACTGAAGTACTAGTGGAGATGTACTAGTTCAAATTATAACTGTGAATGTCTGATTATGAGCATTGGCTGTATCAAATTATCAATAAAATTCGGTGATATTAAACGTAGTTGCCGGATACTATAGGACGAATGGATATACAACCGATTAATTTGTCCTAAGAAATGTCACATATAAAACAAGACACATATTTAACAATGTGAATCATGAAGATTGATGACTGAATTATAACTGAACAAAGAACTAATCCATAAACACAGGAATATGGACGTGGTCGAGTTCTGGTTGAGCTTGCATTATAAGATATAATCTGATTAGAGTGATTATTCACTATAATTAATAAATTGAAATATAAAAAATGAATTAAAGTTAATTAAATTATGTCACCTGGAGTGGTATTAACCACAAAGAAGGTAATTATGAGAACCGTTGAGTTGAAAGTTGTTGATGGCAAATCTTCCAGCTGATGATGTACTGAGTGATATTTAGGAGTTCCTAAATATCTATATTTAGGCTTATAAGTGTTTAATCTATGATTGTGATGAACTTGGTATGGTTTCCAGAATTAATTCCGATGATCCGATGTTTTATGTATGATGTTTACTTGATTTATTGTAAGTGATGATTGTAATAATGCTGTTTGTTAAAATGATGTACATAATTCTTGATGACATTAACTCCCTGCCAAATTGTAGTGTGGATCTTGTATCTATTCAATTTGATGAATTTCGTTATTGTAGTTGCAGAAATATATTTGAGCTGATGCGATCCAAATTGAGTTGGATTCTTTGCCAATGTATAAAAATGCGATGGCGTGTTGTATTTCTAATTGTTGTATTTGAGGTTATGTGCGGATTTTTATTTTTGTATTATATTTGATTAATTGATTTGCGTCTGCTTATTAGATAAAGAGTCCTTTATGTAAATGTATATTCAAAATAGATGAGGCGTAGAATATACTGGAGTTACATAAATGGTGTCTTAAAATTGTTTGATATTTTATTTCATGTGATAAAGGCACATGAGAATAATGTGTTGTCCAATTTGATTGTAATCACTTGAAAATATGCTTTCCTTTACATTAACTTGAGATTAAATTTTGTTGCGCTAGTTGATAACGAATATAATAAAGTCGGAAAGTGCTGATTTAGTGACTTTCAGGTTTATCGATTGAGGCGGATGAGCTGATGAGTTCCGAATTGAGTAGGATTCTTGCCAATGTATAAAAACTGCAATGGCGTGTTGTAATTTTTATCGCTGTATTTGAGGTTATGTGCAGATTTCTATTTTGTTTTATATCTGAATATTTTGAGGTTGTATCGTCTTATTTAGTTATAAAGCCATTATATATATGTATATTCTGAATAGATGAGGCGTAGAATATACTGGAGTTACATAAATGGCATCTTAAAGGTGATTATATTTTATTTCAACAATAAAAGCACATATGAACAGCGTGTTGTCCAATTTAATTATAATCACTTGAAAAAATACTTTTCCTTTAAATTAACTTGAAAATCACTTGAAATTAAATTTAAATGTACAATTGCTTTGATTTTGGATTATTTTTAATTAGCAGCACTACACAAGCCGGCACGCCAATCGGCGTGGTCGTCTTGACCACCGACAATGAAAGCCAAAGCGATATTGTGTGATAAAGTTAATGCACACTAACACATTTATTTTGAAATCCGATTACTGTAAATGTATATAAAATATTATGTTTTATTTATGATTGGATTTTGACAGGAATGATTTTAATTGCGACTGTTCACTACACTGTTTAAAAAGCGAATGTTGGTTTTAAATTATTAATTAATTTTTATTTAGTTTTGAATTAAAGTCGTGAGAAATAAAAAGTTTTCTATTCTATAAAAATTTTGTATTTTCCATATTTTCATGTCGGTTTTTCATCGTTATAATTATAAAAAAGGGATTTTTCAAATGGAAAATTTTTGTATTCAATTAAAAAATTAAAACACACCTGAAAATTGTTGGATAATTTGAAAAAGTTTTTCCCGCTTCTAATATTTTTGTTGGTTAAATTTTTTTTGTTATAAAACAAATTTTGTTGTTAGAATTATAGATTTTTTTGTATTTTGAAAGCAAATGAGAATAATAATGTTTTGTTAATGCTTTGGTTGTTCCAATAACCTCAGAGAAACAGTTTTTGGTATTTAAATCAATAAAAGATGTGGGTACCTAATTTTTTTTTAATTAAGAGTCAAAATTTGACTTACCTGTAATGCATTTGGCCACAGACAACTTTCCGGTGTTTTTATTTCAATTTCAGTTCCACTATGCATCTTATCTAGAATTATGCTATCGGTTGTTGCTGGACATATGCTGTTAGATTGGTCCGACAAATCTGCAAAAATATAACTATTTTGTTATATACAATAGAATTAACATAGATTAATGTAGAAATTTATAACGATGGCTCAGAAGCTTATCTTAGTCACGGTGTTGTAAATGATATGCTGTCTTCCACTAAAGGACTAAAATCAGTGGTTCTCCTCATGTGTGGTGGTTCGAAACCTTAGGATTCAAATAACCAAGGTTATTTTAATTAATTAACTGATTCTATTAAATTTGAGTTTAGTTATTTACAATAACAGCCAACCCAGATAACCCATGGTAGGAGGGTTTTAGTGCTAATAAAATTTTTATAGATTATCTAAAATTCCATCGCTCAACGAATTGAATAGTTGAACATAAATTTCAGATTTATATTTCGCAGTGGCGAAGCGTCGGTATAGACACACTAGACAGTGTCTACCCAAACATAATATAAATATGAAACTTTATTTTCATTTTGTTCGCATAATGTCGACTTAATACTATTTTGTCAAACGTTCAAAGAAAATTATTAAGTTTTAATACAATAATTAGAACAAAAACCATTCAGCTATGTTCCTGAAACTTTAATACAAACGTTTCCTAGTTTTATGTACAAACAAACAAAAATGTTTGTAGACGTTTCAAATTATGACTACCGTAATAAGCAATAGCAACAACAACAAATTTTCAACTTTTGTTCCTTCTTGGATAGACAGTTTTGTTTGTCTATTTCTGTTTATATATTTTGTTTCAATGTTTTTGAGAAACATATTATGAGGAAACATTTTTGACAAAAATTGTAATAATTGTTAGTTAGTTAGATGTTACTTAGATGTTCTATTGTATTATAGATAAATTATAAATAAATGATGTTCTAGATTTATTGCTGAGGTGTGATAGTACTTTTATCGATATGCTTCTGTCGGCATGCAAAATGTTTGTCGGGTTATTTTCTAGATTTTTCATTTCTAGGTTTGATGTATACGTCGTATACGACGACAGTGTATACGGTACCACGTATTCCAGTTTAAGGTTTGCACTACCAGTTATCACTATATTAAGTAATTTTATGTATGGTTTTTGTATTTTTGGAAAAATTCTGAATTATAATGGGGTTATTCTTTTATTTTTAAATAATAATTGTTGTGTTTACAATATACGTCACAACAACACATAAATACCTTTTAAGACCTACCTCCCACAACAACTTGCGCTCAAAGGTGTTGATGAACGCTTTTTTTAAACCTCTGCGGTTCGAAACCACCTGAGACTATGGATTTCGGAAAACTATTCCATTTGTATGCAGTTCGGACAAAGAAGTATTTCTGTGATCTGCCAGTATGACAGCGTGGGATCTCGACCGTTTGACTGCTTGCGCTAGCCGATTGACGAGTGAAACGGGGGTAAGAATAAGTTTAAGGAATGATGCCGCTGATTTCATCTGAGCACTGTTGATGACGATAGTTATAAAAAAACAACAGCAGCAGTCAGCAACAGTGCGACGATGTTGTAGGGAATCTAGTTTTAATGTCAGATCTCGATAACCCACAATTCGTATAGCTCGCTTTTGAACAGAGTCCAAGAAGGCCAAGATGGAAACAGAAGTAGCACCCCAAACTTGACAACAGTGCTCCATACAGGGACGAATATAAGACTTATAAACATGGTGCAATTGGTATGGAGTGAAAATTTTTTTGCATCTATTTAGGAGGCCGACATTTCTAGATGCGCTTTTTGCCATCGCCAACACGTGGTCGTCCCAGAGTAGGTCATTTGAAACTGTGACACCCAATAAACGAATTTTGTTACACTCACCTTTTGGTTCATCACACATACTGAATAAAATATGTTTGGGGAACTCGGTCTTTGATCTGGAAACAATCAACAGCTGTGTTTTGGTAGAGTTGAAATTGACCAGGTTTTGGTCACCCCAATGGGCGACTTTTTTTAGGTCTTTATTCATTTTTATGGCAGCGTCTCTCCGGGCGGGATTAATTCGTTTGTGCATTTTACCTTTTGAAGGAAGGGGCTCGAACGACTTGTGCAGAGTACTATGATCTGCAAAACTATTTATTGGGTTGTTTGTGATTTTCAACAAATCGTTGATTTTTATCAAAAATAGGGTTGGGGACAATACTGAGCCTTGAGGTTCACCAGCGTTAATTAGTCTAAACTCAGACGAAAATCAGTCTAGGAAGACCAAAATGTATCGGTTGGATAGAAAATTTTGAATCAATTTTACAACATTGGGATGAAAACCAGACGCAACGAGCTTGTTGATTAAGTTGGCATGCCAGACTCGATCGAATGCCTTGGAGATGTCTAAACCGATAACGTATGTTTCACCACCTTTATCAAGAATGCTGTTCCAACAATGCGCTACATAGTTTAATAGATCGGTGGTTGATCTTTTGTTTCGAAAACCGTATTGGCTGCCGGCTATTAAATAATTTACTTTGGAAGCATGAATACACAACACTCTCATGAATGAATGCCCATACGCCTTGATGGAGTTTGAAAGTTAATTCAAGCTTATATTTGGAATTAAGCGATTCTATAGAGAGAACATTTTCAGAAACTTGTAAGGAATAGAATGTTCGGTTTGTCGTGATGGTTAGCGTTCAATTCGTAGATGTTTTGAACATGTATTTATTAAAGTTTTGTTTGATTCATATATGTGTTGTCCCTGCAAATGTGGACATGCCGCTTTATGAGCGGGTGGATTGCGCATATTTGCTTACCACTTGCAGACTTATATCCTTTCTGTTGTACTACCATATATGTATCAAAAGGATTATTTTTTATTTTTTTATGTTTTATTAAAGAATGGATTACTATAAGCGAAAAATCTTATCGTACAACAAAATATGCAAATATTTCATGATAAGACGAAGAAACAATAACAAAATAATAAGTGGAAAACAAATTGTGAGAAATTTGCAGAAAACAAAACAAAACTAATGGCCAATAATCCAACTGATGCAGCGCACCTCCGGCTCACCACCTCAATCAAGGCACAAAGCCCACACATAATTATATGTTGGTCTTTTTCCTCGGAAGAGTTAATGAGCGGAACTACTACGGAACGCTGCCTAGTTAAGATTGGGAGTGTTACCGTTGACTAATTAAAGTTCGTCCGCCAGCACCCTAAGATATTTTCTTGGTTGATATCTTCTTCCATTACCAGTGGTATGTGATATCACGCTTTCTTAAATGTCAATGGCAGGGACTTGAGTACGCGGGGTAGTCAGACCCGTAATTCAACATTGATCATAATCGATCGAAATCGACCCCTCCTGCGGAAGGCATTTATTATGATTGATCGTAGTTTTATCTAAGAAACAAAAAATTATCAATCCATTAAGCATGTAGGGATCAGTTTTTGTCAATTAAAAATTTTTTTTTTTGATCTTTTGGGTGACAACTATGAGCACAAAAATCCCTCTTATTGACGTACAAGCCAGCATGAGACACTACATATTACTAGAAATGGTAGAAATATACTTGAAGCCTCCACTATCTCTTCCAGCTATTTCAACAACAAAAAATACGCTACAAATTTCACAGAAAATCGTAAACGTTTTTTTTTAATTTTCCATTAACAGACAAATAAATTTGCAATTCAAACGAAATAAAATTAAAAAGCGAACATTAAAACCCTTTTAATCACAATGTCGTACTCCATTCCAATTTAATATCAACAAAATACATATTAATGGAACACAACAAAATATCCTTCAACTTGAAATCCCAAATCACATTAATTTTCAAATCAAATCTAATTTTTAATCCTCCAATTTTCCATCCAGTTGTGTTTTTGTTTTTTCTTTTCAACGAAAAATTGTTTTTCGGCTAACGGCTGTAAAGTTTAACTTTACTGCCGCTGGGGAGTAGCTAAAGTCTTACTTTTTAGCCGGCGGCTGCAAAAGTGACGTCATTTTTACTTTTTCTGCCGGCGGCTGTAAAGTAACTTCCATATTTTTACGGCGGCTGTAAAGTAATTTTCATATTTTTACGGCGGCCGTAAAGTAATTTTCATATTTTTACGGCGGCAGTAAAGTAAAATAAAATGATATTATTAATTTGTTCAAAACAGAATGCATTTCAGTTCATTTTAATGAATAAAAATAAAAAAAAATTAATTTCAGAAAATTTATTACCTAAAACATATTTTTAAAAAATTTGATGCATTAATTTCATATTTTTAAACAAATTTAAACGTTTGCCGAAAAAATAGTGTATTGAATTCGGAGCTAAAGTGACTTTTTGTGTTTCGTCCATAATTGTCGGCCTCCCTACGGTCAAAAAGTAGAGAAGTAAAGTAAAAGTACAAAAGTACAAAAAGTACGACTTTAGCTCCTAATTCAATAATATACTATTTCTTGTAGGTATTTGTTTTATTTATTTTTTTTGTGTCGCTGCTCACGACTTTTACTTTTGTTTTTAAAATTTTTTATGAGTAAAGTTTATGAATATTTAAGAAAGAAAAAAAGTTTTAAGTTTGCTAAATAATGAAAGAGAATTTTAAGAAAATTTACACAAAAAACCAAAACAAATAATTTGTCAACCTTTTTCACTTTTCATTTCAATGAATTTAAATCTGAATAAATATAAAATGTTGATGGAATTATAATTGTTGTTGTTTTAGAGTTAGACAAACACTCGTTGTGATAAGCCACAATTATTTGTTTCTAAGAAATTTAAAAAGTTTAAATATAATAATAGTTATTTAGGACTAAATTTTAATGTTTGTACCTGAAGAGATTTGATTTGGGTGTTAATTAATAAGTTGAAATTAGAAAAAGTTTCAGCTGTCACATGAGAAGACATTTATTTAATAATGTTAGATAACCTCAAACACTTACCTCCAACTTTTCCATACTGCGCTGTTTCAATCGAAATACTTGTGCCCCTTGGGCAATTTAATCCAATAAATTCCGAGTCACAACCACTTTTATGATAGGTCCTAAGCGTTGCCGATAACAAAGCTGTCCATGTTAACGTAAATCACAACAATCATGAAAAGAGAAAGAATAAACAAAATTTATTAATCAAAATGAAAATTGGAAAATCAACAAAGAAAATATAATTTATATTTATTTACATAAATTTACGATTTTATTTTATTTTCGTTTTGTTTTTACCAAGAAAAATTTGTTTTCTTTTTGTGTTGACGTTTTATTTCTTAATTTAGAATTTGAATAACGGATATTGGACAAATGTTTTTCTTACTGGTCATGCTGTAATTTTCTAAGAAAAATTTTATAAAACTTTATTTGGTTGGTTGAAACAAATTTGAATTTTTATTTTTGAAATAGAAATTCAGTCAAAACCAGAGTCAAATTAAAAACAAAAGTCAAAGTCAAAGTCAAAGTCAAAATCAAAATCAAAGTAAAAGTTAAAGTCAAAGTCAAAGTCAAAGTCAAAGTCAAAATCAAAGTCAAAGTCAAAGTCAAACTCAAAGTCAACGTCAAAATCAAAGTCTAAGTCAAAGTCTTAGTCAAAGTTTAAGTCAAAGTCAAAGTCAAAGTCAAAGTCAAAGTCAAAGTCAAAGTCAAAGTCAAAGTCAAAGTCAAAGTCAAAGTCAAAGTCAAAGTCAAAGTCAAAGTCAAAGTCAAAGTCAAAGTCAAAGTCAAAGTCAAAGTCAAAGTCAAAGTCAAAGTCAAAGTCAAAGTCAAAGTCAAAGTCAAAGTCAAAGTCAAAGTCAAAGTCAAAGTCAAAGTCAAAGTCAAAGTCAAAGTCAAAGTCAAAGTCAAAGTCAAAGTCAAAGTCAAAGTCAAAGTCAAAGTCAAAGTCAAAGTCAAAGTCAAAGTCAAAGTCAAAGTCAAAGTCAAAGTCAAAGTCAAAGTCAGTCAAAGTCAAAGTCAAAGTCAAAGTCCAAGTCCAAGTCAAAGTCAAAGTCAAAGTCATAGCCAAAGTCAAAGTCAAAGTCAAAGTCAAAGTCAAAGTCAAAGTCAAAGTCAAAGCCAAAGTCAAAGTCAAAGTCAAAGTCAAAGTCAAAGTCAAAGTCAAAGTCAAAGTCAAAGTCAAAGTCAAAGTCAAAGTCAAAGTCAAAGTCAAAGTCAAAGTCAAAGTCAAAGTCAAAGTCAAAGTCAAAGTCAAAGTCAAAGTCAAAGTCAAAGTCAAAGTCAAAGGTAAAATCAAAGTCAAAGCCAAAGTCAAAGTTAAAGTCAAAATTAAAGTCTAAGTCAAAGTTGAAGTCTAGGTCATACCCAAAGTTATATGTCAACAGTGTAGTCACAGTGGCAACCCGAAGTTGTTGTCATGTTTAAATGAACCTTAATAAAATTCAACAAATCATACACAAAGCTTTTCACAAAGTACAAATACATGGACCTTTTTAACGTCTCTTTATTAATTTGACACTTTACCAAGAAGTAAAAACAACTTTTTTGTTTACTTAAAATTTTTTAGCATAATTTATGGGGGCTCCTTTCTATTACGAAAAAAATATGTTTTATGATATTTTTATGAAAAATATGCTAATATATAAGGTTTTTGTGTTCCTTTCAAATTTTCTAACATAATAATTTTTTTAAATATTTATTTATTTTTAGAATGAAGAAAAAGTGTAATCAGATGGAATAGTTTTAATATGAGTTTTTGTTGTTTATTTTGAAGTGTTTGTTCAACACAAATAAGTTTACGAAAAAAGGAGAGATTTCCCAGTTTATTTTAGGTAGATTTCATATAAAAATCTACCTATTGCAATGGGCTTCATCTCGGAATTTCGGAAAAATTTTGATGCCAAACGACTATTTGTGATAAGCGGAGATGAAAAAACAAAAAAAAAAAAAAATTATATATATATATATATATATATATATATATATATATATATATATATATATATATATATATATATATATATATATATATATATATATATATATATATAACGATATGAGGTATAACGGAATTTAGCGGCACTCTCACGGTCGCATTTTTCGACCTACACCAAAATAATTTTCTGTGTATGTTTCGGCAAATAATGTCTTGGACAAGTTCGTGAACTGGCCATATCCGGGTACCGGTTAAGCGGCTAGAGCCTAAAAAGTCGAATAATCTAGGGCGCTATAACTTCCGTTTGAATAATAATATTTTAATAAAATTTAAAAATATTGAATATTCGAATCTTTTTTTATCATTTTTATCCAGATGACTACTTTGGCGTTTCAGGTTCCTCAAAAATCAGCTGTTTTAAAAATTTACTAAACTTTGCTGCCCTTGATCTAGCTGAAATGGCCAAGCTCATAGTTGAAAACTTTTTTTCACGTACTTAAAATATAAATCTTTCCAAAATTTTAAAAAATAATAGTTTAAGTCTAACGGTTGAGACCCTACGGCTGTTAAAATAAAAACAAACGCAAAAGACACTGCTTTCATCATGTTTCAGTTTATGTTATTTAAATTCATCTTAGCTTTTAAACATACTTTTCAACTATAGCCTCAAAAAATTTCAGCTTTCTAACCCAAAAGGTTCCATTTTTATAAGCATTATAATGCAACCCTTACAAGAAAAATATCAACCCATTTAATACCATAGAAAAATTATCAAAATCTCTTTTGTTTTTATTTTTTTTACTAAGTAACCGTTTGAAAAAAGATTAAATAAGAACAAAAAAACACAACAACAAAAGATGATTTTGAAATAAAATTGTTTGATAATGTTTGATTATAAATTATGTGTGATGGTATAATTGTAGTTGTGACGTAGTTCATTTGATCTTTGGTGGATTTAATATGTTATTAAAAGTAGTTTAAACCAACTTAAATAAAACTGTTCCGAAATTGTATTGATGGCATTAGTTCGGATAATGTATTTAATTTGGTTCGATAATTTTTTTGAATTATTCTGTTTCTACTTATATTTTTTATTTAAACTAATCTGACTTATCTAATTTTATTTGGACACAAAACCGTCTGACCCCGAAATCTACCTATTTCTAGCGGATATACCTGCCGCTGGGATTTTTATATTTTGATAATGTTATGAAAACTTTTGTAATCAATTAGAATTTATTCTTAATTTATAATGATTTAAAAATCAAAATGGACTTGATTGTATGAATATGTTAATGTGATGTTAGGCATTGTTTCGGTTATAATGTAGTTCAAGTTATTTTTATTACGAAAAGTTTGATATCAAAGTTTGCGTTTTTCCTTCAAACATACATAATTCGTTTTATATTTCAAGATAAGAAATTTCATTAGCATCAAAATAAGTAGGAACAAATAAAAGATAAAAATATTAATAGAACAATCATCCACACACCAATTCACTATATCAAACAGTCATGATTACTCAAAAAGATAAGGAGTTGATTCGAACAGTTTTCTTTTCAATTTGATTTTCTTTACAAAATTTCACAGTTCAGCATTTTTTTTTATTCGTATTTGTATTCTTAACGTTAAAACCTTATAAATTTATATATTCGTGTTTTTGTTATCTTATCTCAACATATAAATTTACAAGGATACGAGCATGATAAAAATGCAAAATAGAATAGAAGGAAAAACACATCTGTCATAGTAATTTAAATCAAAAGTTGCATTTCGTTAGGTTCATTGATTAATTTTTGTTTTTTTTTGTGTATATAGTTTGCATGCAGATGTCATCAAGGTTTATTTTCTGTTGATCTAGCATTTTTTTTAAAATAACTTTTGATTGTAATTTATAGTTTGACTTAGAATAAATTTAGTAAACTTTTTTATAGTTACAACGTGTGATATTGACAGACTTCCGATTTTTAAAGATAGTTTAGATATATAGTTTACAATTCTAACTTTTGAAATCAATGGTGTCAAAATTTGTGGTTAAAAAGTAAATTGAATGTCATCTGATGATGTCAAATATTCCTCACTCATTCGTTGAGTAAAAGAGTAAAATTGTGGAGTACAATAATTGAAAATTAAATCAGGGACTGGTAGTTTCATTCATTCATGCATTCATTTTCAGTGATGATATACAAATTTCATATTTGTTTGGTTAAATTTCATCACATAACGACTACCAAGTTATATAAAAAATGCGTTGGGTTTATTTTTTTTTTTTAATAAAAAGAGTTGTGTTATAGGAATTACAACACATAGATACCTTTAAAGACCTAGGTTCCACAACAACGTGCCCTTTTTTTTAACTTTTGTGGATTAAACGCACCCGAGACTATTGATTCAAGAAAAGCATTCCAAATGTACGATGTTCGGACAAAGAAATCTCTCTGCATTCTGTCGCTATGAAAGTGGGTGGGTGATCTCAACAGTTTGACTGTGTGCACATTGCACAAACTGATTGGCATGTAAAACGGGGAAAATAATATGGTTGAGGCATGATAGATCCAATTTCATCCGAGCACTGCTGGAGACGATATTTATAAAAAAACAGCAAGATCAGTAACAGTGCGACGATGTTGTAGGCAATCACGATTTGATGAATATAAATTTCGATCACCTATAATTCGTATAGCACGCTTTTGGACCAAGTCCAAAAGAGTTAGGATGGAAACAGATGCAGGGTCCCAAACATGACAACAATACTCCATACAAGGACGAATATAGGACTTATAAATGTAGAGTAATTGTTACGGAGTGAAATATTTTTACATCTATTGAGCAGGCCGATCTTTATTTAGTTTATATGCTTTATAAGAGTTTATATGAATTTTGTAGTACCAGAAATTAGAAACAAAGTTACTTTCAAAATTTATAATCTTACACTGAAATAACAATGTTCTACTACTTCGGTTTTGAAAAAACCTAAGTATTACACTCATGAGCCAAAAGTGAAATTCTTACCCCCACTTTTTGGCATTTATCAACGTTTGAACTGATTGAACAACGTCTCAACTGATTCTAAAAAAGCAAAAAAAAATGTATGTCTGTCTGACGGCCGACCGTCACAACCGACTAAATCTAGAAAACGGCTGAAGGGGTTTCAAAACTTTTTGTTTCTAAAAATAGGTATACTTAATGGTAGGAGTCGAAAGGACGATGTGTTCGTAAGCTGTCCCGGAAGTGTGTCAAAAAATCGTCAAGTCTGTCAAAACAAGGAAAATTGCATATTTTTTGCTTAAATTACGTTCATTTTAAGTGATTACGAGTAGGAACATTGAATTTGGAAAAATTTTGATGGTCGGGATTGGTATGTGAGGCCAAAAACTAGATTATTGCATTATAAGCTTGTCAAAAAAATGTTGTGTGTATCACAGTGTATCACAAATGTCTTCACAGTGTATCACAAGAATGATTTTCATTTTTTTTTAACCAATTTCCTGGCAAAAAATGAAATTAATCGTTTGTATGGCATCAAATACAATCGAACTCATGACCCTGAAATTTTTGATTTTGTTTTAATTTTTGGAATATTTTTGGAATTTTGAAAAAGTTCGTATTTTTGATTTTGTTATAATTTTTGCGATATTTTAGAATTTTGGAAAAAGTATTTTGATTTGGAAAAAATTTCAATTTTTGATTTTGTAAGAATTTTCGATATATTTTTAGAGTTTTGAAAAAGTTTTAATTTTTAATTTTATTATAATTTTTGGAATATTTTTCGAATTCGGAATAAAGTTTGCATTATCGATTTTGTTATAATTTTTGCGATATTTTCAGATTTTGAAAAAAGTTTGTTTTTTTGTTATAGTTTTCGCAACAGTTATAGAATTTTTAAAATAGCTACTTCGGTCTGAATTTGAATTTTTGGAATATATATAGAATTTTGAAAAATTTTTGATTTTATTATAATTTTAAGAATTTCGAAAAAAGTTTGTTTATTTGATTTTGTTATAATTTTTGCAATATTTTGAATATTTTGGAAAAAGTTTGAATTTTTGGAATATTTTATAAATTGTGAAAAAAGCTTCAATTTTTAATTTTTTTATAATTTTTGGAATAATTTGAAATATTTTGAATAAAAATAAATTTTTAATTTTGTACTAATTTCTGGAATATTTTTTTCTATTCGTTTCCAATAATACCATGTGGTTTGGTGTGTTCCTGGGCAGCCCTAGGAGTGTCTTAATAAAGAACCTCTGCAATTTTTTCACTTGGTTATATATTTTGCAACCCCAAATCTGGCATCTGTAGCACATAATTGATCTACTTACTGCATCAAAGACCTGAATTTCAATATCCTTCCTTCCAAACCATATTTAGCGCTTGTTTGGCAGAGGTTTGTGATCCATGTGTGAACTTATTGAAAACTGTGGGGTCAAGATCATACCAAAATATTTGTAAGAATTCACCACTTCAATCGTTTGGCCATTCAACCCCCAGTTTTCTCTTGCTGCTTGTTTTCCACCATTGCTAAATATCATTATCTTTGATTTACCTAGGTTGATAATTAAGTTCCACATATTACAATACTCTTCCAGGCGATTTATCATCTTCTGCAATATTTCGGGACTTGGCACCGGAAGCACTATATCATCTGCAAACATCAAGACCTTAATTCGATGATCACCAATAAGTATTCCTCCACAGAAAGTCAGCTAAGTCGTTCAATAATAAGGCAAACAGCAGAGGACTGAGTAGACAGCTCTGCTTTACCCTCATATAACTATATAAAAAATATGATATAGGTATACCAAAAGCTGAAATTCTACATGCCAACATGGAAGAAATTTCCGTCCATGATACACGTCCTGAATTGCTGAGAATATCAATTATTTTAATTTTCCAGCCTTTATTTTTTTTTTTAAATTCAAAAATCATACCTTGATTGATTGGTCGACGAAAACTTGCTGTTTGAGACTGCTGCTCCAAGTTATTGTGAAAATAAATTGTTATAAAATGCTAGATCTGATAAATCTGGACTATTGATGCTTCAAGTCGTCAAACTAACTAATAACTCGTAATTAGGTAAGTTAAAAATTTGTTGACCTTAATTGCATGTTAGCAACATACAGCAAATTATAAAAATAAGTAAAGCATTTTTATTTGGAATATATTGTAATAATCATGAACTTTGAGTTAATGATTGTAGTGACCATATGCGGATGTCACTGTACCTAAATCATAAAATATATTATTAATCATAAAATATAGTATTATATTACAAGCCGTCAATTCAGCAAAATATATCATAATGAAATATAAAGAATAAATATCTAAGTTAGAGTCAAGTGTGCGTCGGTTAGATGAAAACGTCTTCAATCAATAAATGTTAAGTGGTTTAAAATAAAAGTGTTTTAATAGTGTAGTACTCAGAGTTTTAATTAGTAGTTTTCCTAATTCCGTGCTGAGAACGGAATTACGGACATTTCAAATAAATTATGAATGTAAATCCGTTCGTCGAAAACTTGCTTGTTTTAATGCGTAAAATGTACAAAATCAGTATGCTATTAACGTTAGTCGTTTAATACAATCCTAGTTAATCCACAAAAAAAGAATTTTTTACTGAACAAAAAATACCAATAAATTTTTATGGTCTTAAGAAAATGTCAATAATACCTTAAACCATTTTCATAAGAAAATTGTCTGAAACAGCAAGTTTTCGTCGACCAATCAATCAAGGTTAGATTTATGAACTTAAGTAGGCCAGCTGTCAAACAGAACGGCTGTGTATTTTTTCGATCAACAATTTTTTTCAAAAAATAATAATAATAATTAAATTTCATTAATAATTCATTTATATTTCTTTTATATTTTTTTTATTACTTTTTTTATTAGTAAATAATACTAATTCTTACTATTTATCTTTTTTAATTTTAGGTAAGGAAAATAATCTATTTGGAAAAATTAATTGATGAACTGAATTTAACAAGAAAAACATCAACAAAAATTTAGATCCATAGATTCAAGAAATTCAGGAAAATAAAAATAAGATAAGCGTTTTAATATACTATTTAGTTTTTATTCATATTTATTAACAATTTAGTGTACAATTGTTGTACATAATCTATTAAATTGGAATTGTTTATTGTAAACATAATACAGTAAGCAATTCGAAATATTCATGAACGGTAAGGTACAATAATTGTTTATTGTTGACTTATGTAGAATTGTAGTTATTTTATTAGTTTCGTTGTTAGTTTTCTTGTGGTCTTGTTGACTCAATAACAGGTTTTAAGTACACTTTATGTATAGTTTCCTGTCTTTGAGTTACATCTTGTTTTGATGTTTCTAAAATAATATTTTGTTTACAATTTCATAATTTTAATTGTCGATTTTAACAGTGAACCTAGACTTAGATTCAGGTTGTCCAGCTGTTGAAGTAGTCAATTTCAATTTCAATTTGAGTTTGTTTGTTTTCGCATTACTGTGGTTTTCGTATGTATGTTTTTCATTGATATTTCTCTGAGTTAAAATGGCAAAATTGTCTATCAGCTATGCGAACATAAGAGGATTGAATATAAACCTTAATTCAGTCCATCTTTTTCTTGAAACCATGAAACCTGATATTTTGTTTTTAACGGAAACGATTATCAGTGCGCGTGCTGTGACCTTAGATAAAAACAGATACCTTTGTCCCAATTATGAACTTGAATCCTCTTTCTACATTAAGCATGGAGTTTGTGCTTATATTAGGGATACTATACCATATGTGAGATTAAATAAATTTGAATTAAATGCAAAATTTCACAATATGGTGTCACTAAAAATTAGTTGCCCAAGTCAAACGCTGTTTGTCTTTGGACTTTACCGTTCACCTAATTCACCTGAGAACTCTAATTTATTTCATGACTTATCTGAGAAGATAGATAGGTTGGTTGAGTATCTTAATGCAAAGTTTATAGTTCTTGGAGATTTTAATGTCCACAATAAAGAATGGCTTACACACAGTTCTAAAACTGACGAGGTTGGTAGACAGGCTGAGTTGTTTGCTCTTTATCACAATTTTACTCAAATAATAGACCCTGCCAACCAGAGTTCCTGACATTCCTGGTCAAAGGAGTAATTTACTTGATTTATTTTTGACAAACGATCCATATCTGGTTCAATTTAAAATATCAGAACCATTGGGTGGTTCAGATCATAATTTGATCTCCACACAACTAAATATACAAATTCCAAAACAATTTAAAGCGAATCCTCGCAATGTTTGGGATTACAAAGCTGCGGATTGGCAAGGACTTAAAAGTTTTTTTAGATGTTTTCCTTGGAAACGCTATTGCCTTACCGGCCAAGACCCAGACATAGCTGCATCAAATTTTTCTGAAACTGTAATTGATGGTATGCACAGATTTATTCCTAATAAATTGATCATTCCAAAAACTGATCTATGGTTTTCTAGTAAATGCAAAAAAGCTATAAAAGTTAAAAAAAAGGCTTTTCGAAAGTATAATCAAAACAAAACCGATGAAAACCTTAGACAGTACCGTAAAGAGAGAAATTTATGTCGTAAGTTAATAGATGAAGAGAAACATCTATTTAATAGGAAAAAAGCATCTAAATTCGCAGAACATCCGACTGGTTCACGCAATTTCTATAAAGCCGCAAAGGCTGTCCAAAGCAACTTTTGTAAATCTTCCCTACCGCCTCTTGTTAATAGAGATGTCCCTATCATTGATCCAAAAGAGAAAGCTAATTTGCTTGGGCATTATTTCTCTTTAAATTCTACTTTAAAAGAACCTAATTTCCAACCTAAACCTATTTCTAAAGTTTCTTATAAAATGAGGCGGATAATTTTTCGGAAAAACATTGTTCGAAAAATGCTTTTAAAAATCAATACTAACAAGGCAACAGGCCCTGATTTTATTCCTCCGATTATACTTAAAACATTTGCTAGGGAGCTAGCACCAATCCTCACTAAAATCTTCTATTTGTCATATAAGAAAGGAATTTTTCCTGAAATTTGGAAAATGGCTAGTGTACAGCCAGTTTCAAAAAAGGGCAGTAAGACTGATCCTACGAATTACAGACCCATTTCAATTTTATCGGTAGTTGCTAAAATTTTTGAGAAATATGTCAATTTTAATTTAATGAGCTTCTTAGAGTCTTCCAAATTAATTAATGAGAGACAATATGGATTTCGAAAAGGAAGAGCGACGGGAGATTTGCTGTCTTTTGTCACTCATATCTGGAACAAGTCGCTTGAAAACTTTGGAGAAACATTCGGTGTTGCTCTTGATATTTCCAAGGCATTTGACAAAGTTTGGTATAACCACCTTATATGCAAATTAAGATCCTATGGTTTAGACGAGCAGCTTATATCTTGGACACAGAGCTTTATATCTGATCGAAAATTTCGGGTCAATGTTGACGGTGTATCATCGAATACTTTTTCAACTAATGCAGGAGTTCCTCAGGGTTCCGCTTTGTCACCAACTCTTTTTCTTATCTATATTAATGATTTGTTGGACTCAACGGTTCATCCTATACATAGTTTTGCTGATGACAGCACGCTTCATGCGTCTCATGAAGCACCTAAATTATATACACCCTTAGCGCTTAGTGAGTGTAGATCAAAGTTGATAGATTCCCTTAACACTGATCTTAAAACAATTATGGATTGGGGTATTGCTAACAGTGTTGAATTCAATACAAGCAAAACACAGGTTTGTCATTTTTCTAGGATAACGACACCCAATCCTTTTCCATTAACGTTTGGCCCCAAAAATCTTTTAGAGAATGAGTCTGTCAGACTTCTAGGAGTTGAGATTGAAAATAATATGAAGTGGAATTCTCATATTTTTAATCTGGCTAAGAATGCTGTTCAAAAGTTAGGATTTTTGGGGCGATGTCGTAAGTTTTTCGATAGCGAACAACTTCTTTTAGTTTATAAATCTTTTATACGTCCCTGCATGGAATACTGTTCTCACATATGGGGTGGAGCTTACTTGAGTAGTCTCAACTGCCTTGATTCTGTACAGCGTAGAGCTATTAAACTCATTGGTAACCCAAGTCTTACTAACGGTCTTGATTCCTTGCAGCACAGAAGAAATGTTGCTGATTTGACTATATTTTATAAATATATTATGGATGAGCGAGCTTCTGAAGAGATCAAATCGATTTTACCTAAATCAGCAAACCTTTCGCGTCACACCAGAGCAAACGTAGCAGCGCATCCCTTTACAGTTCAAATAATTAGGTGTAGAACTGTAGCCTTCCAACGTGACTTTTTCAACAGAGTCTCTCATCTTTGGAATGCCTTACCTTCCTGGGTTTTTCCTGATGAATTTAATCCTCAAGGCTTTAAAGTTAACGTTCATAAATTTCTCAGAGAATCTTAATTTTTATTCCATTCTTATCCCTAGTTGGCATGGTATCTTCGGATATTCAGAGACGTTAATTTATAATTTGTTATAATTAACACTAAACATGCCTAACTTTGAATAAAAAAAAAAAAAAAAAAAAAAAAAACCAAAAAGAAAGCCGGCAAGAAAATCAGAATAATTGATTCTCAGCAATTCAGGGCTTGTATCATGATCTAAAATGTTTCAAAAATGCTCTAGTTTATCTTATTTTAAAGCTTTTTATGAAATAGCACGGAATAATGTACTGCCCGTACTATTGTACACTTATACCTTACTGTTGATTTTATGTTCTTGAACAATTGTTATATAAAATTTCTTTTGGAATCCAGTTGATTTTTAAATGTTTTATAGATGTTGGACGGTGTTGATGTTACCGTAACAAATTATGAATCATAAATCTTACAGCTTACTGTACTTCTCAGTGAATAAGATGACTAGATTTTTTATTATTTACGGCACCAACATTTTGCCTGCCATTTGTTACTTGCTAATAGTCAAAAGTCTAATATTTGCATCTGTGCTAAGATATGTAAAATACAATTTAAATATTTTTTTCTTCTTACAATTTCATAGGAAATATAATTAAACAAGACCACGCTTGCACGAACAGATCGTTTGTTTCTTTGTAACATAACATTGTGTATGTGTCACTGCAACATTTATTTTCTACATTTTAGTTCGTTTTTAGGGTTCCGTTTTTTATACGGAACACTATTCTCTAAAAATATTGCAAAAATTATAACAAAATCAAAAATTGAAACTTTTTCCAAAGTTATAAAGATTATAATATAACCAAAAATTTACAATTTTTTCAAAATTCTAAAAATATTCCAAAAATTCTTACAAAATCAAAAATTGAAACTTTTTTCAAAATTCCAAAAATTAATATGAAATTTAAAAATTCTATTTTTTTTTCAAAACTCTAAAAATATTCCAAAAATTAGAATAAAATCAAAAATTTAAACTTTTTATAAATTTTAATAATATTCTAAAAATTCTTAAAAATTCTAAAAATATTGCAAAAAGTATAACAATATCAAAAATTGAAACTTTTTCCAAAATTATGATAAAATCAAAAATTTTTAATTTTTCAAAATTCTAAGATTATTCCAAAAATTCTTACAAAATCAAAATTGAAACCTTTTTCAAAATTTTAAAATTATATATAAAAGAATTCTATTTTTTTTTTTTCAAAATTCTAAAAATATATTGCAAAAATTATAACAAAAACAAAAATAAAAACTTTTTCCAAAATTCTAAAAATATTACAAAACCAAAAATACAAACTTTTTCAAAATTCCAAAAATATTTCAAAAACTATAACAAATTCAAAAATGAACAAATTCATGTTCAATTACATTTACGTCATACACAACTACATTTTTTTTCCAAAAAATTGGCTAAAATAAATAAATGAAATCATTTTTGACACACTTGACAACATTTTTTTGACAACCTTATAATGCCATAATTCTCAATAATAATAATAAAATTTCATTCAAACAAATAATTAATTTTATTTTTTTCCAAAAGGGTAAAAAAATAAAAAATAATCTTTCTTTTGACACACTTGACAACATTTTTTTGACAAACTTATAATGCAATAATCTACTTTTTGATCTCACATACCAATTCCTACCATCAAGATTCCTCCAAATTCAATGCTCCTACTCGCAATCACTTAAAATGAACGTTTTCAAGCCAAAACTATCTGTTTTGACACACTAATAATTTTTTTGACACACTTCCGGTACAGTTATCGAACACAGCGTCCTGTCGGACCTGTCCCTTGAGTATACCTATTTAAAAAAAAAAGTTATGAAATTCCTCCAGTGGTTTTCCCTGCAGCGTAGGTAATGACGACCGGCCGACAGACAGATATACATTTTTTTTGCGTTTTTAGAATCAGGAGGTCCTAAAACGTCGAAAAATGCCAAAAAAGTAGGGGTAAGAATTTCACTTTGAGCTCATGAATGTAATACTTAGGTCTTTCAGACCGAAGTAATTTGAATTTTAATACTAAGCCACGTGAAGTTTATGAATTTAGACAAAAAGAAATAAATCCAGCTAACGAATGCATATTCACGGTGTATAGAAATTTCTTAGTGAAAGATTTCTTGGTAAACTGTTTATATGATGACAATAATATTTTGACCCTAATCTGTAAGATAAAAACAATACCGTGTTAAAACAAGTCAAAAAAGTTGAAAATTATATTGGATACGATTTTATAACAACTTTTGGAAAGCCGTATGAATTGGTAAAAAATCAAACATATAAAATTGAAATAGTGTGGCATTTCTCGACGTTTTAGGACCTACTGATTCTAAAAAGGCAAAAAAAATGTATGTGTGTCTGTAGGAAGGCCGTCCGGCCGGCCGCCGGCATTACCTACACTGCAGGGAAAATGGCTGGAGGGATTTCAAAAATTTTTCAATCGTTAAAAATAATAAATGAAAAATGTAAGTTTTTTAGTTTTTGTTTTTTCGCGATTACAAAAAGTTTCTTAAACATTTCTATTCACTAATAAATATGTTTTTGTTTTAAAAAATGAAGTGCGTAAACTTTACACGCTGTTGAAGTAAAACTTCTTTGGCCACTGCAGCAGGTATTACTAAAATTATAAAATAAAATAGATATGTCATATTGAAATTTAGAGTTTCTTTCTAATATTCTTGATAATATTATTTACAACAATGTGTAATAAAAAGCCATATTTACATGTTTTACAAAGTCTTTCAACGTACTACAAATTAAATTTCACGATGAATACATGTCCACTTAATTTAACAATTGGTACAACAATTGATGCATTTTTCAATAAATTTAGCAAATTTGTCATAAACCTCTAATTTTATATTTCAATTATGCTAATAATTGAATTGACTTTGAAATACATTATGTATATATTGCTTTTTATTACACATGCTGTATTTTATATTATCAAGAAATGCAAGTCTAAATTGCAATATGACATATTTATTTTATATTTCATTTTTTTATTAATACCTGTCACAGTAGCCAAAGAAATTTATTTCAACCGCGGGCCAAGATTACACGCACTAATTTTCCTATTTAACAAAACAAATTTAATCAACACAAATATTTTTCCCGCCCGGGAAAGCCCGGGATACAAACTCTAAACACCATGACCACCGTGACCACCGTGACACCACCATGACCATCATGACCATCATGACCACCATGACCACCATGACCACCATGACCGCCATGACCAACATGACCATCATGACCACCGTGAACACCATGACCATCATGACCACCGTGAACACCATGACCAACATGACCACCGTGACCACCGTGACCACCATAACCACCATGACCACAATGACCACCATGACCACCATGACCATCATGACCACCGTGAACACCATGACCATCATGACCACCGTGAACACCATGACCAACATGACCACCGTGAACACCATGACCAACATGACCACCGTGACCACCATGACCACCATGACCACCATGACCAGCATGACCACCATGACCACCATGACCACCATGACCACCGTGACCACCATAACCACCATGACCACTATAAACACCGTGACCACCATGACCACCATGACCACCATGTACACCATGACCACAATTACCACCATAACTATCATGACCACCATGACCACCATGACCACCATGTTCTTCATGACCACAATGACCACCATGACCTTTCCATGACCACCATCTACAATCGACACATTCAACTCATATAACATCTAGTACGAGACTGAATAAGTGAATAAAAAATATAATAACAAATGAACAAATGAATGACTTGACATTTATATGTCTGTCATAATCGAATTGTATCGTGTATTTGCCGAATTCGTTTTTTTATACTTCCGTTGCAATATTCTCATAACGCGCCTAAAGAAATTTTACTTCAAAAATATTTAAATGGTATTTAACACATCTTCAGCAACTTCTACACGATGCTACGAACACCTTCCAATGTTGTACGCATGATGGATGGACATATCGTGTGGCAGATGCTCGAATGACAAGCGTCCAATGTCATGCGAACGTTGGTGTTTAAACACGTTCGGGTCATTTTAGGTATTTTGACACAAGTCAAAGAGATTTTTTTTTGCTAATTTATTTTTGATTTACAATTTGTAACGTATTGCGTCAAACATTTAAAATATTAAATTTTGAAGACTTTTGTGTTAATTTTGAATAATAATATGTAAATTTTTGTCAATTATTTATGATTTTGAATTCTGAAAATTTGATGTTATTTGTATTGATGAAAGAAGAAAACGAAAATTTTTTGGGTGGTGCGAAATGGAAATGCCAAACCGAAATTTTTGCCATTTTACGGTTTTTGGTATGGTTGGTGTCGGTGTTTTGTTAATAAGTCTCACACATTTTATTGGATTTACATAATGCTGTATGAACTTAGAACCTGATCATAAGAAATAAATTAAAAACATTTTTGAAAACTATAAACGACGAAGATGTTAGAAGTAATAGTATATTGTATAATTAGGAGAAAAAGTACTGGGAAAGAAATAAGAAATAAATTAAAAACATTTTTGAAAACTATAAACGACGAAGATGTTAGAAGTAATAGTATATTGTATAATTAGGAGAAAAACCACGGGAGTCCGGGAATGCACTTTTCCTCTGAATTGTACATACTATTTTTTCTCCGATCGGACTTTAAAACGAATATAAATCCAAAATAATTTTTAGTATTATTCATTAATTATCATATTAAGAAATCAAAACAAAGTAAATAATCGAAAATAACATAAAATTATTGCTTAGTTAGCCACGACATCATAAGACATAAATACATTTTTTTTTTTCAAAAGTTGTCAAGTTTGTGTACCTATTTGATTTATAAAAAACGTGTGAACGAAATTTAAGGGATATGGACAGTGAAAGCGAATTATCCTTATCTTGTACCCCGCCGGATATAGTGGAAGCAGCTAATTCAGCTACATGTGATTTACTACCGCAAAAATCGAAGGAAAAATACGAAAATGCTTATAAACGCTTTATGGATTATCGTCAATCTAACACATCAAATCATTTTCGGAAAACGTCATTCTGGCGTATTTCGCTGATTTATCTACAAAATTGAAACCATCCACATTATGGTCAATCTACTCAATGATCAGGTCGATGCTAGTGGTTAAAAATAATGTGGATATTGCAAAATACAAAAAATTACGTGTCTTCTTGAAACGCAAATCTGACGGATATAAGTCGAAGAAATCTAAAATATTAACTATGGAATATGTTCAAAAATTCATTTTGGAAGCTTCAGATGATTCGTTCCTAGTTACTAAAGTAAGCATGTAGGTATTTAAAACGATTATTATTTGTATTAACACATTAAATTCAAATATATTTTCGGATAAAATACAATTCACACTGCAATATTTTTTTGTATGTCATATTATGATTGTTTTTTGAAGGTTGCGTTAATTTTTGGAATCGCTGGTGCTTGTCGACGGGAAGAACAAGCCCGCATGGAAATTACTGATATTAGTGATTTGGGATCTAAACTTTTAGTTAAAATCCCGAATAACAAGACAAATAAACCACGATCATTTATCGTAAACGAAGCTATTTAGAATATTACAGAAAATATATATCTTCGCGTCCAAAAGATTTAAATTCTTTGCGTTTTTTTTTAAATACACAAATGGTAAAGGTTTCAAACAAGTAGTTGGCATACATCAGTTTGTTAAAATGCCACAAATTGTTGCTACTTTTTTAAAACTGCCAGACGCAAAAGAATACACAGGGCACTGTTTCCGCCGTTCATCTGCGACAATTTTAGTTGATAATGGCGCAGATTTAACATGCTTAAAAAGATTTGGAGGATGGAAGTCATCGACTGTTGCTGAAGGGTAAATCGATGAATCCATTATCAATAAAATTGAAGTTGCTCATAAGATTTTCGATACAACGGATAATGAAGCAGCCGATGCAAATAATGTTAATGATTTTAATAGCACTATATCAACAACAATGCTGGGATGTGATAGTATTAATCCACCAATATTCAATAATTGTACTAATTGTACGATAACCGTTAATATTACAGATAAGTAAAATTAAACTCCTATACCTAACACATAATTAGTTTGGCATAGATTCATCAAATTCATTATTATGTATACTGTTAAATTAAAATAAGTAAATGCGTTTGACCTTATAAGTGTACTTTTATTTCTTCTAAGCAACTAAAAATCCTTACGGGAATATATTCCCGGCCTAGGCCAGAAAAAATATTCTCGTTCTATTATTACTTGTTGCTTAGCAACAAATACAACATACTGAAATCATGAGCTTTTCGTTTCGAAAAAACAACGGAAAGATATATTTTTTCCTACGATCGTAGAAAAAATTTTTTATTTCATACTGATATCTAAAACGACATTTTTCGGATTATTTATGGTACAGAAAGTTAAACTTTAATGCCTAGGACATTTTATAAAGTCCTAGGATGTTAAAGTTCAACTTTTTGTACCATAAACGTTGAACTTTAACGTCTTAGGACTTTATAAAATTTTATAAAGTCCTAGAACGTTAAATTTCAACTTCTTTGGTATTTTTTGTATTAAATTTCTAGATATTACGATGTGTGAATTCATAGGAATATGTACTTAAGCTTAATTGTTCACAAAAACCAATCCGAAATTAAATTTCAACCTTTTGAGCAAAATTTAAAACTCATTTCTTTTTATTTTAATAAATTTCCAGTATGAAATAAAATTTTGTATTTACCTCAAACGAAAAGTGTTTTTAAAGGTACTCACTAGTAATTTCAATAACAACTAGCTCGTACTTTAAAGTTTCACTTTTCGTTCTAGATAAATAAATAACTATTATTTGAAGTTATTATAAACATCTCTACTCTTAAATCATTAAAACAGGTGAAGAGGAATCACCTGTTTTACGTATCGATGACATCAAGATAGTATACAAGCTACTAGCGAGTAGATTGAAAAGTAGCCAACTAAACAACTTTTTCGATAGATCTGCTAGCTAAATAGGGAACATGATTACACTAGGCGAGCTTACTACCTGCTAGTAAATTCGCTGGCTAGTAGATGGTATACTATCTTTGTGTCAACGATGCTTTAATGATTTGAGAGATGTTTATAACAACTTCAAACAAAATATTTTGCTTTTACTTTTATACATAGTGATAATTTTGAAACGACAAGTTTACAAAATTGTTTGAAATTGTTTTTAGTTTTTTGTAGTAATGATAAATTTTTTGGAAATTTTGTTTGTTTGTTAATTTAATGTTGGCAAACAGCCCTATTGATTCCACACAATTTTCAAAAAATATATCGCCACTTCAAATCTATACAACAAAAACAAACACAAACACTAATATGAATTGAGATTTTTTATTGCACAAACATTGACTAACTTTATTTCTTAAAAATATAAAAGAATAGTACATTATATACCGAGGTGATAAAGTAAATTTTCTACATTGAGGTGGATATTAATTAAGCACCGAAATGGAGAAAATTTTCTTCACCGAGGTTTATATCAGGGTTGTGTCGTAGACAAAATAGATTACTTTACATGTATAGATTACGCATAGATTACGTGTAAATTACACGAGATATTTTCGTGTAATCTATAATGTAAACTATAATGTAATCTATTTAATTGATATGTGAATTCTAAAATTTTTTAGCAATAAATTAACTTTTTCAAGATCGCAAGATCTTGTTTTTGACAATATTATTGATCATGTCTTTTAAGAAAAAATTTTCAGTAGTGATAATACAATATTTCCACATATTTCTTCTTAAATCAAAATTAATAGATTACGCCAAATTTACATAGATGACATAGATTACATTACATAGATTACATGTAATGTAATCTATTTTAGATTACGCGTAAACGAACAACCCTGGTTTATATACTATTTTTTTTACTACTTGATATAAAAAATGCACTAAAACTCTTAATTATTCACAAAATAAAATGTCAATTAATAAGCAAATGGTGAATAAATAAAAATTTTGATTTGGTGAAACATTGTGTATCATATCATTGGATTGCGTATTGGATATTTATTATTCAGGGCTGCTTAGTTAGAAATTTATTTTCAATGATATGATTTGCATTAATAAAATATAACTTATATTTATTTTTGATATGAAATTGAAAATCTATTCAATATTGTTGAGCCAAATTTAGAATTTTTTTAGTCTACAATTCACAACTAAGCCAAATTTCAACAGAATTCTGTTTAACACGAATTAAAATTTCAAATAAACTAATCTATAGTTGCAAAGAAGTTTTTGCATTCATTCATTATTTATTATTATTAAAATAAAATCAAAACGCTTATTATTTTTTAATTTATTATTATTATTTTAGGAAGAGACTAAAAAAATTCAAAGATGAACTCAGTTAACAAACGAACAAAAATTATATTTTCATTATTTACGCAGGTGCTAAAATGCTTATTATTAGGTGTGGGGAATAATTATTAGTAACCATAGCTGAGAAATAGTACATTGTATATTAAGAGCAGAAAGTACGACATTGCTGCTCGTGCATGAAAGTTGCTGGTTGAGGCGTAGCCGAAACCAGCAATCATGTCAGAGCAGCAATGTTACTTTCTGCTCAAAGTATACATACTATTTTTTTAACGACTGCCGACATATTTGTTTATTATTAAAAAAGCTTAAATCATAATTTTAATTTTTAAAAAACAATATTTTTTTAAGTAAGCTATGCGTTGCTAAGGAGGCATTTATATTATTTAGTTTTTGTTTAAAAAACATATCGAACGAACGTCAAGCTAAAATTTTAAATTAGTAAATTATCTATTTTTAAATTAAAATAGTTTGAGCGATAGTGGTGAAAGTGATGTAATTAGCACTCCACCTCATATAAAAGAAGCAGCCAGCAATTTATCTTTAGATCTGTTGCCGGAGAAATCTAAAGTTCGGTATGAAAAAGCTTACATATTATTTATTAATTGGTGTAAGGACAATAAAACTGGACATTTTTATTCTGAAGATGTGTTTTTGGCATATTTTGGTGAACTATCGCATACAAAAAAGTCTTCTACAATGTGCTCAAATTATTCTATGCTAAAATCAACATTCATCGTCAAAGAAAATTTGGATATTAGCAAATATAAAAGATTAATTGCTTTTTTAAAAAAGAAGTCCTCGGGCTATAAAGCCAAAAAATCAAAAGTGTTTAGGAGAGAAGATATTAATAAATTTTTGTTGGAGGCACCAGATGATAATTATTTAATGCTAAAGGTATCTAAATATATAATATATAAATATTATTGTTCTAAAAAAAGTATTTCATTATTCTTAGGTTGCATTGATATTTGGAGTGTTTGGGGCATGCCGTCGGGATGAACTATCCAAAATGTTGATTGAAGATATTGAAGAGAAGGAGTCTATCCTTATAATAAAAATTCCCAATACAAAAACAAACGTTTCGCGGACATTCATTGTGTGTAAAAGAGGAGAAGAATCTCTCGACTATTTACATTTTTATCGCAAATATGTAGCTCTCCGTCCTCTTAATGCCACAGGAAGAAGATTTTTTTATAGATATGCAAAAGGAAGATGTGTTAACCAGATGGTGGGAGTAAATACATTTGCCAAAATGCCAAAAGAAATCGCAACATTTTTAAAGCTTCCTGATCCCACTAGCTATACTGGACACTCTTTCAGAAGATCGTCGGCTACTTTATTGGCAGATGCAGAAGCGGATATTACCACACTTAAGCGCCACGGGGGGTTGGAAATCCACCTCTGTAGCCGAAGGCTACATCGAAGAATCTGTGGAAAATAAAACTGTAATATCCCATCAAATATTAGGAGAAAAAGTACCACCTGAACTTAATATATTTAATCAAAATCAAACCAGTGCTATCGCAAGAGTTGCAGCTTCATCTTCAGGATCAATGGGTGAAGGAATTTTATTTCAAAACTGTCAAAATTGTACCATTAATGTAAATATTACTAATAAAAATAATTCATGATATGTTATAAATTATTTAATATTATATCTTTGTCTATTATGTCTTTTGTTTTACTTTCTGCATTAGAGCAGAAAAAATAAAAAAATGCACGCTAAACAGCAAAAGCCAACTTTCTGTTTTAAAATGATAGATAGAAAACATTATTTTCTATGACAGTCGTTAAAAAATAACTTTTGTCTTGGGTTTTTGAGTAAATAATTGAAATTTCTCATGCAAGTAGTAAAAAAAAGTTTTCTTTAACTAGTCAGAACGAAAATTTGCAACGATCCCGATCTTTTTATTTATTTCCATGACATTTCAAAATTTTTTAAATATTATTTTCAATTGTTTTACTAAAAAGCACTTGCGTACATGTAGACAATATAATGTTCTGAAAGAAATGAAAATGGCCGTCGATATTGAACCTTAAATAAGCTTCTATACAGAAAACAATAGAAGCAACAGCTTTCGTCAGTTTAAAAAATTTCATTTGCGCAAAACAGTTTCGATAAAACTTCTAAAGTGTTGATAACAGCTGTACTTCTATAAGATCTTTAAACAGCTATAACTGAAAATATTTCAAACCTACTGACGGATAAGATAAGATAAGTTTCAGTAAAGTTTCTATTATTAAATAAAGAAGCCTTTTGAAAGCTTTCGCTAGGGTAGTGGGGGAACTTTCTCTGTGAAAATTCTATCGAAACATTATAGAAGTAAAATTTAACTAGCTTCCACTTATTTACCGAAGCTTTATTTAAGCTACAGCTGGTGTGCAGCATGATAACTAAATTGTCATTGGTAAATACTTATCGGGATTTTATGTTATTAATTCAAACACGCTTTCTTAGCCGACATTAGCTTTTGAGACTACATTAAAAATGAAAAAATGAATAAACTTTAAAAAAAAATAAAACCGAAAAAAACGTTAATTAATATGTCACTAGCGATGTAATTAACTAAAGTAAATGGGGCTATCACACCCGTAGAACAAAAAATAAACAAAATTACAAATCAGTAGCAGCTGAATACGAGTCTTTGAAATATGTATTAAAATGCGCTTCAAAATCCGTGTTAAACGGCCAAAAATGCATTACTCTCTTTACGAGCATAAAATATGAAGAGGCTGAAATCTCACAGTTCTGAAATATCAAGACTTTGGTCTGGATTACTTACTCCAATTTCATGTTCAATTACATTTCATGTCATACAAATAATTAATTTTATTTTTTCACAAAAATTTGGTTTTTTAAGCAAAAAATATGCCAATTGTCTTGTTTTGACACACTTGACGATTTTTTGACACGTCCGGTACAGCTATCGAGCGCATCATAGTTTTTTCCAGTGAGTTAAACTATTTTTGGAAACAAAAATTTTGAAATCGCTTCAGCGGTTTTCTAGATTTATTCAATTGACGACGGCCGGCCGGCAGACAGACATACATTTTTTTTGCTTTTTAGAATCGTTATGACCTGAAACGTCGAGAAATGTAAAAAAAATGGGGGAAAGAATTTCACTTTTGGCTCGATAATGTAATACTTAGGTCTTTCAGACCGTAGTAATAAACTTAATTCAACTTCTGCAACTTCAACTTCAATTTCAAACCTGCAGAACTATTATATGTTCAAACTGTCCCCGGCAAGTCCCCGGCAAATTCTTTGTCGACTCCCTAACAGCCAACAACTTCGATACTTCTCAGTTCATTTAGAGATTGCGAAGTAATATGCAAACGCTAATTCCTCCATCTACTAGGCAAACCAATCAGACCGACATCTTCATCTCCAAAGATATCACACACGTTTTTGCCCAAGTGGAAAAAGTAAAAGGACCCCTTAGTACATCTTACAAAGGGCCGTTTCACGGGAAAAACATGACGATCAGCATCGACAGGTTGAAACCAGATTACAGAATAAACTTGTATATATTTTATATATAATTTACAAATTTTGATCTGGTGACGGAGTACTTGTAGCGGCAACACGCGGCTAATTTAGTACAAAACCCAAATTTCAATAACAACAAGACAAATTAAGTTGATAAAAAAATTATCTTTATTCAAAATTAACGTTATGATTTTAAAATTAATTAGGTTCTTGCACTCGGTTGAGCAACAACTCGCATTTTAAATTTATAATATAATCAAAATAAATCAACTTTTATCAATAAAAGTGAGTTTAAATACAATTTAATTAATTTAATCGAACACATTTTAGTCAAGGTGTTTATTAAAGACACCCCAATAATATGATTATAATTTGTCATTTTAATTAGTTAATAGGTACACCATTAACAGTTGAAAGAAGAAAAATGAAATATGTTAACTAACGTAATAAAAAATAACAGCATAAAAAGTGAAAATGGAGATCATATATTCAGTTGAAATATACAATGAAGAATAAACCATAAACAATCTAAAAATTAAATTTGTTTAGGACACATTTTTTTCATAAAATTAAATTGGTTTATCAGATTAGTATTTGATTTGTACTTTTGTTACGATAGCTAATCAGCTTATTTTATTCCAGAAATAGATACCAAGCGATAATATTGTATATTTGGTTCTATTTAAAGTTTTTTCAAATTATTTTTAGTCCAAATACTAACAGGTAACAACCATAACCATTAATTTTATATTTATATCCAAATAAATCATATCCTCTACTGATTTACTAACTACCCCATAAAACATTTTTGGACCGTGCAGTTACACGTCCGTAAAATGTCAGTCTAAAATTACAACAAAAATTTCAATTAATATGATCAAAATAAACGAATACCTACCGAAGCTTGAAAATAAAATGCAACGAGGAGAAAAAGTGATTCGTTGTTTACGAAATCTTGACGATAAAAATCAAAAATAAATTCAAATTAATGCACTAATTAACCGCGTTTAGACCGATATTTTACAGTCCGTAATCAGCGTAAAATGTACCTACAAGAAAAAGATAAACGATTGCAGACGATGTTTACGATACTGAAAAATCGTTTGAGCGAAAATCGTAACTATCATTTGTTAATGTGCTTTCGAAGTGATTAAATGTGTAAAATTAATATTGTGTAGTGTAGTTTTAAATATATAAAAATAATTATTTTAATTTAAAAAACTTTAAATTTAAAGTGAATAAATATGGAGGGGCTGAAATCTCACAGCTCTGAGATATCAAGACTTCGGTCTGGGTTAAGGATTTTGATATAGTTTTCGGCAAAAAACTTTTATGAGGACATGGTTTCTAGTTTTGGGCAGCGATGTACATCAAACATAACTCTTTGTTGAAATACAAGTTTTTTATCTCTGTTTAAAAATTTATTACAAAACTAACACGAAACATCAATACGTTGCCGGAAAATTATAATCAAAATTCCAAAAATATTGTTAAATTAAATAAAATCAAACTTTTTCAAAATTCCAAAAATATTCCAAATATTAGAATAAAATCAAATATTTAAATATTTTCTAAATTCCAATAATATTTCAAAAATTCTTAAAAATCCAAACTTTTTTAAAAATTCTAAAAATATTGCAAAAATTATTACAAAATCAAAAATTGAAACTTTTTTCAAAATTCCAAAAATTATAATAATAACAAAAATTAAAAATTTTTCAAAATTCTAAAAATATTTCAAAAATTCTTACAAAATTAAAACTTTTGCCGAAATTCTAAAAATATTGCAAAAATTATTACAAAATCAAAAATACAAACTTTTTCAAAATTCCAAAAATATTTCAAAAACTACAACAAATTCAAAAATTTCCATGTCCAATTTCATTTTAAATTACATTTACGTCATAAAAACAGCTACATTTTTTTTCCCAAAATATTGGCTAAAAAATTAAATGAAATCATTTTTTGACACACTTGACATTATTTTTTGACAAACTTATAATGCCATAATTCTCTATAATAATAATAAAATATCATGTCATACGAACTATAAATTTTATTTTTTTCTAAAAAAATTGGGTAAAAAATAAATAAAAACCTTTCTTTTGACACACTTGACAACATTTTTTGACAAACTTATAATGCCATAATTCTCAATAATAATAATAAAATTTTATTTCAAACAAACAATTTATTTTTTTTCCAAAAAATTGGGTAAAAAACTAAATAAAAATCTTTTGACACACTTGACAACATTTTGTTGACAAACTTATAATGCCATAATTCTCAATAATAATAATAAAATTTCATTTCAAACAAACAATTTTATTTCCAAAAAATTGGGTAAAAAAAATTAAAAATCTTTCTTTTGACACACTTGACAACACTTTTTTGACAAACTTATAATGCCATAATTCTCAATAATAATAATAAAACTTCATTTCAAACAAACAATTAATTTTATTTTTTTCCAAAAAATTAGGTAAAAAATAAATAAAAATCTTTCTTTTGACACACTTGACAACTTTTTTTTGACAAACTTATAATGCAATAATCTATTTTTTGATCTCACATACCAATCCCGACCATCAAGATTTCTCCAAATGCAATGTTCCTACTCGTAATTACTTAAAATGAACGTTTTTTAAGCCAAAAATATGCAAATTTCCTTGTTTTGACACACTTAATGATTTTTTGACACACTTCCGGTACAGTTATCGAACACAGCGTCCTTTCGGACCTGTCCCTTGAGTATACCTATTTTTAGAAAAAAAAATTTTTGATATCCCTCCAGTGGTTTTCCCTGCAGCGAAGGTAATGACGCAACCCACAGTGGGATTTGTTCATACAATGTTTGGCAAAAAATATAAGGAGTGCTCGTAGAATGTTGAAATTTTGCTCTGAGCCTTTGGTTAACTCAATTAAGAAAAATATAAAGTTTCATCAAAATTGGTCACGCCCACTACCCCACCGCCCATAGAACCCAAAATTTATTTTTGGCCCAAAGTTTTTGAAACTTGGCACAGAGCCTTTTATTACCTCAATTAAGAACAAAATAAAGTTTCATCAAAATTGGCCACGCCCACTACCCACCGCCCATAGAACCCAAAATTTCATGATTTTATGATTTTATAAATTTTATGATTTTATAAAAGATTATTAATTATTTAAACTTTATTTTTTTTTAATTGATAGTATGGAGTCTTACTTTTCATTTTATTATAGCGAGAGCACTTAGCACGACCGAGCAACCTTTTTTTTCTTCCAAGGAAGTTTGCAATCACGGCATATTATGGAACAAATTTTATTCTATCATATCTTTTAAACCATATGAGCGATCTTTATAATTTTTTTTTAAATACGATGAAAAGGCTATATTTGAAAATAATCACTATTTAAATTAGAGCAATAAAGTTATCTTACGTACAAACACTATAGAAGTGCGTAAACAGTTTACAATATTTTGGACCAAAATTTACATGTGACTTTACTTCATTATTTCAAAGACAAATAAACGTTTTTTTGGGATACAATTTATGGATTCTTCATACTGAATCAATTTTCTACAAAACTGTATCATTACATTTTTAAATTTTATGTGTCGAAAAAATTACTTATTGCACAAAAAATCCCACTGTGCGGCCGGCCGACAGACAGACATACATTTTTTTTTTTTTGCTTTTTAGAATCAGGAGGTCCTAAAACGTCGAGAAATGTCAAAAAAAGTGGGGGTAAGAATTTCACTTTGAGCTCATGAATGTAATACTTAGGTCTTTCAGACCGAAATAATAGGCTAGGTAATTATATATTATAAATATTTTATTTGGCTCATTTGTACATATATATGTATATTGTAGAAATAAACTTATTTAGTTGTAGCCATTAAATTTCGATCTCAATGTCTCTATCATATTGTAATAAACTTCGTCCAGAATGGGTTAATTTCATTTAATCATAAAAAACCAATACGTTCAAAGATGAAGTAAAAGTTAACTAATACAAGTTGCATAAATTAATGTAAATTAAATTTGTTTACATTAATGAAATTAAAAGGAGGAGTGGCCTATTTTTTTCTAGAAACAACTACAGTGAGTACCAGAATATTCTGCTTATTTGTTTTTGAATATAAAAGAGGCGAACAAAATATCAGAGGAGCAGTTTTACTTTTGCAATTAAAAGTGTTTATAAATATTCGCAAGTATAAGGAATAATCGGTGGTACTTGAGCCTGGGTACTAATAGTGAAAGAATCTGAACTTAGTGGAACAGTAAATACAGATTTTACGATTCCGAATATTATTGATTCAAATTGTGGAAAAGCGGTGAAGTTTATGGTACATAAATTGGAGACCCTGGAATTTATTGTAAGGAAAAACGGAAGCTGCTGTAATTTGTTGACAAATAAAGTTTGAGATTCTGTTAACCAAAGATCTGTCTTTTACTGTCGTATTTGCTCAATAATCGAAAAGAACCAACGAAGAGTCGTTACAGTGGTGTCAGAAGTGGGATTATTGCAACAATGGTCAAGACAGCAAATATTAGTGAGCTCAGCCAGACCCAGCTGAAGGATGAGTTGAGGAAAAGGAATGCTCCAATCCATGGAACGAAGGCAGAACTTGCATTCCGGCTGCGTAAAGTTTTAGAAGAAGCAGGCCAAAACACAGAGGTCATAGAAATAGAGCCGGAGGAAGCTCCAGCTCAGAATGCCCCAGCAATTGATCCGATGATGGCGTTGATGAAAGAAATGATGGCACAACAGCAACAACAACTTGCTGATATGATCGCCAAACAAGGAAACAATCTGATGGCTCGACAAGAGAAACAGGCAGCAGAACAAAAAGTTATGGCAGCAGAACAAAAAGTAGAGCAACAACAACAACTTGCTGATATGATGGCTCGACAAGAAAAACAGGCAGTAGAACAAAAAGTAGAGCAACGACAACAATTTGCTGATATGATGGCAAAGCAAGAAAGTCTACGTGAAGTAATCGAGTCACGTATATCCAGCGCAGAGGTGAAAATCAACAACGTGGAAAAGGAGCTGCGGAAAGTTACCGAAGAACATGAAGAGAAATTACGCAAACTTTCAAGTGAATTACGCCAAGAAATAGCACAAGGGAAGTCAGGTAACATGGTCAATCCATCAACTACTTCAGCTCCAGCTAGAGTAAAAACACCCGCATTTGATGGATCTACATCGTATCAGATATTTAAGATGCAATTTGAGATAGCAACAACTGGGGTTGAGCACAGGCAAAAAGCAAACGCGCTTATATTGGCATTGAAGGGACCTGCTGCTGAAATTTTGCAAACACTATCAGCGACAGAGCGTGATTACAGCAAGATAATGGAGGCCTTAGAAGTAAGATATGGGGAAAGTCATATGCAAGCTCTCCATCGCATGCAGCTCAAAACACGGAAACAAGGAGTCAGTGAAACTTTGCAAGAATTAGAGGCTGACATTGTGAGACTGGTAAATCTGTCATACCCGAACTATAACGCTGAACACCGAGACGAATTGGCAGCTGATACATTTATCAATGCTCTTCGAGATGTACAAATGAGGAATCAGCTTTATCTAAGCGGAAAGAAGCTACCTGCAGAAGTCTTAGCATTGGCCCTGCAAATGGAAGCTGGAAAAAGAGCGTACGGTTCAGATAGAGTACGTCAGATGGAAGTTGCTGAAGAACCTCTAAAAGCAGCGCTTGAGGAAGTGATCATACGTGTCAAAAGTCTGGAAGATAAGCCTGAACGAAATCAACGAAGAAGATCTAGCAGAGTAAGATGCTGGAACTGTGGCAACCTAGGGCACATCAGACGAGAATGCAAAACACGAGTAGCAGCAAAAGAAGGAGTAGTTCCAGTCCAGACGATGAACCTCTCAAACAAGCAAGTGGATGTTAAAAAGGAAGGAGATTGCCGTGTTGAACACCGTAAGAAAAGGATACAAAGGGAATGCAAAACACTAATAGCTGCAAAAGAAGGAGTAGTTCCAGTCCGGTTGATGAATCTTTCAAACAAGCAAGTGGATGTCAAAAAGGCAGGAGATTTCCACGTTGAACACCGTAAGAAAGGGATACGTTGTAACGCTGAAGATCTTTCAAGAAGACCCTGTGTTGAGGGGCGCAAGTCATATAGCAGGACTGAGAGAAAGGAGGCAAATGTCAAAAAGGAAGAAGGTTGCCGCGTTGAACACCGGAAGAGAAGGATACGTTGTAACGCTGAAGATCTTTCAAGAAGACCCTGTGTTGAGGAGCGCAAGTCATATAGCAGGACTGAGGGAAAGGAGGCAATGAAAGTGAATCAAATTAAGTTCCAAACTCCTGACGATTGGTGTACCGAGGCATTTAAAAGAGAGCAGTTAAAGGATCCAGCAATGGCTCCAATATTGAAATGGAAAACCGAAGGAAGGCGACCGGAGTGGAAAGAGGTAGCACCTTTAAGTACGGAGGTGAAGTGCTACTGGGCGCAATGGGACTCACTATTGATGGACAACGGGATACTAAAAAGAAAATGGGAGTCTGCTGATGGAAAGAAAGTGTTGGAACAGCTGGTGTTGCCATCAAGTCGAGTAGAAGAGGTACTAGGAAAGCTGCATGGAAGTATTTCTGGAGGACACCTGGGAGTCAATAAAACCCTGGCTAAAGTAAGGGAGAGGTTTTATTGGGTAAGGTATCGAACAGACGTGGAGCAATGGTGTCGGCGATGCGATACTTGTGCAGCGAGCAAAGGACCAAAAACTAGAACTCGAGGAGAGATGCAACAGTACAATGTGGGTGCCCCAATGGAGAAAATTGCTATAGACATCGCGGGGCCATTTCCGGAAACGACAAAAGGTAACAAATACATCATGGTGGTCATTGATTACTTTACAAAATGGCTGGAAGCTTATGCAATACCGAACCAGGAAGCAGTTACGGTCGCTGAAACATTAGTCAATGAATGGATTTGCAGATATGGAACACCGCTCGAGTTGCATACGGACCAGGGAAGGAATTTCGAATCACTATTGATGAAAGAGCTGTGCAGAACACTCGACATTAGAAAAACACGAACTACACCTATGAACCCGCAGTCGGATGGCATGGTAGAACGATTCAACCGAACCATGGAAGAACATTTGTCAAAGGCAGTAGAAGCAAACCAAAGAAATTGGGACAAGGATCTTCCGTTATTCTTGATGGCCTATCGTAGCGCAGTGCACGATACGACAAGTGAAACGCCAGCGAATATCATGTTCAGAAGAGAACTACATCTTCCTAGTGACATCGAGTTTGGCATCCCTGGAGGTCTGGTATCTACGAAAACAGATTATGTGGGACAACTAAGGGAGAAGATGAATAAAATCCATCAACAGGTTCGAGACCACATTAAGATTGCCAGTGACAAAATGAAAACCAGGTACGACATAAATGCAAATAGTGGCGGTTTTCAAGAAGGAGAATTGGTGTGGCTATACAACCCCAAGAGAACTAAGGGAAGATCACCCAAGCTGCAGCCAGATTGGGAAGGTCCATATAAAATAATCAAACGAATTAATGATGTTATCTACCGCATCCAAAAGGGACCCCGTACCAAGATGAAAGTGATACATCTGCAAAGGTTGGCACCGTACCAAGGTAACAGCACCAATGCGATATCTGATATTATTCGGGACGAACAAAACTAAATGGAGGGCAGTGTAATAAACTTCGTCCAGAATGGGTTAATTTCATTTAATCATAAAAAACCAATACGTTCCGCCTAAATGTTTTCTACATTCAAAGATGAAGTAAAAGTTAACTAATACAAGTTGCATAAATTAATGTAAATTAAATTTGTTTACATTAATGAAATTAAAAGGAGGAGTGGCCTATTTTTTTCTAGAAACAACTACAGTGAGTACCAGAATATTCTGCTTATTTGTTTTTGAATATAAAAGAGGCGAACAAAATATCAGAGGAGCAGTTTTACTTTTGCAATTAAAAGTGTTTATAAATATTCGCAAGTATAAGGAATAATCGGTGGTACTTGAGCCTGGGTACTAATAGTGAAAGAATCTGAACTTAGTGGAATAGTAAATACAGATTTTACGATTCCGAATATTATTGATTCAAATTGTGGAAAAGCGGTGAAGTTTATGGTACATAAATTGGAGACCCTGGAATTTATTGTAAGGAAAAACGGAAGCTGCTGTAATTTGTTGACAAATAAAGTTTGAGATTCTGTTAACCAAAGATTTGTCTTTTACTGTCGTATTTGCTCAATAATCGAAAAGAACCAACGAAGAGTCGTTACAATATATTAGGTGAATTCCATATGTGACTTACACGACACGAGACACCTGTTTTGTCATTTTTGATAATATTTATTGTATAAATATAATTTTTTTAATTTTTCTTTTTTAAGAAATAATATTTATAAGCATATACATATTGAGTCATACCCTGAGTTTTTTAATTTAGGCTCTCATTTTAATAATACTAATATAATAAACAGTTGTGACTTACCCGACATCAAATCCATTGGTTTCAGAGTTATCAATGAAGACTCAAAAATCCTGTTAATTGTGTAGCTAAATACTTTATAAACTGTATTGGATCGTTTTTGAGAAATACAAACAACAACAAAAGGGCTTGAACTTAGTAAAAAACTTTTTATTTTTTACAAAAAAACAAAATGTTCACGTGACTTACACGACATAATAATTGTGAATTACACGACACTTAATATAATAATTAGATATTTACACCATATGAAGGATTAATTAAATTATATTCATGTAATTGACTGAAGAGTCAATAGAAATAATAATATTCCAAAATAAGTTAGGGTTATACGAACTAAAATTAATTTAAATTTTGAAATTCGTATAATTCTGTGTCAGCCGGAAATGTAGCCCTTAAACCTCGACTGTATTTGTATTGTGGTTCGGGCAACTTTAGTTTTATATTTTTAATGTCAACTATTGGGTCGGAATCGAGTTTCTTGGGGTAAAAAAAATGTTGCTTGTCTTTATGATATTTTAGAAAGTTTACATGAGCACTTTGTGAGCCAACTTTAGAAAACTTAAATATTTTCGATTTGTTTTTTCAAAAATAAAAAATTCATGATATCAACTTTCAAAAAAAATAACTATATGATGGAAAATAACAATTTTAAGATTTGACTTTGTTGTATACTTTTGCATGGAATTCACCATTAGCAAGCATTTCCTGGAATGATTTTATAATTTTTTTTTATCTTAACGGTAGTTTTAGTACAACAAAACTATGTATACTGAAACTTTATAATTTTATTGTATTAAAACTTTTATATATATGTATGTTTTTTTAGTGTCATAAACAAATCAAGATAACATATACCACATGATAATTCAATAGAAGCTTCACAAGCTGCTGATATTGATGTTCTAATAGACGAAAATTTATTACTCATACACCAACAAACCGCTATTCCTGTTTTAAAAAGTAGTTGTTTCGTTGTAGAAGCAGAAACATTGGCCGAAAAATGTATATGTTTTAATTAATATTTAATTATTATTATTGAAATACTGTAATTTTATTATTATTATTGAAATACTGAAAGATTGTGATTTTTTTTAAATTATTAATACTGAATTATTATTTACAATTTTAATAATAATTATGTTTATATGAATATATTTTAATTAATATTTTATTATTATTATTAAAATATTGTGATTTTTTTTATATCATTTATCCTGAAATATTATTTATAATTTTAATAGTAATTATGTTTATCTCTATATATTTAAATTAAATAAATTATTAATGTTTATATATATTATTTATTGATAGTTTTGTCTGTGATTTCGGTGGCTAGTTATAATGCCAGGGCACCTGAAAAATAACTGGTGATTTGTAACTACCAAGTCACCGTAAAATAACCACCCTTAAGTTGGTTTTTTGTTGGTGAGTTTTGTCAGTCTTTTGTCGGTGAATTTTAGTCAGTCTAATGTCGGTGAATTTAAGTCATTCTTATGTCAGTTAACTTAAGTCAGTCTTATGTCGGTGAATATAACCAATAGTTTTCGTTATTAGTCGTTGCTATCGGATAAGTTCGATTACTACAGACTTGTTGGACGCCCCAAGGTCTTCCACAATACGGACTATTTACACACTTTTTCCCATAAAAGTCTGCAAAATAACCACACAGTCCCAAGTTCTAACACGGTAATTTGTCACTGCAAAATTTATATTTTGTTTTTCGGGTACACAATTTATAATTTTTATTTGAATTTATGATCTCACAGTATAAATTGAATAATGATTCAAAATTAGATGAAAAACATATCGTACAATATATGTAAAAGTTAACATAAAAAACTAATTAATGTTACAATTTTAGAAAAGCAAAAATAATTCAAATTTAAAACGTAAATGATATACATATGAGCAATTTCACGAAGATTCAACAACGTTTTGGGTTGACCCCTTTTAATTTTGATTATTTTTTGTTTATAGATAGTCTTTGATAAATAAAAAATACAAGTTCTCTTAGAATTTTTTTTTTCGACCAGGGGTCTTCACAGGGTGCCCCTCAATTTTTTGTTATTTTGTGATGTGACTGCATTTTGACGAGCGATTGTAGAAAAACTGCTTAATCGATTTTCATAAATGATATGTCGTTGAATAGGTATTAGAACAAAGTTTTTAAAAATGTACACTGTTAATTTTTTGAAATAATTTTTAATGGTGTAACATAAGAAAAAAACGGTGTAATTGAAAAAAAGATGGCATAGCCTCTTTTTTTTTTTTTAAACTAAATTGAAGCTTATTTTATATCTAACCACTTGTGAAAGTTGAGGACACGTGTTATTTTTTGTTTTAAAGATAAAATTCGTTGTGCATATGACTGTCGGGAATCAGTTTTTTTTGTTCTGAAGGAAAATTATAAAAATGGCGTTATAAACTAAGAGATATTTTTTTTATGTTAAATATCAAATATTTTATTATTAGATGAACTTTTTAAAATATTATAAAAATTATATATGTAGTACAATAAATAAAATAAATACAATTGTTAAAAATGATTTACTTATTTTACAAACAGAAGTTTCTTTTGAATAGGAAAGCACTTCTGCAATTATTTTCTTTGTATTAGATGGCATAAAAAATGAAATGTTTATTTATCACTTTTAGTAATCACTTGTCACTCTTATAAAAAATAATTTGACAGTCTTGACTGCAAACAAAAAAGCCGTATAAACAACTAAATCTATTTAGGAACTTTTGACTGGAGAAGGAAGTATTATGTTCGTATTATGTTATTATGGAATCATAAAGTAAAAGATTGTTTTTCAACATTAAATTACAAATATTTTATTATTGAATAAACTTTTTAAAATATCATACAAATTATATATGTGAAAATAAATATAGTTATTAAAAATTATTTACTTATTTTACATTCAAAAGTTTCTTTTGAGTTGGAAAACATTTTTGCATTTATTGTCTTAGTATCTACTGGTACAAAAGAATGAAATTTTTGAGTTCCACTTATAGTAATCGCATTTTTATATCGATTTTGTAATTTTTCTTTTGTTAATTGATATTCATTTTTATCGGCGTATCCAAAGTTCATGGTAGATTCCCATTTTAAAGCCCATTCGAAAAGTTTTTTTGGTGTATCAATAATATTATCTTCGCTCGCCATACTATAACGGTGTGCAGCACGCTTCAGTGTACCACCAATTCCATCACAAGGTCCCTTTCCATGGCTGGTAGGTGTGCAGCACGCTTCAGTATACCACCAATTCCATCACAAGGTCCCTTTCCATGGCTGGTAGCATGAAAATGCCATTCAGCGTCAACCTTAAATTAACTAATTAACTTATGCCACCATAAAGAAGACTTTAAGGTTGACGCTGAATGGCATTTTCATGCTACCAGCCATGGAAAGGGACCTTTTGATGGAATTGGTGGTACACTGAAGCGTGCTGCACACCGTTATAGTATGGCGAGCGAAGATAATATTATTGATACACCAAAAAAACTTTTCGAATGGGCTTTAAAATGGGAATCTACCATGAACTTTGGATACGCCGATAAAAATGAATATCAATTAAACAAAAGAAAAATTACAAAATCGATATAAAAATGCGATTACTATGAGTGGAACTCAAAAATTTCATTCTTTTGTACCAGTAGATACTAAGACAATAAATGCAAAAATGTTTTCCAACTCAAAAGAAACTTTTGAATGTAAAATAAGTAAATAATTTTTAATAACTATATTTATTTTCACATATATAATTTGTATGATATTTTAAAAAGTTTATTCAATAATAAAATATTTGTAATTTAATGTTGAAAAACAATCTTTTACTTTATAATTCCATAATAACATAATACGAACATAATACTTCCTTCTCCAGTCAAAAGTTCCTAAATAGATTTAGTTGTTTATACGGCTTTTTTGTTTGCAGTCAAGACTGTCAAATTTTTTTTTATAAGAGTGACAAGTGATTACTAAAAGTGATAAATAAACATTTCATTTTTTATGCCATCTAATACAAAGAAAATAATTGCAGAAGTGCTTTCCTATTCAAAAGAAACTTCTGTTTGTAAAATAAGTAAATCATTTTTAACAATTGTATTTATTTTATTTATTGTACTACATATATAATTTTTATAATATTTTAAAAAGTTCATCTAATAATAAAATATTTGATATTTAACATAAAAAAAATATCTCTTAGTTTATAACGCCATTTTTATAATTTTCCTTCAGAACAAAAAAAACTGATTCCCGACAGTCATATGCACAACGAATTTTATCTTTAAAACAAAAAATAACACGTGTCCTCAACTTTCACAAGTGGTTAGATATAAAATAAGCTTCAATTTAGTTTAAAAAAAAAAAAAAAAAAAGAGGCTATGCCATCTTTTTTTCAATTACACCGTTTCTTTCTTATGTTACACCGTTAAAAATTATTTCAAAAAATTAACAGTGTACATTTTTAAAAACTTTGTTCTAATACCTATTCAACGACATATCATTTATGAAAATCGATTAAGTAGTTTTTCTACAATCGCTCGTCAAAATGCAGTCACATCACAAAATAACAAAAAATTGAGGGGCACCCTGTGAAGACCCCTGGTCGAAAAAAAAAATTCTAAGAGAACTTGTATTTTTTATTTATCAAAGACTATCTATAAACAAAAAATAACCAAAATTAAAAGGGGTCAACTCAAAATTTCCCAAAAATTTGCTGAACTTGCGTGAAATTGCTCACATATATGTATAAATGCAATTTGGGTTTTTAATTTCAGGTGGAAGTATTCAAATATGTCAATGAAGGGAACGGTTTTTGTTGATTTATAATTCTTTTTCATTTCTGGGGTCCTATTCCCGAACACATAAATGTGAATTTTGACAATATTGTGAAGTTTGTATTGCAAAACATTAAACGATAACGGTAACGATTTTCGAAAAAACAAATTTCACAATATTGTATAAATTAAATTTAGACAATATTGTGAAATTCGTTTTTCGTAAAATCATTACCGTTACCGTTTAATGTTATGCAATACAAACCTCACAATATTGTCCAAATTCACACTTATGTGTTCGGGAATAGGGCTCCAGATCTACGGTGATGTGATAACGCTGCTGGTCAATAGAATAATGCTGTTTAAGATTTAAATCATATATGTGAGCTAAAAATATTCTTCAAATTAATTTCAACAACTCTAGTGGTATTCAATCCAAGGCATGTAAAACTTATATGTCCGCTTTGAATACCAATTTTGATGTTGTTGCTTTAGTCGAAACCTCACTGACATGCAGCTTTAACTCCGAAGAATTTTTTTCTGAAAACTATATAGTGTTTCGTTGTGATAGATATATATGTGAAGAAAGGTGGTGGTTGAGTTTCCTCGTTGAATTTCTTCATGGTTAGATCTAGAAATTCTAAATAAGGGGAATGTTCCTACTTTTTCAAATGCAATTAGGAGAAAAAGTAATTCATCATCACCTCTACTAGTCTAGTTTTGGTGAAAAGGGTTCGAATTTGGAGAGTATCGCAAGATAAGTGCATACATTTTGAATTTATGGTCGACACATTGGTAAAAGAAAGCTTTAGGAATTCCAAATCAACTCTTTGGTATATGTACAGATCATTTCTTACAGACAAATGTTTCTGGACGTTGATCAACTGTATACAAGACATTGATAATGTTGCGTACCGGATTCAAGAGTGTATGATCAAGGCTTATGAAGAATCTTGTCCACTCAGGGCGTTCAATTATGAATTAAGCTCACCCTGATGGAACAAAAAACTGGAAAGCTTAGATATAGAGTCAGGATACTTTCTAAGATAGCCAAGCAAACAAATAATACCGATGACTGGATCGCTTACCGTACTAGTCGGAGGGAATATATAATACAGTATCCGGGGTGCTACAGATTTTGCTTGGAAGAAGTTCTGTGAGTCAATTAGAGCTATCCTGTGGCAGCAAGGCTTCATAGAGCACCCTCCAAGGAACCCAAATACCAACCAGGCTTACTGCTTATATCAACTGGGGGTATACAGAATCTGTGGAAGAAAAGGCGAAATATTTGCTTTGTACTCATTTCTCATGCAGCAGTTCCACTGCTGGATTGAAGGAACCACCAAGGGTTTCTCCAAATGAAGATAGCTGGATCTTGGCTTGAAATGTGGTGAACATCAGATCTCTGAGATGGGCCATAGATTCCTTCAACCCGTTCAAATCGCCCGGTCCTGATGTAATCTATCCATGCATGCTGCAGAATAATGTGGATGGCCTCATTGAATCATTGCATAATATTTACATATCATGATTATGTCGGTATAAATATATGACCCAGAAGCGTGGCAAAAGGCTAGAGTTGTTTTCATACATAAGACAGATAAAACCAACTACATAGTGTAGTCAAGTCATTCCGGTCAATAAGTCTCAACTCCTTTGTCCTCAAAACTCTGGAAAAACAGGTGGACCATTATATAAGGGACACTGCCTTAATACAGTTTCCACTAAGTACCAATCAGCATGCATACCAGATTGGGAAATCGGTAGAAACAGCTCCGAATCATTTGGTGAGTAAAATTGAAAGAGCACTTGATGCCAAAGAATTCGCTTTGGGTGTTTTTTGGATTGAGACGGTGCTTTTGATAAATCGATCAGGATTCAAATCGATCACCTTCAAATCGATCAGGACTGCAGCATCTCAACATGGCATCACCGATCTCTATTTGGATTGTGTCTATGTTGATTTGCCGCATTGCCTTTGTGGAAATGGGCAATACAACTGTTTCAGTTTCTGTCAAACGAAGGTGTTCACAGGTGTTCTCTCACCTCTTCGGCGGAGCTTTGTAGTTGATATTCTTCTTAAGAGAGTGAAATAATTTGGGCTCTATTCTCAGGGTATTCTCAGAAGGACCTTCGCACTTTGGTGGATCTGACGCAAAATTAACTGAAGTTGGTTGAAGAGTGGCGTGGGGAGCTAGGACTTTCAGTCCATCTTTCCACATCATGATGGTAGTCTTATCAAGTCTTACCAACAAGAGAAAAGTGCCTGCAACACCCAGTCTGTAACTTTTCAGTATGCAGTTGACTCACATGAGGTAAAGCGTTTAGGCATTATTCTCGACAAAAGGTTGAATTTGTATAGTCATTTAACATAAAAAATTGATTAGGCTGTCATTGCCTTTTGGCAATACCACCGATCCTTTGGAAGTAATTGGGGTCTCAGTCCCAAGATCATCTTATGGATCTACATAACTACCCGACCAACATTTTGTTCAGGCATGTTCTATTACGATCCGCGCCGGATCAGGGTGTAATAAGGTAAGTCCTAATAGAATATTTGCATCCGGCCCCTATCAGAAATCGTAACTGATTTCCCTAATAGGGCACAGCCTATTTGTACTGATCCGGTCCAGACTGCAACGACTTATCTCATCCCTAGTAGTAAATGCAGGACCAGCAGGGCCCGATCAGAATCATATATGATTTTCCAATTAAGGTATACCCTATTTGTCCTGAGCTGAGTCCTATTTCGTTTAAATAAATTTAGTTTTGTTAAAATTCACTAAAGTATTATCCATTTTAGATATACATTTTGCGAAATATTTCATATACTAGTTATCGCTTCCCTGCGTTGTTATAATTACGTATATAGGTAAGTATAAACATAGAGTATTTTTCAAACCAATTTTTGGACATTAAGAAAATGTATTTACAGAAGTTTTCAGGTCAGGCAGCCCTACTACAAACGGTTCTGGTCCGGTTGTAGTAGGGCTGCCTGACCCGGTTTGGATAGTTTGAGGTGTTACATTGCTGATCAGTACCTGTTCATTTTGCCTCATCCGGTCCCTATCAGTAGTAGGGAAAGCCGTATCTGGCCCAGATCCGACCCCTTACATAATGCTCTTCGGATTTAATCCTAGACCAACACTCATTTATGCAATTTGGCATGTCTATTCGGTGGCCAAAAACCAGAAGTCCAAAATCCAGAGAACGGCATGCGTATGTATCAGATGGATCAATGCGCACCACACCAACACTATCGTTGGACGCCATTTTGGATCTGGCTCCTTAACATCTACATGTGGAGTACATGGCTAAAAGGGCTGTCTACAGACTACATGTAGCAAAAACGTGGGTAAGCAGAGGGAAAACATGCGGCAATGGTCACATTCTTCACAGATTACGGACAGTTTGTCCTGAAATAGATATGCATAGTGACGTCATGACCAAAGTATATAACTTTGAGAAGCCCACTGAACTGATCCCCTCTTCTAGAGAGGAATGTGAGGGATCTTGGTCCAACTGGTCCCTCAAGCGAGATCTTCGTCTTCTATACGGATGGCTCACTGTTGAATGGAAATGCAGGAACTGCGTTATACTTGGAATTAAATAATGTTGCAATAAGTAGCAATAAATTTTTGCTTGGACGGTTTTGTACGATCCTCCAAGCGGAGGTGTATGCTACCAAACACGTAATAACACGTTTGCGTCTGCAGGGTAAACAAATTTACATTTGTTTGGATAACCAAACAGGTATTAAAGCACTTGTAAGCCCGGAGACTACTCCTAAACTCGCGGCCATGAAGTTTTCTGGTCCAGAACCCGCGTTAGGATTATCCAACAAGTTTGCCTTGTCGGTCATTATTAAAGGATGATGCGGACCTGAAGATGAATGCTCTGTGGAATGTGTAATCAACAGGCAGACAAAGTAAGATGTTTTAAGATGATAAAAATGTTAATTTACTTTTAAGCGTAAAGAGGAAAACTCTCAGCTCTGTGATCGGTGTCCTAACAGGACATGGACATCTAAATAAACATTTTTTACGATAGGACTTATAGATGGTCCTCTCTGTGGATGTTGTCTTGAAGAGGAGGAGGACTCACGAGCACTTTTTGTGTGTATGACCGGCCTTTTCTAATGTCAAAGCTAGGATTTTTGGCGCTGATACTGTAAAGACCATCATCACCATTAAACTGTTGCCACTACAGTCGGTCTAGGATTTCATTAACCAGACTGAAAGGTTTGTGGAATAGTTGTTATGAGGCCAAACTTGTACACGGCGCTATGGACCAAAGATTCTGGTTGCCAGGACAAGTTCCGCCTCGTGCAACCTGTCTACTCCCTTCCATCTATCTAAAGGGTGCTGGAATTTTAATTGCAATTAAAGTCAATTTCAAATCTGCTGTCGTGTATACGTCAGCAAGAGCTTGAGTTTCTAGCTATTAAAATCAAGTGTGGCTGGAAATAGAATTATTTTTTTATTTAAGCTTTAATGGTTTTGGTTTAATGAAGACGAATTTTCTTCAACGTCAATCAATGAGTCGTCTAATGAATTTTTAGATATCTTACTAGTTTTGGACTTAAACAGTATAATCGCATCGTTAACAATCAAAATAGAATGTTGGATCTCATTTTTCTTCATGTGATCAGCTTGCAGTCTCTTTATGTGAGGGTTTGGCGGGCTGTTCTAGTATTTGTCATAAACCGTTACAATTGGAGTTAAATTTTATTGGCTGTGTTGATATTAGTGATAATTCATTTTCGTATTCTAATTTTTCTAAGGATGATTATAGTTCTTTTAATTTGTTCTTGAATTCCATTGATTGGTTTTCTTTAGTTAACGGTCTTAATGTAAATAAGTGTGTACGTAAATTTGATGAAGTTTTAAGAAACGGGATAAATAAATTTGTTCCTATTTGTCATAGTATTGAGTCATATCGTGAGCCATGGTTTAATAAAAAGCTAATTAATTTAAGAAATCGACGTGATAAAGCTCAAAAATTTTACAAAAACAACCAAACCACTTCTGTTTACTGCACTTTTTGCGTTCGTCGTAATGAGCTTAAAACTTTGATAATTGTTTGATAATTGTTTGTATAAATCATATTTGTTGCAGATTAAATTAGAAAATTTAATTAATCTTAAGAAATGTTGATCATTTTTCGACTCAAAGCGAAAAACTAATTGCCATCCTAAGACTATGAACTTAAATGATGTTTATGCTTGAAACCCTGAAGATATCTGTATTTTATTTGCGTCCTATTTTAAAACAGTTTATTGCTCTGAAGATGGCGAATCAAACTCTCTATTGACTTGCTCCTTATCTGTTAGTCCTTACAACCACTTGCAATTTTCCATGGATAAAATCATTGAGGGAGTGAATGAACTAAACATTTCTAAAGGTGTTGGGCCAGCCCTAGTCGAAATTTAACTACTCTTTAAAACCTACAGATTCTATTATTTAGAATTTAGAGTATTTGTATCACTTATTTTCAATACAAAAATAAGATCTGTATAACTCTTGGAAAAGCGAGTTACCGGAAAAAATCATATTAAAGTTGTTAAATAGGCGTTAAAAATAAATTTTCTTTTGGTCTTTTCTGTAATAATAAAAAATAATAACACTAAACAAAAGAAAAGAAAGAATAAGAATAGAAAAATAAAAAGTATTTTTATATATTGTAATATGGCTGGTTTTATTTAACATTTTAGGAAATAACTTACTTGAATTGAATAATTTTAATAAATTATTTGTATATAAAATTATGAAAGAAATTTTTTAATGAATGTAATAAAAACAATTTCGATAAACAAACAGGTTCTTGCAATAATTAATTTTAGTGATTTAAAAAAACTATTATATTTTTTAATATTTTTTATTTGTCATGTTTCATGTCGATTAATCGATATTTTAATTTAATTTTTCATAATATTGAGAAAATTTTAGAAAATTAATAATATTTTCTACACATAATTCAAATAATTAAATTTTTTGATTGCTGAATTTTTGTCTTTTAAAATGTATCATTAAAACAATGATAATTTACAAACAAAATCACACTCATATATTTCCAATTTAGAACTTAAATATACGAACGCTATCTTCATGTATAAAAATGTTTGTCGGGTTTGATGCGAAATAGATCGGAATCGTAAATAGTTTTTGCAGATTCAAATATGATGTTAATTTTGTACGTTGATAGAATTGAGAGGACTTTTTAAGTTCTTAGGATATGATAAATACTTAGTAAGGTGTTGAAAAACAGGCTTATTTAGGTGTAAAGTAATATTTTAAGAATAAAGAGTCTGTAAATAGTTTTTTGAAATTCTAATTAGATGTTACATGGTATGTTTTTAGATTTTGGAGGAGTTAATAAGTTTATCGAGAATAAAAAGTTATTATTTACATGCAATAAAGGATGAAAAGAACTATTATAGGTTCATTTGAAAATGTCTAATACTTAAATCGTAGTTAAAGTTCGACTCGGGAGATGACTTACCTCCTATCTTATTCAAAAGATGCTCATGTACTGTGGCTGCTCCGCTAATGTTAATTTTCTACAAGAGCTTACCCTCTGGTATATTTTCAGAAATTTATAAGCTATCTTTCATTAGGCCAATTTTCAAATCTGGTAAGCAACCAAGTTTTTTATTTGGACGTTCAACTACAACTAATTTAATGTTATTCTTGTGCTAAATCTCGGATGCCCTGCTAAATTATGAGCCGGTTGATGTTATATACACTGATTTTAGCAGTGCGTTTGATAAGGTTAAACACCCTAAATTATTACTCAAGCTTAAAAAACTTGATTGTGAAATGATTCCTATTAAATGAATTTCATCGTCTCTATCCCAGCGTACGCAGTATGTTAAAATAGGTAAATATTGTTCTACGTAACTTCTGGTGTACCGCAAGGTAATCATCTTGGACCTTTGCTCCTCATTTTATTTATTAATGATGTTTGTCACTGTTTTAAATTTCTTAAACTTCATTATATGCAGATGACATGAAAGCGAATTTGTTTAATGATTATTTTATGAATGTAGGTAGTTCTGTTAGGAACTTCTGTTATAAACTCTGACAGAAACATACATAAATTTAACACCATACACACAATCTCTAATTCTATTTATTTTTCGTCAACTACATCAGTTGAGATATTCAATATAATTTTTTCACTTCGAGATTGCAAAGGAAGTGGTCCTGATGGAATTACTAACTCTTAGTCCCTGGGCCGGTGCCGATTTCATGTGGTGATTACCACATATTTTATACTTCGTGAGGCGCCTGTCCTTGACGAGTTTAAAAACTTTTGTTCGAAAAATGCTGATTGCCCATGATCTTGTAAATTTGCTACCACATTTTTTTTTAACTGTGGGGGTGTTCGAAATTTGTTTTAGAACACAAGGGGAAACTTGTCCGACCAAAATGTGTCTGCTATTGTAGAGTCCGACAACTGAAATTTTGGATGTTTGAGTTGTCAGACTAGACAATAACGGACAAATTTTGGTCGGACAAGGTTACACTCGTGTTCTAAAACAAATTTTCAACCCCAACAGTTAAAAAAAAAATTTAAAAGATCCCGGGCAATCGGCATTTTTCGGCGTTTGCCGAACTAATAATCGGCCAAATCGAGAAGAATGGCAGAACAAAAGTTCTCGGACTCGTCAAGGACAAGCGCCTCACGAAGTATAAAATATGTGGTAATTATCACATGAAATCGGCGTCAGCCCAGGGACTATCTGTCATTAAAAGTCGAGCTGATTTTTTCGCTGATATATTGTCAAAAATTTTTAATGAAAGCTTGCAGACTGGCGTTTACCCGAGCTGTTTAAAATTGGCTAAAGTTGTCTTTGTTTATAAGAGAGGACACTAATCTTTTATTAATAATTACAGACCGATCTCTACATTATCGGTGTTTGACAAAGTATTTGAAAAGGTAATATTTTCTCGATTGGTTGACTTGGACAAACATGATTTCTTCTACAAACATGATTCTGTAATATGGGTTTAGAAAGGGAGCAGGGACAGAGGTAGCTCTAATTGAAATGGCCGATAAGATTAATACTGCTTTTGATAACAAGATGTCTGTAATATTAATTTTCTTAGACCTACAGACGGCATTAGACTGCATTGATCATGATTTACTCCTTGATAAACTGTATTGTTATGGAATTAGAGGTACTGCTTCGATTTGATTAAAAGCTATTATTAATAGCTAAATAAATAAGCTTAATAAGCTAAATTATTACTAATTTGATGCTAGTGTTGGTCGAACGTAATACTAAATATTTCTATGATCGATAAACGCTCGAAACGCTTTATTGTACATATGTCAGATCAATTTTAGAATATGGTTCTGTTGTTTGGGATCCGCTGTATGTTATCCATTGGAAACGAATTGAAAGCGTTCAGAAAGGTTTCCAATTTTTGCTCTTAATAGATTATCTTCAAATAAAACTCGTCAGCTTTCTTTAGAACCTTATAAAAGTCGATTAGAGCTTTTAACTTTGAAAAGGCTGTATAAGAGAATGGAGGTTGCTTGTGCGGTTTTTGTTAAAGATGTTTTGTGCTGTCGAATCGATTGCTCAAATTTATTAAATTATTTCGATATATATATTCCATCTCGGCAGCTTCACCTACGTGGTATATTTTTTGCAATTAATTAAATATTATCAAGCTCTGTTAAAAGTACAATTACTATGACAACGCGCCGTTTGTTCAAATTGTTTGTTTCCGTCAAGATTTTTTTCTCAAATGCACGTGCCATAAGAAATCAAAAAGCAAGCTTTAAATGTGACTTCCAGTTTACTGCCAGCGAAGTCTTTAGCAAGAGATGTACGAGAATGTGAAGAATTTAAAAATTAGCAGAAAAACAATAATATAACTGGTGTAACGGAAGACGTTCTTTTGGTGTATCTTCACCAACTATCAGAAAAATTCAGCCCCAATTCTTTTTAGTCGAAATTGTCCATGTTAAAAAGCTGCCTGGAGATTAAATAAAATGCTGAAGTTCACAGGTTTGTCTTCCTATTACAGACGTTATCAAAAAAGTCATATTTTAATTTAACATTTGTAGATTTCATAAGGTAATTGCCTTTCTCTAGAGCAAAAGTGAACGTTACGTGCCGAAAAAGGCAAGGGTTTTAACAAAAAAGCAAGTAGACCCATTTCTTGTTGCAGCTCCTGCTGACTATTGGTTGTTATATACAGTGATTACAATTTTTGGAATTTTCGGTGCTTGCCGGTGTGACGAGCTTCTCTCGTTGTCGTTGACGGTGAAGGTCGTAGAAGATGTTGAGAAATATATTATCGTCACTTTACGTATTACAAAGAATTTAACAACAAGGAGATATCAATGGTATGGCTTCAGTAATAACTAAATAAATAAATACGGGTATGACAGACCCGAGTACTTCAGTCCCTGTTATGGCAAAATGAGTTATCGTGAGATACATACCACTGGCAATGGCAGTTAGTGAGATATCACTATCCAAGGAGATGTCTCAGGAGTGCGTGCTGATCTATACAGTCTTCTGATCTATACAGTGACTCTATACAGTCATCGCTAGCATCTTCAATTTAACTCATGGTGTGTTCCATGATGATGACTTATTATTACATGCTTGCTCGAAGAAATGACTCTGCAAACAGTGCTTCAGATAATCAAAGAATATTGCACTATCTGCAAATTCTTAATAAAAATTTGCTTCTTACCTCTTATTTTATTCCTTCTATCTTGTCATGAAATGTTCGTCTATGTCGCATTTTATTATGTGATAGGATCTATTGTTATCCTTTCTTTATAAGAAGCATTAAAATAAAACAAATAGTGGCAACTTCTCAGAACAGATGTTGTTCTGGGACCCCGGTCGTAAAAGATGTCTGTGTTTTGTGAAATATATTGCTATTCATACTACACAGCAATTTTTGCATAATTTATTTGTTAATTGTTGTCTAATTATACAAAACAACTATGTATACCTACGTAGCCTAGATGTTTACCATCATGCTTTTAAGCATAAAAAATTTAATGCGAACAGAAAATTTAAATCAAATATTGTTTTAAATTTTTCATTCATAAAATATAGAAAACAAAGAAAAAGAGAATGGAAATGGAAATGGAGAAAAATTACTGAAGCGTTTTTCTCTTCTTGAAAACATATGTACAATATAAATGATGTATCTTTCTGATGTTCGTGTGTTTGCTTTTGGTGGTTCTGTTTAATGTAAATACATTTTTTTTATTCAAAGATTCTTTGTACAAATTTATTATTTATTTGAATGTTTAATTCAGTTTGTGGTTTGAATATTATGATCTCTATGTTAATATCAGGTTGGTGTGGTTGTAACGATGATGTTTTAGGAAACAAATATGCTATACTTATACCAGCAAAATCCAAGAGTTATAGAGCAAATCCGTGATAAAACTCTAGAATATTAAATCGTTATTTGGTTTAAACGAAAAGTGTTAAACAAACAAAATTGTATAGAAACCACGATCATACAAAAAAAAAATTTTTCACTTTGTTTTTTCACCAACGTCTTTTGCAATAAATTATGTGTTAGGGCGTCTCCACTTTAGATTCATAAAATGAACGGTTTTGATTTCCTTTTTCTCGTTAGTTTTGGATACAGTGAATAGGATGGAAAAACATATTATTGTTATTATTTGTCAGTTTAAGACGGATTATTTATGTGCGTTTTAAATGGAAATAATTTAATTTCATTCATTATTTTACAGAGATTTATGATAAGTGCGTGGATTATCCATTTGTTTTATTTTTATAGCAAATACGAATATGAATATTTGACAAAAGGATTTATTTTATTACTTGCTGTTACTTTGTTCTAAATCATTTTTATTGTATGTGAATTTCATAAAAAAAAACTGTAAAATAAGAATATTTCTTGAGAAATTTTGAAAAGGTTGAATGTAAAAATAATAAAATAACAAATTTCTATTTTATTAATATTATTTGAATCAATAAACTTTTCAGTGCATCCATTCCATTCTATAATTAGCCTTTAAGCATAAAATTATTTATTCATTCGATTCCTCTTCTAGTAACTATAATCACACGATTTCCTTCTATTAATATTCAGGACAGCCAAATTGTTAAATTCATATCTCATTAAACAAAAAAAAAAGAATTTTTACTGCAATTGAAATACCAAACATTCTGGAAAATTATCTAAATTAAAATATGTGACTCAAGGCTATGTTATGTTAAAAAAAGCAATAAAAAATGCAAATTATTTAACTCTTTTGTTTTTTTTTCTTTCGATGATGATTTAAAAGAAAATTATGTTAAAAATCTCTACACAAATGGAAAATTATCTCAATTTTTGTGAAAATATCACGAACATAATATGAATAAAATTATCATTTTACCAAAAACCTAAAATCTAATAGTTTGTAGTTTATTTTTATGACGGTTTATGGTTTTGGTTTTAAGACAATTTCATTTAGTTACTTAAATTTTAAGTAATCTTATTCTTTTCTTTTAATATGAAATTAATTCAGTCATTCCTTCTAAAGGATTTTTTTTAGGTTAAAAATGTTTCGGTTTTTTTTTATTTTTTTTCAATTTTTGAAATATGTGTAATTAAAAATTACAGCAAACAAAACGAAAATAATTCGAATAGTTTTCTCATAGGCCAGTGCAGATACCTTAAAAGAGGCAAAAAATGGAACAAATTAGTAACAGCATGAAAACTATTGGATAAGAAAGAAAATATTGCGCAAATGATGGTAAAAATAAATTAAAGGTGATTCGAGTTATGAGGGTGAAATGTGGTGAGCTTTTAGGGGTGGAAAATGGTGTTTTACGATTTGCAGCGAAACTAGACCTTTTATCGAAAAAATTTTTATCTAAAAGTTGTTGGTAATAAAAAGATCTAAAACTTTTGCGTAAGCCAATCTTTCACATAATCTAAGTTTTTATGTGAAACATAGAAAAAACCGAGAAAAAATAGTTTTTTCGTTTTTATTTTTATCTCCCACAAAAATTTTTTTTTAACACTTAATTTGGTGAAACTTACTTTTTTATGTCCCTAATACCCTGTAATGTTTTTGAAACTTCTACCAAATTGCATAAATAAAAAAAATAATCGATATCAAACTATTACCGTTATTTTCCCTTAAGGAGCATATGAAAAAGCATATATGTTTTTAAAAGAGCATGTCAAAAAATGAATATCCGTAAAATTTCAAGTTATTTGGAGTGTTGTTCCAAAAGTTATAGCCGAACCTAGATTTTTAAAAAAGTTTTCGCAGCATATCTTATTTTTTGTGCTTCCATTGCGAGCACAATAAGAGAGGCACATAAAATTGCAGTACATAGATCATTTCGTTTTTGTGCGCTTTAACGGAAAAATATTGTTTTACAAAAAACGAAAAAAAAAATGTTCATCAACAATGTAGAGACCCCGATTTGTCGCGCCACCGCTATTTTCCCTTAAGAAGCACATGAAAAATAATTTATGTTTTTGAAAGAGCATGTCAAAAAATAAATATATATAAAATTTCAAGTCATATGGAGTTCTGTTCCAAAAGTTATAGCCGAAAAATAAAAGATCTTTTAATAAGACATAGAAAATTTAAAAAATTTGGGCATTTTTTTTATGTCTAGAAGTGTCGAATCCAGTTAATGAGGTACCATTATCTTTTACACATTAAATACTACGAGGAACAGTGATTTTAGGTGGTTTTCAACTAAAATTGAAGATGCTAGTCAAAAACCTAGATTTTTTAAAAAGTTTTCGCAGCATCTCTTATTTTTTGTCCTTCTATTGGGAGCTCAATATGAGGGGAACATAAAATTGCAGTACATAGATTTTTTTTGTTTTTGTGCGTGCTTCAACGGAAAAACATTGTTTTTCGGCAAACGGCTGTAAAGTTTAACTTTACTGCCGCTAGGGAGTTAGCTAAAGTCTTACTTTTTAGCCTGACAGCAAAAGTAACGTCTAGCGACAGTAAAAGTAACGCCATTTTTATTTTATATTACGGAGGCTGTAAAGTAGCATTTGTTATTTGTTAGTTTGTTATTTTTTCATACTTATTGTTTAACCATGACAACAAAATAACAACTATTTAAATTTTATTATGAAATTTTGAAAAGGCTGCTTTGATAAAAAAATTTTATTCATACAAATTTAAATGTTTTTTTAGTTGTAAATCCTTTGTTAATGGACTTATAGAGTCCGAAACTAGTCAGGAAATACAAATAAAATTAACGATAAAATTGAAGTTTTGCCTGTTTGTTTTTGTTTTAATTTTTTTTGGGAAAAAATAATAATTAAAGGGTTTTTCTAAAAAATTTGTCGTTAAACAGTGAGTGAAAGTAATAGGTGATTACAATTCGTTAAGAAAAAAGTTTTTATATTCAACAAATATAATTTCATTCATTAATAATGGATCACTCACGTCACTCCGAAATTGATATTGAATAAATTTAAATGTTTTTTTCTCTTTTTTGGAAGTAATTATGACGACAAAAATTCATATTTATAAAAAGTTTGATGTGTTAATTTCATATTTATAAAAAATTTAAACGTTTGCCGAAAAAATAGTGTATTCAATTCGGAGCTAAAGTGACTTTTTGTGTTTCGTCTGTAATTGTCGGCCTCCCTGCGGTCGGCCGTCAAACTATAGACTCAACACAAAAAGTATCGCTTTAGCTCCTAATTAAATAATGTACTATTTTACGATTTCAGGAATGTTTCAAGCGCAAAAAAAACAAAATATAAATAAATTTGAAATCGATAAAAAGTGGAAGACACCGACTCAATTCGCCACCGTTATTTTCTCTTAAGGAGCACATAAAAAAGCATATATGTTTTTGAAAGAGCATGGCAAACTCAAGATCTTTGTAAAATTTCAAGTAATTTGGAGAGATGTTCCAAAAGTTATAGCCTGAATTTTAGCGTTTTCGCTACTTTTTCTTCGCTTTTATGTCCTCTAGTTTCTTAAAATAATATTTTTAACACTCAAACTTTTATTTGTCACCTACATTTAAGATTGAGGAAAAATGAATGACTATACAAAAAATTTTGGCAGGACAGAAAATTTAAAAGTTCTAGAGATTTACTCACATACGTTTATTTTTTGACATTGAACATATTTTAAAATGGAATCTTTTAAGAAAAACAAACAAAAGAATCTTATAAGAAACTTGTTTTTTTTTATTTTGTATGACAAGTAATTCATAATTTTTTTTTTTTTTGTTCAAAGTTAGGCATGTTTAGTGTTAATTATAATAAATTATAAATTAACGTCTCTGAATATCCGAAGATACCATGCCAACTAGGGATAAGAATGGAATGCAAATTAAGATTCTCTGAGAAATTTATGAACGTTAACTTTAAAGCCTTGAGGATTAAATTCATCAGGGAAAATCCAGGAAGGTAGGGCATTCCAAAGATGAGAGACTCTGTTGAAAAAGTCACGTTGGAAGGCTACAGTTCTACACCTAATTATTTGAACTGTAAAGGGATGCGCTGCTACGTTTGCTCTGGTGTGACGCGAAAGGTTTGCTGATCTAGGTAAAATCAATTTGATCTCTTCAGAAGCTCGTTCATCCATAATATATTTATAAAATATAGTCAAATCAGCAATATTTCTTCTGTGCTGCAAAGAATCAAGACCGTTAGTAAGACTTGGGTTACCAATGAGTTTAATAGTTCTACGCTATACAGAATCAAGGCAGTTGAGACTACTCAAGTAAGCTCCACCCCATATGTGAGAACAGTATTCCATGCAGGGACGTATAAAAGATTTATAAACTAAAAGAAGTTGTTTGCTATCGAAAAACTTACGACATCGCCCCAAAAATCCTAACTTTTGAACAGCATTCCTAGCCAGATAAAAAATATGAGAATTCCACTTCATATTATTTTCAATCTCAACTCCTAGAAGTCTGGCAGACTCATTCTCTAAAAGATTTCTGGGGCCAAACGTTAATGGAAAAGGATTGGGTGTCGTTATCCTAGAAAAATGACAAAGCTGTGTTTTGCTTGTATTGAATTCAACACTGTTAGCAATACCCCAATCCATAATTGTTTTAAGATCAGTGTTAAGGGACTCTATCAACTTTGACCTACACTCACTAAGCGCTAAGGGTGTATATAATTTAGGTGCTTCATGAGACGCATAAAGCGTGCTATCATCAGCAAAACTATGTATAGGATGAACCGTTGAGTCCAACAAATCATTAATATAGATAAGAAAAAGAGTTGGTGACAAAGCGGAACCCTGAGGAACTCCTGCATTAGTTGAAAAAGTATTCGATGATACACCGTCAACATTGACCCGAAATTTTCGATCAGATATAAAGCTCTGTGTCCAAGCTGCTCGTCTAAACCATAGGATCTCAATTTGCATATAAGGTTGTTATGCCAAACTTTGTCAAATGCCTTGGAAATATCAAGAGCAACACCGAATGTTTTTCCAAAGTTTTCAAGCGACTTGTTCCAGATATGAGTGACAAAAGACAGCAAATCTCCCGTCGCTCTTCCTTTTCGAAATCCATATTGTCTCTCATTAATTAATTTGGAAGACTCTAAGAAGCTCATTAAATTAAAATTGACATATTTCTCACAAATTTTAGCAACTACCGATAAAATTGAAATGGGTCTGTAATTCGTAGGATCAGTCTTACTGCCCTTTTTTGAAACTGGCTGTACACTAGCCATTTTCCAAATTTCAGGAAAAATTCCTTTCTTATATGACAAATAAAAGATTTTAGTGAGGATTGGTGCTAGCTCCCTAGCAAATGTTTTAAGTATAATCGGAGGAATAAAATCAGGGCCTGTTGCCTTGTTAGTATTGATTTTTAAAAGCATTTTTCGAACAATGTTTTTCCGAAAAATTATCCGCCTCATTTTATAAGAAACTTTAGAAATAGGTTTAGGTTGGAAATTAGGTTCTTTTAAAGTAGAATTTAAAGAGAAATAATGCCCAAGCAAATTAGCTTTCTCTTTTGGATCAATGATAGGGACATCTCTATTAACAAGAGGCGGTAGGGAAGATTTACAAAAGTTGCTTTGGACAGCCATTGCGGCTTTATAGAAATTGCGTGAACCAGTCGGATGTTCTGCGAATTTAGATGCTTTTTTCCTATTAAATAGATGTTTCTCTTCATCTATTAACTTACGACATAAATTTCTCTCTTTACGGTACTGTCTAAGGTTTTCATCGGTTTTGTTTTGATTAAACTTTCGAAAAGCCTTTTTTTAACTTTTATAGCTTTTTTGCATTTACTAGAAAACCATAGATCAGTTTTCGGAATGATCAATTTATTAGGAATAAATCTGTGCATACCATCAATTACAGTTTCAGAAAAATTTGATGCAGCTATGTCTGGGTCTTGGCCGGTAAGGCAATAGCGTTTCCAAGGAAAACATCTAAAAAAACTTTTAGGTCCTTGCCAATCCGCAGCTTTGTAATCCCAAACATTGCGAGGATTCGCTTTAAATTGTTTTGGAATTTGTATATTTAGTTGTGTGGAGATCAAATTATGATCTGAACCACCCAATGGTTCTGATATTTTAAATTGAACCAGATATGGATCGTTTGTCAAAAATAAATCAAGTAAATTACTACTTTGACCAGGAATGTCAGAAACTCTGGTTGGCTGGTCTATTATTTGAGTAAAATTGTGATAAAGAGCAAACAACTCAGCCTGTCTACCAACCTCGTCAGTTTTAGATCTGTGTGTAAGCCATTCTTTATTGTGGACATTAAAATCTCCAAGAACTATAAACTTTGCATTAGGATACTCAACCAACCTATCTATCTTCTCAAATAAGTCATGAAATAAATTAGAGTTCTCAGGTGAATTAGGTGAAAGTTAAGTCCAAAGACAAACAGCGTTTGACTTAGGCAACTAATTTTTACTTAATTCAAATTTATTTAATCTCACATATGGTATAGTATCCCTAATATAAGCACAAACTCCATGCTTAATGTAGAAAGAGGATTCAAGTTCATAATTGGGACAAAGGTATCTGTTTTTATCTAAGGTCACAGCACGCGCACTGATAATCGTTTCCGTTAAAAACAAAATATCAGGTTTCATAGTTTCAAGAAAAAGATGGACTGAATTAAGGTTTATATTCAATCCCCTAATGTTCGCATAGCTGATAGATAATTTTGCCATTTTAACTCATAGAGAAATATCAATGAAAAACATACATACGAAAACCACAGTAATGAGAAAACAAACAAACTCAAATTGAAATTGAAATTGACTACTTCAACAGCTGGACAACCTGAATCTAAGTCTAGGCTCACTGTTAAAATCGACAATTAAAATTATGAAATTGTAAACAAAATATTATTTTAGAAACATCAAAACAAGATGTAACTCAAAGACAGGAAACTATACATAAAGTGTACTTAAAACCTGTTATTGAGTCAACAAGACCACAAGAAAACTAACAACGAAACTAATAAAATAACTACAATTCTACATAAGTCAACAATAAACAATTATTGTACCTTACCGTCCACGAATATTTCGAATTGTTTTTTATATTATGTTTACAATAAACAATTCCAATTTAACAGATTATGTACAATAATTGTACACTAAATTGTTAATATATGAATAAAAACTAAATATTATTATATTAAAGTAGTTGTAGTAGTTTGTTTTAGTAATTTATTACACATAAATTACTAAAACAAACTTTAAACAGTATTGTTTTAATCTATCCAAGAATTATACGCTTTGTCAAATCTCAACCACTTCACAAAAACCTTTTCCTACAAGATATCTGAATACTTTACAAGTTTTAATTCCGCTTCATAAACATTTTTATTGTTTAGAAAAATAAATGAAACAAACAAAACCAAAAGGTTTTCTTCTAAAATTTCCTAAACTGTTTTTTCAATTTACGTAACCAAAAAAAGATAAGGAAATTGATTATGAAATACGACAAAAAGACTGTGTATTTGTTTTTCAAATTTTTTTGTGACATGTGAGAGATGTGAATCAGATTTGAATCAGAATTTTGAAGTCGCAAAAAAAAAATTTTAAAAATAAACTGAATTTTTATTCTTTTTCTTGATTAAACTTTATTAATTCCGTGTGATTGAACTCTACGTTTTTTTATTTTATTTTTGTGACCGCAAGAGATAAGAAAATTGAACCTTTTTGTAATTTTTAAAGACCAGAACGTTTTTTCTGTTTGTTTTGATTCTAATGTTTTAGATAAGGAAATTAATTAAGAAAATATGGAGGAGTTGAAATCTTAAGCTCTGAGATATCAAGACTTCGGTCTGTGTTAAGGATTTTGATATAGTTTTCGGCAAACAACTTTTATGAGGACATGGTTTTAAGTTTTGGTCAGTGATGTATATCAAACATAACTTTTGTTAAAGTACATGTAGGTTTTATCCCAGTTTAGATATGTATTACAGAACTAACACGAAACATCAATACGTTCTCAAAGAATTATAACAGATCATATATTAACATAATTTAATGAAAAGATTATACAATCAGCAAACTACTCAAAAACCTCTCCATTTAACGTTTCGAAAAAATTTTTCAAAATCACAAATTCATATTTCTTTCGAAATTCTAAAAATATTGTAAAACCTAATTAAAATCTCAAATTCAAACTTTTTTCAAACAAAATTCTAAAAATATTTCAAAAATTATTACAAAATCAATGATTAAAAGTTTTTTCAAAAATTCTAAAAATATTGCATAAATTATAACAAAATCAAAAATTGTAACTTTTTCCAAAATTATAAAAATTATAATAAATCAAAAATTTAAAATTTTTCAAAATTCTAAAAATACTCCAAAAATTCTTTCAATTTTTGAACCTTTTTTCAAAATTCTAAAAATATATATAAAATTCAAAAATTCTATTTTTTCCAAAATTCTAAAAATATTCCAAAAATTAGAATAAAATTAAAAATTTAAATTTTTCTATATTCTAATAATATTCCAAAAATTCTTAAAAATTCAGAAACTCAAACTTTTTCCGAAATTCTAAAAATATTGCAAAAATTATAACAGTATCTAAAATTGAAACTTTTTCCAAAATTATAAAAATTATAATAAAACCAAAAATTTAAAAATTTTCAAAATTCTGAAATATTCCAAAAATTCTTAAAAATCAAAAATTGTAACTTTTTTCAAAATTCTAAAAATATATATAAAATTCAAAAATTCTATTATTTTTTTAAAATTCTAAAAATATTTCAAAAATTAGAAAAAACTCAAATATTTAAACTTTTTCTAAATTCAAACAATATTCAAAAATTCTTAAAAATTCAAACTTTTTCCATAACTAAAAATATTGCAAAAATTACAACAACATAAAAAATTGAAACTTTTTCCAAAATTCCAAACTATAACAAATTCAAAAATTTCCATGTTCAATTATATTTACTTAAACAAACAGCTAAATTTCTAAATAGCTAAAATAACAAATAAATAACTCGCGTTTGGAAAACGTATTCGCACTAATAATACACACTATTTTTTGCAACAAGTGCGAAAAATTTATAAATATTTATTTAATTGTTCATTTAATCATTTATTTAACAAAGTTATAAACAAATTTAAGCTTTTTAAATAATTAAAGTGCGCCATCTTCGTTGTAATAGTTGTAAATTATACTAGCTCGAAAATATCAACATAAGAATCCAACTAAAATAGCACATAGTAATCCAAATGAGCTGTCAAAATTGTGAACTTTTAAAACCTAAATGAATTGTTTTTTCTTGCAATTCAAATGATGCAATGTGTTTAAGTTGTTTTTACTACATATATAGTAAGTTATTTAAATTATTATTTTGATATTTTAGTGCTATAAAAATATTATATATAGATAGATATATAGATAGATTTCACTACAAATCTCACATGCAGGCGGCGATACGGTCCAGGCTTACAAAATATTTTGTGGTCATATGTGCGGAAATGTAGTTTTTTCTTTTATTCTATTGTAGTACAAAATTGAATATATTTTACGCATGTGTTACAAAAAAATAATTTGGTGTTGGAACTGAAATTTGTTCGGTACAGCCGAAGAGAATACGATTACGTAATATAATATATTTTGTTATTATTATCTTCTAGTTGAGCTCGTGATCAAAGTTGTAATATGTTTTATAATTCTTGATCTGAATGTTGGCAGGAAACTTATGTGAAGTTATCCTACAGATATAGTTTATTTTTGTTTTAGTCAAGTTCGTATTCAGTCAGAGAACTGTCCCAGTAATTGACAAACCTTTAACAATTCAAATTAATCAGTTTTGTCTTTTACTGTTAGTCCCTTTAGCTGATGCTATTCGGTGACGTCAGTTTTGAGAAGTAATTCCAAATAAAACGAGTGTTTAAATCAATTCTGAATTTTTATTATAAATGTTCTGCTATATATACAAAATAGTTAATCGATATACATAATACAAAATTGTTTCCCCAATAATTTCATCCCTACCAAAAATATAAAATTATCGATTTTCTTATATACTTGAATTTTACTTAAATATATATATATAAAATTTGTTAACCAAAATTTGTTTATTAGACAGAAAAGGAATATAAAATTTTAAAGCTATTAAAATGAAAATCGACACGATTTCACACACTTATTATTTTTTTATATTTTTAAGTAATTTGACCAAGTTATTAATTTAAGTTTGTTTACATTCTTTCATTTGTTTATTTATGTTGTGGTAGGTTTTTTATGCTCATAATATTTTTATAATTTATTGTTTCAACACGTGCAGGGAATGCATGTGAGATTTTCTTATTATAAGTGGTTGTTTGTTTATTATAATATTTCTTGTTTTAGATTTATGTTTGTTTTTTGTGAATGATTTATTCGGAAGCCAGTAGCTACATTTGAGATGTAGTACAGTAAGTAATCGTGAGTTTTCGTCTGATTCATTAATTTAGTTGGTATATGCTAACTGATAAGGATGTTCCAGCACAAACAAGGGTTATTTCTTATGGATCTCAAAAATTGCAAAAAATTCAGTTGGTATATGCTAACTGATATATTGTTCCAGCACAAAACACGGGTTATTTCTTATGGATCTTGAAAATTGCAAAAACTTACATACTTGCGTATCTTCTCTCTCATATAATTGGCAACGTAAGGTCGTCAGAAATTTGTTAAGAAAATCGAAGAGGAAAATAATTTTTTTATTGTATAATAATTACGCATATGCATTTTATTTATTTTGATCTCTTTGTGTATACATACGTTTATTTCAGAAAGAAAAAAAAGAGAAATGTGCTGTTGTTTAATTTTTAATATCAATATGTTTTCTTCAAACGTGACGTCACGAGAAATAAAATAAAATGAAGAGAAGAGAGAAGAGTGGTGATTTAATAATAATCTATTTGCAATTATTTTGTATTTGTTTTGATATAACATTACACAATTACACAATTTAACAATAATTTCGAATGTTATAATCTTTTTGCCTATTGGATACGGATATTTTAGTTCTACAGAAAATTTTATCTCATATGGAACTCAGTATATGGAACCAACAGACTTCATGCATGATTGTGAAAAAAATTTAGAGATCGGTATATAAAATAACATGATGTGCTAATTGTAGTAAGAATAGGGAAAGTTGTGGCATGTCAGACATCTCGTTCGGAAGCCTAGGTTGTGTTTTAGGCACGTGAAATTTTTTTGGTTTATTTTAGAATTTTTTGTTAGTGAGGTTGGTGTAGTACCTTCGCTCACTGAGCTAGCGACAGGGCTTAATTGCATGCACAACCAACTGGTAGACCTTCACGGTCTTTGTTTTTTAGAAATGTTTCGATAAGTTAATACGTAGGGAGGTGTAAGATTCATGTGTTTTCTCTTGGAAAACAATGAGTATTGTCTGGTTCAAGATTTAGGACGGCATTCAATACAAAATTTTTTTACACACATACAGTTGACTCACCCTCACCACTGAGTTCTAGCCGACCTTAGATACCTGTTTTCAGAGCCAATGTCTGGATATAACGTTTTTGTTAAAAACTACCTTCTGTGAAACCTAGTCTGCAACTAGTCCTTCATTCATATTTACTGCTGATTATTGCTCGAACTAAACGTTTATTAATCGAAATTGTATGTACAATTTTTTTTTACACACTTATTGAGTTTTTGACACCCCGTAATCACTATAACGATTGAACCTATTGTCCTTTCGGTTCTGCACATTAATGCAACAAGCATTTTTCTGGTTTTTATCGACCCTGACGAACGAGCGACCGGCCGACAGACTCACGGGCTTTTTTTTGCTTATTTAGAATAGTTATAACCTATAACGTCAAGAAATGCCAAAAAGTAGACGTATAATTTTAATTGAAATTTTATTTGATTTTTCAGACCGATATTAAGACGATTGTGTAGGTTGCTATAGTTTAATGGCATTGAAATGCCAATTTATTTAAAGTTGCAGAACTTAATTTAATCTTGGAATTGGAATATGAAGTTATTTGCATATGAATTAACTGAAAATAAACTACATAATAGCGCCATTATCAATCTCTTCGCTCTAAACTCTAAGTAAAAAGGTTATAAAAAATATCAATTTTGCAATTCAATTTTCCGATTTTCTTTTCAACGCTTAATAAAAAATCCAATCATATACATTATTTAATTTATTTTTAATCTTAGAATTTTCCATAACAGTTCTGCCTCTGTTTTCTACTTATTTTGAAATAACAATCTAGTTAATTTCGATCAAGTTACAAAAAAAAATATACATACATATATATATAATTTAAATCAAACTTTTCGACATAAATACAGCCGATCGTACCAACTTTGTTATTTCTCCATAATTCAATTTTAACTTAATCCAATCATATACATTATTTAATTTATTTTTAATCTTAGAATTTTCCATAACAGTTCTGCCTCTGTTTTCTACTTATTTTGAAATAACAATCTAGTTAATTTCGATCAAGTTACAAAAAAAAATATACATACATATATATATAATTTAAATCAAACTTTTCGACATAAATACAGCCGATCGTACCAACTTTGTTATTTCTCCATAATTCAATTTTAACTTTTCCATTTGAAAATTAATTTTGTTTTCATTTAATTAATTTTTATTTTTACATTACCATTTTCTTCTTCACTTTATTTCTAGACAATAAAATTTTAATTTTCTTCATGTTTGTTTTCTTTTTCTCTATTTATATAATATTTGTTAGGAAACTGAATAAGGATATTTATTTCCCTTTTAAATTTGTTAGAAAAAATACTATTTTTGGTGTTAGAGTGAGTTTATAATTTGTTATTTTCATGAAACATTTTTATTTTTTTGATTTGGATCAATTGAAAATTTATTATTTTGTTATTATGTACTTGATTGTGATATGAAGTTATTAGATTTAAGATTAGTGATTATTATGGAGCGAGAAACCATACCATTTGGTGTACTTAATCATGTCAATAAAAAAGTCGTTCATCAACAATCATAAACATATTTTCATAAATCAGTTACGATTAATTGTATAATCATTTTTTAATTAGTTTAAACCCTTGTAATTCAAAAATCTAATAAAATTTCAAATTACACACCAAAAAATAATAAAAAAGACATTAAATAAATGAAGGACATACATTTCAGACCAAGCATTAAAATTAAAGAAGATAATTTTCAGACACAGTAAGAAATTTGTTTCAGTTTATTTGTGTAAATAAGATAAGCTTCTTTTAAACCAAATAAAAAAGAAAATGAAAATCTGAAAAATAAAGAAAATAACTTAAGGATAGACATCAATTTGGAATAGGTTTCTTTGAAAAGGATAATTTTATTATACTACATGAATTTCTTATGATTTTAAATTCTCATAATAATATTATGAATGTTTTAAGAGTAATTAAGCATATAGCTTTTAAACATATTGGAGAAATTATATTTTTATTTGTTTTTATTGTGACTTTTGTTATTTTTTTTCTTCTTCTAAATGATTACTATCCCTCCGATTCTATCCTCATTGTTTATGTTCACGAATAAATTAGATTAAATTTAAATATCAAATAAATTTATAACTTCAATTCTTATTTATTGTCTTAACGGAAAATAACAGAACCAACTGAAAAAAAATTGCAGATGAATACAAAAAAAAATTATTGGAAAACAAAATAATTTTTCTGAACACAATTTCAGCAAATAAAAAATTGAAAATAATTTAATTCAATTGAACAAATGCGACAAAATTAATTTAAAATTTATATCGTATTTCTTTGTCAATTTTTTATTTTTTGTTGATTTTTATTGAAAACGGAAACTATCGACAAGGAATATAGATGTGAGTATCTGCAATGGTGTAGGTACATTTTTTATATTTTTTTTAAATATATGGGATAGGACAGCTTCAACAGCTGCGCCATGATTTTAGCTAAGTACTATTTCAATAGGCTTGACTTCCACTCTTTTACTATCGTTCTTTTATTTTTTCTCTTTCTTTCTGACTTTGTCTTCTGCCTGTTAATCTCTTTTTATGAGTCCAGATCTGCGTTTTTAAGGTATCTTTACTAGCTGTAGTTTCACTAAATTGAATACAAAATTGAGAAATAATTCAGCTTGAATGCGTAATTATAAACGTTGCCTCAAACAAGTTTTGCAACTTGTTTGGGGAAACGAACTTTTTTACAGGAAGCGCAAAACCATAAGTTGGTCAACCTACCCATCCTACCTCAAAAACCAGATCTGAAGATGTCAACGAAGACGAACTACTCCCATTCAACATCATCTCCGTCAAATTCAACAACAATTAAGAACTTGTCACAACCGGCACGTATTTCCACGGAACCAGCTACGATGTGAATCCCAAATCTAAGAATTCCAATCCTCCATCTGTATCCAGGACTGTACGTAGTCCAAATCCATCAGTTACCCATCATACTATAGAAACCTTTATTCGGACTAGCGAAGCAATTGTGTGGCGAGTGCTAGCACAAGAGGTCGCATGACTATTCATGCCCCTTGGTCCGGAACCACAAACCTTTCAAGAGTAGAATCAACATTCTAGCTAGGAAGCCTCTTCCAGAACTAATCACCAGTCTAATCACCAATACAATCCTCTGTTTAATCCCTATTCTAACTACCAACAAGATCACTATTATAATTTTCAGTCTAATCCCCTCTAAATCATAAGTCTAATCACGCAAGTGGCACATCTACCAAGGATCTATATATTTTCAGTCCCTCCGCCATCGATGTTCAAGCGAGCGTTTAAAAAACGAGCGTCCGATAAACCTCACCTCGTCCAAATACTTACCATAGGTCTATTCTCCACTACCTCCTCTACGGAACAGTGCATCGACTTTGTGCCGGATGGAAAATCTTTCCTATCCATCTTCTTTCCATACGTCACATTTCCCCATTCTCTTAATTGAATCTCATTTCAAAATTATAAAAAAAAAACCGTCTTCAAAATTTATCTCAAATCTATTTGTTTCATAAAAATTGGTTGATATCTTACAAACAATAAAATTTGATGGAAATAATATTTGCATTGTATTACATTGCAAATTTATTACACAAAACTAAGGTAAATGAACTAATTGACGACACATGAATTACGTTAAACTAATTAATGTGTCGATATTAAGTTTCATTAACCTTGGTGTGTAAGTAAATTGAATTTTATTTGATTGTAATTTGAAAACCAATCAAATTACAAATTTTATTATATTGTTTTTTAATTAATTGGCAAAAATTTTTAAAACAATTCCTTTTACTAATGGAATAGAAATTTATTTTTTTTAATCGGGGAGTCGAGTTAAAAATTTAAGAGTGAACGGTTCACTTAAGCTCGTTGTGGAGGAAAAAGTCAAACGGTGGATTCTGAAATGGACAAATGTTCCATTTGAATCTCATCAGTTTTTTTTGGTTTCGTTAATTGTGTTGGTACGCTTTGTGTGGTTTGGTGTTGGTACAGTGTTGGTACGCTTTGTGTGATTTAGTGAATTTAGTGAAAAAAAATTCCAACAAAACCGAAACAAACAATAAATTAATTAAATTGTGTTCCAATTAAATTTTATGTAAACAAAAAGTTGAGAAAACAATTATAAAGTGAAAGACATGGTTTAGTATATAATTTACATAAATTTGTTAGAGTTTTTGTTGAATTAATAAATTTAATAATTGATCAATAAATTGAAAGAATAGTGGTTTTTGTAGAACACTATTGAAGCTATAATTTAAAGACTAGTTCAAAATAATAAATTTACTAAATTTACTTTATTTAACCAAAATAATGAATTAGTATATATGAAATCATTGTGTTTTTGTTAAGTTGATTGTGGTTAACATACTATTTGAAAGTGAAAGCTGGACACTGACTTCCTCCGATTGTAGAATTCTATAAACATTTGAGAGGAAAGTCATACGAACAATTTATGGTCCATGTAAAGTTGCTGAAAATCAGTATAGAATCCGAATGAATCATGAAATCAGACAGCTTCTTGGAGGCTGCGATGTAATCGGATTCATTAAATCCAACCGGATTAGATGGTTTGGTCATGTAGAAAGGGCTCCATTGGAAAGAATGATAAAAAAAGCGTCCCAACAACAACCAGCTGGTGTTCGTCGAAGAGGAAGACCTAGACAACACTGGCGTGATGACATCATCCAAGATCTTCGTGATATAGGATGTCGAAACTGGGGTCAACTTGTCATGGAACGAGATGATTGGAAGCTGGTGGCACAGACGGCAAAATCCCTTCATGGGATGTAAACGCCAGAGAGAAAGAGAGAGAAATATATTAATGAATATACGATATAATAGATTGTTTCTAAGTTGTATCATTGGATGCTGTCTTATTATGAAACATCCGATCAAATTATAAGAGAAAACGAAAACAGACAAACAACAAGAATGTTAGCGCTTGAAAAGTCATCCTCTTTCTTCTTGGTGACCTATGGATTATTTGTAAAAGCCATTTTCGCCCTACCTACTATATAACCTTTCTAATATACAATTTCCAATTGAATATGTTTGCTGATAACGGTTTATTTCAAAGGGGCTTAAAAGATTCCTAACTAATTCTTACTTAATTTTTCAATACTAAAAGCAGTTTTCGATTCAATCGAAAAATTCAATTGAATGTTAACTAACCAGAAACATTCCAATAAAATATTCAAATCAAATAGAAAACAAAAAACTAAATTAATATTTGGTTTTAAAAAGAAATATGTGTAGTTGCCATGTATATCAACCAAACTTATGTGTTATGATTTGATAACTTGAGCCAAAAATTTTCATATAACTTTATAAAAACTAAATTAATTACACCAAATTTTTAAATGTATTAAGTTTTTATTTTAGATCATCACCAAAGTTAAGAAACGATTCGAATGTCGAATAAAGTTATAGCAATTTTTCATTTAGAAACAAAATAAATTTAAGTTTAGAAACTTCCAAAATTTTTTTTCAATTTTCAGGTGCTTTTAGTGTAATTTAATTAAAACTATTTGATTTGTAATTTTATTTTCGTGAATGAAATTTGAAGATTGGAAGATTAAATATTATGATTTGAATCATTAGTAAATTGATTTTGGGTTTAGTTATTGCAATTATTTATATGAACAACTAACATGTCAGTTAGCTTAGAATGTCAGGTAAGTAAATGTTGTGAGAAACTCATATAACCGTTCGCCTTTAAATGCTTAACTTGCCATGGTTTAAGTATTAATGCTGGTCGTGATAATAAAACCATTCAGGTACATGATCTGTAATGCTAAAGAGCAGAGTTTGGCTCAAGATAATTTTCGTTTCCGATCAGTCAGTCTGGGGCTCCTTTGAAGAGTCCATTCAGTTAAATGTGACCCGCAAGTAATAGTAGGAACATCATGGCTTCGATTCTAAGCGAAATATGAATTATTCAGACGAAAAGGGATGCGGAGACAAAGCTTTTCCCACAAAAGGTAGACAAACACGTGTACTCTGTGGGTCAGTTAACAGGTAGGACTTGAAGTTTCTTTTGGCAGGCCAGTTGCACATTCAGTGTAAAAACTCCAGAACGAAAGAGAAATTTCACATCACCAACAACTAAAGCAAAGTGCTAACAGTGCGTAACACCGCGAAAAACTTACAAAAGGAGAAATACTAGCGGAAGATTAGGAAGATTACTGCCAAACTATTCTAAGCAAAGAGAATCCCGAAAATATTTAGGCAGTTCTGATGAAATATATGCTAAAGGGTTTTGATTTCACATTCGAATGTGAAATGACGCACTTTGACCCAGAAAGCGCTGTGGTCGAAGATGATCAAAGCTCAAAAATAGAATGCTAAGGAGTGATAGATCCTATAAAGCCATGCTTTAGATCAATGTTTCTCAACCGGTGGTCTACGGAAAAATAGTGGTTCGCAGAAAAAGTTTTGTGGTCCGCGAATTTCTTTGTTACCAGCTACAATTTTATTTTATTCGAGCGCTTTGTCCATCCTCAAATGTGAATACTCATATTAAAATTCATTTCACATATTAAAATTTTTTTGTATGATAGGAGATGAAAATTCTTTTTTCAAGCAGGCTTAATCCTGTGAAAATGATTTTTTTCCTCTAGTGTAACAAGAATATCAAATTGTAGTTTGATGATTGACTAGCGTTAATCTTCGTAAAAATTATCAACAACCTCTTAATGTGATTTCAATTTTATTGTAAAAATAATTTTGATTAATTAGCTAGATTCTCAATATGTACTGTTTATTTATGGTAATTACTTCGGTTTTGAAAAACAAAAAACCAAAGTATTGCTAAAAGTGAAATTCTTACCCCCACTTTTTTTGGCATTTCTCGACGTTTTAAGACTTACTGATTCTAAAAAAGTTTTTTTGCTTTCTGATGATTGTCTGTCTACCGGCCAACCGTCCGTCTGGCCGTCACACACAACCGACGAAATCTAGAAAAGGGCTGGAGGGATTTCAAAAATTTTTATTTCTAAAAATAGGTATAATGGTAAGAGCCGAAAGGACGATGTTTTCGATAGTTGTAACGAAAGTGTGTCAAAAAAATCGTCAAGTGTGTCGAAACAAGGAAATTAGCATATTTTTTGCTTAAAAACGTTCATTTTAAGTGATTACGCGTAGGAACATTGAATTTGAAGAAATCTTGATGGTCGGGATTGGTATGTGAGACCAAAATCTAGATTATTGCATTATAAGTTTGTCAAAAAAATATTGACAAGTGTGTCGAAAGAATGATTTTCATTTTTTTAAACCAATTTTTTGGCAAAAAATGAAATTAATTATTTTGATGACATGAAATTTAATCGAACATGAAATTGGACATGGAAATTTTTGATTTGTTATAATTTTTGGAATATATTTGGAATTTCGGAAAAAGTTTTTTGATATGGAAATAATTTAAATTTTTGATTTTGTAATCATTTTTGGATTATTTTTAGAAATTTTAAAAAGGTTTGTATTTTTGATTTTGTTATAATTTTTGCAACATTTTAAGAATATTGGAAAAAGTTTCAATTTTTGATTTTGTTATATTTTTAGCAATATTTTTAGATTTCTGAAAAAAGTTTCAATCTTTGATTTTGTTATAATTTTTGGATTAGGGTTTTGAAAATGTTAAAATTTTTGATTTTATTATAATTTTAGGTATATTTTTGGAATTCGGAAAAAAGATTGTATTTTTGATTTTGTTATAATTTTTGGGATATTTTTAGAATTTTGAAAAAATGTTTGTTGTTTTGATTTTGTTATAATTTTTGCAATAATTTTAGTTTGGTATTTTTATATCCGGTTTGAAAATGTAGTATTTTAAAGTTGAGATATTGTTTAAATCTGCAGCATCAAACCAATTGAAAGAAATGTTGTAGTTTACATTATAATATTATATTTCGACCCTTATGTGGGTCATGATCAGCATATTTTATAAACTTCGGTTCTATAGAAACAATTAGATTGAACAAAAACATTTAAAAATATTTTCAAAACAAAAATTTTACAAGAAATTTAAAAAAATGTTAGAAGTTAGTTAAAAAGTTTAGAAAAATTACAGAGAATTAAACAGTTACATGTAAGTAGAGTGAGACTATATCATTTTATATCATGGAACAATTAAAATTTATATAATTACAAAAAAGCATACCTTGTAGTGAAGAATATTTTCTTAATTTTAGCAATAGAATAATAAAAATTACGGCTATATATCGTATTAGACTAATTTTAAGACAGCATCAATTAACATTTTGTCAAAGTATTACTTAATTAGGATATTTTAACAAATCAATTACATGTTATATGTTTTCATGCTTCGGTTTTATAAACTTCGGTTCTATAAAGATAATTAAATTGAACAAAAACATTTTAAAATATTTTAAAGAATTTTACAAGAGATTAAAAAAATTTGTTAAAAAATTAGAAATTTTCAGAGAATTAAACAGTTACATGCAATTAGAGAGTAACTAGATCAATCCATGTCATGGAAAAATTTGAAATGTAAATAAGTTTACAGAGCATACCTTTTAATGAAGAATATTTTCTTAATTTAAACACTAGAGTATGTTAATGGAGTTAAAAAATGAACAGTTTTTTTGGATTTATTGGATTTATTTGGACATATATTTTTTTATAATAAATTTGAAATTTTAACTCAAAATAATTGTTTTACACATTTTTTATCATTTACTAGCAGGACCCGGCGTGCCTTGCTACGCTTATAAATAAAGTTTTTGTGCAGACATTTTGTTGACTTAGTAGCAATGATTTCAAAAGGAGGTAATGAGAAATGGCAGCATAATTTTTAACTTTACTTTTTAAAAATTGAAAGAAAAATAATCAGCACTCTAGCTGATCTGTTCGGATATATAAAAAATTAGCGATTAAATAAGTTTTGAAGTAAGCAATAAAACAATTTAAATGACTTGTTGAATAAGTAGAACATTATACAGAACAAAAAATCTCTATATAGAACATTATACAGAACAAAAATAGATTCACAAATGTTCACAGTGCTCATGCATTGTATTTGTTCCCGACACGAAACACACAAAAACTGTTCTAAAGAAGTTTTACTAAGAGAAAATGAAAAATGCTTTCAAATTGCAAAATTCAAGTGAATTACAATAATTACTTTGATCATAATCACTCAGAAAATCTCTCAAAATTTTATTTCTTACACCAAAAAGCGTTAAAGTTTTGTTTATTTAACATTATACCCGTCGCATATTGCCGCTATCTCATAAGAAAGAAAACTCGAGAAAACTCGTAAAGATAACATTCAATTTATATTGTGTCATTTTTATTGCAACTTATTTATTTTAATATGGAACGAATTTCAAAATTTCGTTTTAATTCTATTTATTTATTCGAGTACTTGTGGGTACACTATATGTTTTGTTTTTCCGTCTGGTGCGTACACGAATAAATCAGAAGGTTTTCCTAACGCAACAGCCACATACAGTTGAGAAGAGCGGATTCTCCAAATCTAGTCCACAAACTTACAGTAACTGGCCGTGAGCTTTTTTGATGGTAATTGCAAAAGTGAGTTGCACTGGAAAATCTGTTGAGATCGTGGAAATACCTGGCCTATCTGTCGTGGCAACACTACTTCTTCCTCTTCGAATTGTCCATTCAAAATTGTAGCTCAAAAGAAGAGAAGTTAAAAATTTGTGCAATTTCAAAATATTTGACATATTGAAATTACAATATGTGTCACAACAACACATAAAAACCTTTTAAGACCTAGGTTCTACAACATAATGCTTTTTAAGACGTTGATGAACGCAAATTTCTTTTTTTTTGATTTTTTATATTCTTCTTAAAGAATGGAAAACTTAATAATAAATCCTTTTACATAATAATGTACGACATAGGGCAATATTTCATGATAGGATGGAGGAACTAAAAATAATATCCTTTTTTGTTTCCAATTTGCAGGAACAAAGCTAAAATTAGGTTCCGAATTATCCTAGTGCTAGAAGCATCTACCAAGATCATGTAACGCATTGCTTTCTTCAAGCCAGCATATATAATAGTTATATGGAAGCTCATTTGTTCGGGCAAGCAAAAAAATTCATTCTTTAAAAAATAGAAAAATTGCGTCCATCAACATCTTAGAAAGCATGTTGTTATAAGACCTTTTTCTTAAAAGGTTCTTATGTGTTGTTGTGACACACATTGTTATTCTTACTACCTAACACATTTTATTTAAAAAAAAATAGAGCGTTATCGTCAAAGAATATTCCATACCTAAGACTAAGGGTGCTATCGTTGATTGAAAAAAGTACATCCGCTAGCACCTCTAAAATATCACTTATCCCCTTATATTTGTGACATCTTATTATCATGGTCAGTAGTGTACAATATCTCACGTTACGATATCCCACGTTTTGTCACACCCATAGATCCAAAATTTTAAATTTTACATATGTTCCTGCGGGCGGGAAGATATTATCAATTCATTGGTATTAATGCATTGTAACTGTTTGCAAATCACTATTGCAAACGAATTGCCAGTTAAGGGCCACATTTTGAATTTGTTTGTTTATCATAATTGCTATCCGTGTTTGATTATACATAAGCTATGCTTCTTTGTATAGTATGTGCGCGAATTTCATTTCGTAATTTTGAGCTTTTAATGGAACATCCATTATTACTATTCCACTATTTTTCCACATCCACTATTTTTCTTAGTTAAAGAAACTTGTATTTGTAACATCATGATGTGTTTAATTCAAATACATATAGTTTTGATATACAAATGTAATTGATTCAGATTATACTTTCATTTTTCAATTTCATTAAATTATGTTCAACAAAAAAAAATTGATCAAAGGAATCTAACCGTATAAAACGATATTTAAAGAAAAATCAAATTAAATTATTATTATTTAGGCAGAACCCCTTAAGATAATTATAATGGCCCTGGGGTTCCATTCAAAAAAAAAATTTGCCTGTTACCTATGCGCAAGTTGTACACAACAACTTTTCAAAGTTTCATGATGATCGGATGAATGGTTTATTAATTTATAAACGACAAACATACATACTTTCAATTTTATATATATATGGATTTAATTTTACATTACTAAATTCGTTAGAGTTAGAATAACGTCTAGGCTCTAGCTAAGATTGATCCATCATTTGTAGGAATGTATGAGTGATATCCTCGTGTTTCAGGAATTGTTTTAAAATTGGCGTATCTAATAGCTAGTTGATTTCGTCTGGTTTCGTCTCCTACTGATTCTAAAAAAGCAAAACAAAAATGTATGTCTGTCTGTCTGCCGTCCGTCACAACCGACGAAATCTAGGAAACGGCTGAAGGGACTTTAAAAATTTTGGTTTCTAAAAATGTACTTATTTTTAGGTACATTTTACTCAATGAAAAGAGCAGAAAGGACAAAGTGTTCGATAACTGGAAGTGTGTCAAAAAAATCGTCAATTATGTCAAAACAAGGCAATATGCATTTTTTTTGCTTAAAAAACGTTCATTTTAAGTGATGATGAGTAGGAACAAAGAATGCGGAGAAATCTTGATGGTCGGGATTGCTATGTGGGACCAAAAACTAGATTATTGCATTATAAGTTTGTCAAAACATACCCAATTTTTTGGAAAAAATAAAATTGATTATTTGTTTGAAATGAAATTATATTATTACTATTGAGAATTATGGCATTATAAGTTTGTCAAAAAAATGTTGTCAAGTGTGTCAAAAGAAAGATTTTTATTTATTTTTTTACCCAATTTTTTGGAAAAATAAAATTAATTATTTGTACGACATGAAATTTTATTATTATTATTGAGAATTATAAGTTAGTCAAAAAAATAATGTCAAGTGTGTCAAAAGAATGAGTTTCATTTATTTTTTTAGAAAAAAATAAAATTAGTTATTTGTATGAAATGAAATGTATAATGAACATGAAATTATTATTATTGAGAATTTTATTGCATTATAAGTTTGTCAAAAATATATTGTCAAGTGTGTCAAAAAAATGATTTCATTTATTTTTTTAGATAATTTTTTGGAAATAAAAATTTAGCTCTCTGTAAATATAATTGAAAATGGAAATTTTTGAATTTGTTATAGTTTTTGAAATATTTTTGGAATTATGGAAAAGTTTCAGTTTTTGATTTTGTAAGAATTTTTGGAATATTTTTAGAATTTTGAAAAATATTGAATTTTTGATTTTATTATAATTTTTATAATTTTGGAAAAAGTTTCAATTTTTGATATTGTTATAATTTTTGCAATATTTTTAGAGTTTTTGAAATAAGTTTTAATTTTTGATTTTGTAATAATTTTTGAAATATTTTTAGAATTTTGTTTGAAAAAAGTTTGAATTTTTGATTTTATTTAATTTTTACAATATTTTTGGAATTATTAATTTATGATTTTGAAATATTTTCTCGAAACGCTAAATGGAGAGGTATTGAGTAGTTTGCTGATTCTATAATCTTTTCACTAAATTATGTTAATTTATGATCTGTTATAATTTTCCGACAACGTATTGATGTTTCGTGTTAGTTCTGTAATACATATCTAAACAGAGATAAAAAATACATATACTTTGATATACATCGCTGCCCAAAACTAAATATAATTTATATTAACAGGCGCAATGCACTCTATAAAAATTGTAATATTTATTCACGGTATATTATTTATATAAATTATTTTTAATGTAGATTTCAGAGTTGTGCATTTTCATGTAAAGAATAATTCTTTACATTTTTATGTAAAGAATTGGTAAAGAATAGATTTTTACGTAAAGAATGTAAAGAATGAAAAGAATGATTAATAAATGTAAAGAATTTTACTTTCAAGTGATTTTTAAAGCTCCTTTAAGAATACAAAACTTGTGCCCAATTCCAACAATGGTAATACAAATTGTGAATTGAAAACAATTACGAGTTTCGGTCTCTATAAAATATTTTCCCGCTTTAATCATAGAAAAAGCAATGATTGAAAATCATAAATTGTGTATTAAAATTGAAAACTTATTATAATAAAATTAACAATTTAAAATTAGCAATTATTTTCATTATACAAATTATCAAAGACAGGCCTTACCTGTCAATTGATAAAAAGGAGAATGTCCGAACCCAAGTTTTCAACCATTCATCTTTAGAATTTAGATTAAAGAAAATGTTTGTTGAGATATCACATATATAAGCTATTCAGAAACAAATATTATTTTTAAAATTTTAGGTGTACAACCAAATGATTGATTTCACAAATTCGATATTTCTGGTATCGTGAGATTGTTTATTTATATTTTAACAAGTTTGAGATTAAATTAAAAATTTTTTTTATAGTATCGACTCAACCTAAAACTTAGCTCTGTGCAGTGTAATGAAGAGCTTTCTCCTTGGCGAACCAATGAGAATGGCAAAGCAGGAAGCGTACCTTGAGTAATTTAATGCCGTCACGACTAATGCTCAGCCATCGTGGGTTTGATAGAGTAATACCTGCTGCTTCAACACAAATTCAGAAATGTACGCAATTTATAAAAAGTTACAGAAATGGAAGAAAATACAAGTGGAAAATGGAGACTCTGGCAACCCCGTTTGCGAAAGACCTACGATAAGTGCGTCCAACCCACACAATCATTCCCAGACGCTCACACACTCACGCTTCACACATGCTAACATTCACCCACACATTCAGACGGCGAAGCAAGACACTTAAGCTCTAAGACCCGCCTCAAGTATCGCAAGTGGTAGATTTAACTACTTCGTTGTATGGCTGTCATCTAACCCATATGATACAGCTCGTAAACCACTACCATCGCTGGCACACCGTGAATCAGGTCCTGGAGCACGGGAGAACGTCACACGCTATATTGAAAGTCCTGATCGATCATTTCCCCTTTTCCCCATTAACAACATAAAAAAAAATTTATAAAACCATAAGTAGTTCCAAAAAAATCATTCACAACCCAAAAAAAAATGTAAGTTCATTTGTAAGTTGAATAAACATGTCCAAACCAGTCTATTTCAATACCTGTAGTCCACAGTTAGTTAATGAATCATAGACCTAATAAACCTAAAACAGGACAAGAATTTGTTTCTTTATTTTGTTGTTTTTAGTTCTTTTTTTGTATTACAGGACATTTGAGAATGATTATTTTGAAAATATATAATTTTATCAATTCAGGAAATATAATGAAAAAAGGTATTTGGTAAGTTAAGTTTTAACTCGGAGCAACACTATTTAGATTAGAATCAGTTCCAATTCAGACTAAATGTGTCTCGCTACCCACACCGCCAGTTCGCACACACACGCAACGACTAACACGCCCCCATTCAATCACTGATACGCCCTTTCACACACATTCACACTTCTACGTTAAACAAAGAAAATAAATAAAATAAGGGTGAGTGAACCCCATGATTTAAATCCTTCCGGCCACAACGTCTTACAGGCTCAGCCCTCCATCCTCGATGACCAATCCAATAGGTAAAATATCAGGAAAATTGTATATCCAGTAATCGATAGCCACAGCAAAAATTTGATACAGGTGATACGTTTCAATAAACACAATTTATGACAGCAATAGTAAAACTTCGATGTGAAATAGATGAGAGCAACAGCAATAATTTGATACCAATGTCGCGTTGAACTAGGTTTGAAATACTGTAGTAACAGTAAACATTTGTTGTAAATGATGCGTTTCAATATATATCGTATACGGCAGCAATAGTAAAAATTCAATATAAAATAGATGAGAGCAACAGCAATAATTTGATACCAATGTTGCGTTGAACTATGTTTGAGATACTGTAGTAACAGCAAAAAATTGCATATAACTGTTGCGTAGAGAAATGTAGTAATAGCAAAAATTTGATATCAATGTTGCGTTGAACTATGTTTGAAATACTGTAATAACAGTAGAAATTTGTTGTAAATGATGCGTTTCAATATATATCGTATACGGCAGCCATAGTAAAAATTCAGTATAAAATAGATGAGAGCCACAGCAATAATTTGATACCAATGTTGCGTTGAACTATGTTGGAAATACTGTAGTAACAGCAAAAAATGTATATAACTGTTGTGTAGAGAAATGTAGTAATAGCGAAAATTTGATATCAATGTTGCGTTGAACTATGTTTGAAATACTGTAGTAACAGTAGAAATTTGTTGTAAATGATGCGTTTCAATATATATATATCATATACGGCAGCAATAGTAAAACTTCGGTGTGAAGTAGATGAGAGCAACAGCAAAAATTTGATATCAATGTTGCGTTGAACTTAAGTAGGCAAGTGAAGCAACCAATAACACCAATTTTGAATAAATGTTGCGTGGAGATACGGTAGTACTGTTGCGCCGCAACCACTAAGGCGATTTGGGTTTCACAATTGGATGACCTGGTAATAATTTATAAACCAAGCAGAAGTCGTTATTGATCAATTCGTTAACAATATAATGACCACAAGGTCATAGCTGAATTTGTTGGTTTTAAATCGTCGAATCTCGGTAATAGATATCGGTGTATAACTATCGTTGATCCATGGAATGATCAGGTGATCACTGATTAACTGCACTACTGTGGGTAACGGCCTCACTAATAATATTAATTTTTGCCACCGAGCGTTCGAATTCTATTTTCAACAATGCAGGTGAGGATTTGGCTTAAGACTGGTTTAATCGAACAACACGACAACACACAACATAAATTAAAATTCTTCTTCCCTTGATTTTTAGGCTAATTTAATTTTATAAGTATACACTGTTCAAAAATGTTCGATCCACAAACAAAAAAAAATACACTTAAAGTTAATAGTTTTCTCTTAGGGAGAAAGTATTTCTTATTAATAGATAATTGTTTTACAGCTTATAAATTAAATGACATACATTTTTGTTACTAATAAATTTGAATTGAAATTAATCGATTTTATGATGTTTACGTATTACAAAATAACAACTTACAACAGTATTACAGCAATTCAGATCCATAACGGAAAGATAATTTGACAAAAATACCCATAAAGGAATTCGAATGCATAACGAAATAGGATAATAATTTCTCTATTACGACGATTGGACAAATACGCACAGCTGTTTGAGGTTTGAAAACTTCGTTGATCAAGTACGGTTAGTGTTTAGAGAATTCAAAGTTTTGCAGGATGGTAAAGTAAGGCGGGTGAAAACGCAGTATGATTCAATAATAGGGGATTGTAAAAGAATTATTATTGTTAATTATTTTATGCCAAGAACAACTTTATGTACGGAAACTAAATGAAAATATGACTATAGGTTGTGGATGGATGAGAAACTATTATGAGCTACGTATGTTAAGCTAAATGATGACTTATGAGAAAACAGACATTGAAGAAATCGGAAACTTTACCACTCTACATTATCAGGCTCCAGTCTACATTACAGCAGATGGCCGGGAACTTTTGATTTTTTTAAATTTTATATTTAAATTTATATTTAGGTACAATCATCTTGATTGGGAGGAATGAGGAGCTCTATTAAAATGATAGTACCTCTCTAGTTTCATTATTTTGAACAAAACAAAATTGGGTTTCCATTTGCACAGAGTTGCACTGCACAGAGCTTTTATTTAGCGTATGGTTTTTTTTTGTGACACATTAAAAATTAAACTTAAAAATAGGTAGACTCTTCTATGAAATCTACCTAAAACAAAACATGGATACACATTAAATGAACTTACAATCAATTTGATTGCGCGTCTTTTAAGTAAAAATTAAAAAGTAAAATATTTGAACATTGGGCAGTACATTTGAACATTAGATGTTTACATCGAGCGAGTCTATCCATGCTACTACATCTGGAGTTGCCAAATGGATGTCTGAGATGTTTCCATTGTAACGTCGAATTGGACACACAGTTGCAATGTGTTTTATAGTTTGTTGTGGAGCGCCGCAGTCACACTCAGGGGACTCTGAAATGCCCCACTTGTAGAAAGAATCAGCCCAACGTCCATGGTTTGTTCTTATTCGGTTTAGTGTAGTCCAGGTATGACGTGGCAAATCGAAACCAGGTTGAGTAGAAGTCGGGTTAGTAATAGAAAGGCCAGTTGTGTTGTAATGTTGCCAGGAGGTATCCCAGGCATCCAAGATAATAAAATCAGTTGCCAGCAGGTTGCTGGCTGTTTTATGTGGAGGATTTCTTGACTTCAATCGACAACGAGTGTGGTCACCGTAATATTCGTGCAAGGGTAACGTGATGTTGTTGGTTACCTTTTTATGTTCACGCATGAGAGCATGCGAGCGTCTGAGTGCAGGTGGAGCGATATTGCTTAACACAGGGAGCCAAGGTAAAGGGGTGGATCTGATAGTACCACTTATAGTACGCATCGTGGCATGCAGCTGACAGTCAACTTTTTGAGTATGTGTGCTATTCAACCAGACTGGTGCGCCATACTCAGCCACTGAGTAAACCAGACTTAGAGTAGTTGTTCGGAGGGTAGCTGGAGTAGCACCCCATGTAGAGCCTGCCAGTTTGTGCAATATATTGTTTCTCGTTTTAAGTTTTTGTGACGTATTTTCTAGGTGGAGTTTAAAAGAAAGAGTTCTATCGAGAGTAATGCCCAGGTACTTTGGCTGTTGATTGTATTTAATGACAGTGCCGTTAAATAACACTGATAGTTCGTGTTTTGCCAGTTTGTTGTTTAAGTGGAAACAGGAGCTCTCGGTTTTACTTAGATTGGGAAATAAGCTCCATGTTCGAAAATAGTCATTCATTATCGCTAGGTCAGTTGAGAGTAAATCCTCCAAAACACCCATGTCTTTGTTTTGAGTGGCCAGGGTCCAATCATCAGCGTAACCAAATTTCTTTGATGTTGTGTCAGGAATGTCATAAATGTACAGATTAAAAAGTAATGGCGCCAGGACGGAACCCTGTGGTAAACCGTTGTTAAGCATTTTAGACCTACTACAGGAATTATTTAGATGAACTTTGAATACACGATTACTCAGCATGTTGTTAATTAAACGCGAGATGGTGCTACAAGGTATTGCATTGAACAGCTTATATATAATCCCAATTCGCCAGACCGTGTCATATGCTGCAGTAAGATCGATGAATACTGCGCCTGTTTTTAGTTGTTTTTGATACCCAGCTTCGATATAGGATGTTAGAGCGAGCAGTTGGTCAGTGCAACTGCGATTGGGACGAAAACCAGCTTGTTCGACTGGGATCTGGTCATTCAATATCGGTGCGATACGATTGTATATGAGCCGTTCTAGCAATTTATAGCAGGTGCTCAAAAGGGCAATCGGGCGATAGCTTCCTGGTTCATTGGATGGTTTACCTGGCTTAAGTATCGCTATCACTTTCGTAGTCTTAAAATGTTTTGGTAGATTGCCGGTTTCTAGGACATTCGAGAAAAATTTAGTTAGCCACTGTTTTACATTTTTTCCAGCATTTTTAAGAAATTCTGGAAAAATGCCATCGTAGCCAGCTGCTTTTCCGTTTTTTGTTTGGGACAGAGCTGATTCTAGTTCTTCGCTACTAAAAGAGTTCGAATACTTCGATGGAGACGAGCAATTGCGCTTTATTTCTCTTAATTTGCGTTTAATTGTTCTCTTATGAAGGCGATTAATAGAAGAACGAGACATATTTACTATGTGATTTGCGATGTCCTCTGGATTTATTTCATTGTTAGCACGAGTAATTGAGTTTGAGCCACCCAGTTTCCGAAGGAGACTCCATGCTTCGCTGCTGGAATGGGAAAAATCAATGTTTTCAACAGCGTTAATCCACTTTTGTTTTCTCGCGGCGTCCAGTGAGTATATTAAGTCATCAGCCACGTCTGCCTCACCACTACTAAGGTACTCCTCATATAATATATCGCTCTCTTTACTCCAGCCAGGAATATATTCTTCACGAAAGCCTCTTGGGATGCATTTCTTTGCAGTTGAGATGATGGCTCCAACAAATCTATCGTAATTTCTAGGAATGGGTTGGATCCAGCGAATCACTGCATCCAACTTCATCCTATATTTATCCCAATCAGCTTTGTTAAAATTCCATCTAGGTTGAGGAGTAGAGTTAACGAGTGGAATTTGGATTCCTACCTCAAGAATTACTGGACGATGTTGAGAGCGTGGAAAACCTTGTAAGACAGCCCTAGATATTGGAATAGGGTTACGTTGTTCGTTTTTTGTGGAAAAACAGAGGTCGGGATTATAATCACGTCGCCATCTTGCAGATCTAAAGGTTTTCAAGTCTTTCGCATCATATACCAGGAACAAGTTGTTATCATCCGCCCAGTCGGTCAGTTGCACGCCATTGGTATTATTATTTGAGTAGGACCACTGAGTGTGATGGCTATTGAAGTCACCAGCATATATTGCTGGGTGATGAAATAATGGTAGAGTACCAGCTGGCCATCCTGTATTTGGAGGCTTGTATACGTTTACAATTTTCGTGTCCGATATATCAACAACAATAAGATGTATATCGTTGTCCGTCTGTGTAAGTACGTGCGTGCAGTTCAGGATTTCTGACTTAACATACGTGGCAGATCCATATGATTGATGGTAAATAGCACTAATTAATTTGTAACCAACAATGTTTCCTCTAGAGGTAAGTTGCGCTTCATCTGCTGCATGCGTTTCTTGCAGAATTATAACGTCGATGTCGTAACCTTTTAATAATCTTTTTAAATGTTCAGTTTTTGACCTGCTTATGCCTTCAATGTTCAATTGCAAAATACGGACTGAAGGTCCAATATTTTTTGTCTTATGGTGCTGAAAAGTACCGTTGTTTTTGTGATTTTGATTTTGGTTCATATTTTATTTTTTTTTTTTGTATCACAGCCAAGAGTTCGAAATGAAATGTTTGGCTACCAAGTTGAAATAGACTATTTGCGTAACCCAGGGTGCAGCACGAGGAGCTTATCTATTTCACACACCCCCGCCACCCACCCCCTGCACAGAGCTAAGTTTTGGTTTGAGTCGATACTAAAAATAAATTTTAAATTTAATCTCAAACTTGTTAAAATATAAATATACAATTTCACGATACCAGAAATATCAAATTTGTAAAATCAATCATTTGTTTGTACAACTAAAATTTTGAAAATATCATTCGTTTTTAAATACAAAGATAGCTTATATATGTGACATCTCAACAAACATTTTCTTTAATCTAAATTCTAAAGATGAATAGTTGAAAACTTGGGTTCGGACATTCTTCTTTTTATCAATTGACAGGTAAAGCCTGTCTTTGATAATTTGTATAATGAAAATAATTGCTATTGTAAATCAAGTTTGTTATGTGTCGTATTCAACAAATTGATTTTATTGTAGTTAAATTGTTAATTTTATTGTAATAACTTTTAAATTTTAATACATAATTTATGATTTCCAATCCTTGCTTTTTCTATGATTAAAGCGGGAAAATATTTTATAGAGATCGAAATTAGGGTTTCTCAAACGGGATCCCGGGATCCCGTTTTCCCGGGATCCCGGGGGTAAATTTTCATCCCGTTTTCCCGGGATTTCATCCCGGGATCCCGGGAATCCCGCTAATTTTTATTAACATTTTTTTGTACTTTTTTCAAAGATATTAAAAGTTTTCTCACTCGAAAATCGAGTAGTTTTTAATTCTTTTCCCTCTGTAGTAATTAATTTCGTTCAAAATTAGGAAAATGTTTCTTTTGACACATATGGTATCAGGGTTTTTTTGTATGGTTTTTTTGACACATATAAACACAACAAATTAAAACCAATCAAACTTAAAATAGGTAGTTTTTTCTGAGAAATCTACCTAAAACTTGCGCTTCATTTCTCTTAATTTATATTTAATGGTTCTCTTGGACGGATGGTTCAATGGACGTTTCGTCACGAAAATTCGGACCAAGTTAGTGATGGCGCCATTGACAACCTAGTTTTTTGAAAAATTGTTTAAAAATTAGTATTATTAATTTATTTTTGTTTTGTTTTTATTTATTCTTTTTTATTTAATTTTTGAAGTTTTTCTGATTAAAAATAATGGAAATTTAAAAATCAATAGCGCTTTTTTGTGCTGTTTTAATTTTACACATTTTTCTACCACCCAATTAGAAAAATCTAGCTTTTTAGCGTTTCCCGGGATTTCCCGGGATCCCGGGAATTTAATATTTTTTGTCCCGGCTTCCCGGGATTTGAATTTCTACGGGAAATGAGAAACCCTAATCGAAATTCGTAGTTCTTTTCAATTCAAAATTTGTATTACCATTGTTAGAATTGGGCACAAGGTTTGTCTTAATTACTAAAGAAGCTATAAAAATAAGTATTCAAATAATAAATATAACTAAGGACTGACTTAAAAACTATGATTATTTAGGAGTTTGAATTTCATTTTAAATTATATATTAATCTAATGAGAAAATTACATCTTACATAACATCTTTTTAGTTTTTTTTTTTAAGCATTTTTTACATTCTTTACATTCTTTACACTCTTTACAATGATTTTTGGACATGTGAAGAATGAATTCTTTACATGTAAAGAATTACCTAAATTACTTTTTGTAAAGAATTTGCACAACACTGGTAGATTTTAACTCGTATCAAAAAGGAAATGAAAGCTTTACCTAAATTTGCCACCAACCAAAAAAGTAAAAGAAAGTCCATTGAACCGAAATCAATTGTTTTATTTGTTGGTTCGGTATTTATATTTATTAATTAATTTATTAATTAATCGTAGGGCGCTACCATGAAAATTTTATCGATGAATGCTTAGATGGTTCGTGTCACAAGTCAGGTGATCGTTTATGTTTGTAGAGATTAATTATTTAAATTTAAAATATATTAACCTCTACAAGTTGCTTTGGTATTTTAATTTTACAAAGTTTTTGAAACACACCAACTATGAAAAAAAAGAATATGAATTTTGAATGTTATTTTGTCGATTTATAATTTAAAATTTCTAATAAATTTCTTTTTTTGGCAAACGGCTGTTACTGCCGCTAGGGAGTTAGTTAAAGTCTTACTTTTTTACTTATAATCAAAGCGGATGCAAAAGTAACGCCATTTTTATTTTATTTTTCCTGCGGCAGTAAAGTAGCATTTGTTATTTTTTATTTTGTTATTTTTTCAAATATATTGTAAAACTATGACAACAAAAAATAAGAAATTGACGCTGATTGGATTATGAAATTTTGAATTATACGTAACCATGACAACAACACATAACAAAAAGTTTGATTGGATAATGAAATTTTGAATTGCAGCTTGCTTTGATAAAAAATTTTGTTTATACAAATTTAAATGCTTTTTACTTTTTGGACGTAATTATGACGGTAATAAATCATATTTATAAATTTTTGATGTATTATTATTTCAAATCTATAATAAATTTAAGCATTTGCTGAAAAAATGGTGTATTCAATTCGGAGCTAAAGTGTCTTTTTGTGTATCGTCTATAATTGTCAGCCTCTCTACATTCGGCCGTCAAACTATAGACTCAACACAAAATGTAGGACATTAGCTCCTAATTAAATAATGTACTAATATATATTTACTATCATAGAAAAAAATGTATTTACGTTCGTGAAGTTGCATTACTCGACGCTAACGCGTCTCGTGAACAAATTTTCACTCACAAAAAAGCAGCAGTATACTATATATTTTAATATCGTTATTACTCGTAAGAGTCAAATTTTATTTTTTTATTTCACTCCTTTAGAGTCGATTTTATTATTCATTTTCAATATGCAGGAAACGAAAATTAGTACTTTCTTAAATACGATTTTTTTGTAGTTACGTTAACACTAAAAATAATTCACTATAAAAAATAAAAAAGAATAAACAATAAACAATTTTGATTGTTTTCAATTTTTATTTAACTAATACGCGTTTCAATCTGACGCAGATCATCGACAGGTAATATTTTGTAACAGTTAAAAAATATAACCTGTCGATGATCTGCATCAGATTGAAATGCGTACTAGTTAAACAAAAATTATAAACTATATGAATTTTGTCATTTTAATTTAAAAGTTCTAAACTGTAACAAGATATTTAAATAATAATAAAATAATAAACGCCTTATTCTTGTTAAATTGAGTTTTATTTCACAAAATACGTATTTCGAAAGCTATGCTTTCATCGACAGCATTATCTAAAAACTCGAGTTTTTAGATACTACTGTCGATGAAAGCATAGCTTTCGAAATACGAATTTAGTGAAATAAAACTCAATTTAACAAGAATAAGGCGTTTATTATTTTATTATTATGAATTTTGTTTATTCTGTTTTATTTTTTTAAAGTGAATTATTTTTGGTGTTAGTGTAAATAACTACAAAAAAATCATATATATTTAAAATGGATAATTCACGTCACTTCGAAAATGTTTTTCATATTACTTTTTCTTCATACTTTTATATATTTTAATAATAATACTTGCATAAGTGGGCAAATCAGTCAGAAAATATTCCTTTTTTTTTAATACAAAGAGAGAGGAAAGCATCAAATTTGAATCAAAAATTTAATGTGTGAGTATTTGTAAAACAAAAAACAATGAATTTTATTTCATTTCTTTGTAAAATTAATTACAAACAACTAAATAAATTTTATTCAATTTCTTCGATGTCTATTTAATTTTTTGGTATTTTGAAAATTAAATAAACTATAATGAAAGAGATCAAATTTTATACTAATGAGAATCGGGAAACCAATTCAATTCAATTTAATCGTAGTAGCCTTTTTCAATATTCGACAGCGATGAACATGCGCATTCGTTTGAACTTATTGTCTTTTATATAAGCCGTGTTTGATTTGACTGATGCAACAGTAACAATCGAATCGAACGGATTCAAGTCAAGGAACTATAATCAGAGCGAAAATGTTTTTTTTTTGATTTTTTCTAAAATTCTAATTATTTTTAAAATAGAATTAAAAATATTAATTGCAGAGTTTAAATAAAATAAATTGTTTCATTGTGTTTCGCAGTATTTACGCAACAGAATAAAATTAACAGCTGTTTATTTTATTCAATTAATACTAATAACGCACACAATTAGAGTTAAAAAAAACAAAAACAAACCTTGTTTATAGTTATGGGAAGAATAAAACAATTGATTTGATTGTATTGAACTCTGAAATAAATCTTTTTGATTGAATTTTATAAATAATTTGATTGTATTTTATAAAAACCTGATTATATCTGTCTGATAATATAAACAACAATAAATTCAAACTAATGCGCATGGTGCTCTATCGAATGTTAAAAAAGGCAAAGGCAACTATAAATAAATTGAATTAAATTTCCACTGTGAAATAATTAGCATTTTTTCTGATTGCTCGTGCCTCGCTCGCAGTGTTAAGCATTAAACACATACACAATAAATTACTATTATTTTGAATTAGAAGTAAGAACGATATTATTTTATTTTACTTCTGTATTCGAGAATTTTATATTTTTCTATCTTATTCGCTCTGAAAAAAGGAGTAAATTATTGATATAAAAAGCGTTTGAAATTTTAAACTCTGTTTATTATATGTGTTATTATGGTTTTCCATATTATTCACTGTTTGCGTGCTTTTGTCAATTTTGAATTAAAATGCAATATTTAAAAATATACTTTTTACTGTTTATTTTTAATTTTATTTTATTAATAATAATATAAACTTCCTTATAGTAACAATTTGATTTAATTTATTTTATAGAATATCGATTTCGACTTACGTCATCCTCAGTTCTTAAATTATTATTACAATTTTTTGCTTAAACTATTACTTACTGATTTATTTCGCTTATTTTATTTTATTTGCATTTGAATTCTACGTAGAAGCGAAATACAATCTCATTGATTTAACATTAAATTCAATTGTTCGGGATTTTGTGAGTAATTGAACTCAAGTAACTAAGGAAGTAATTTGAATTTTTAATTCAAAGGTATGGTTGGAATTATCTCAGAGAAAAACTCTGTTTTGTTCTTTTTACGTGTTTCGGCTGGGGATTCGAGCTCGTAACCTTATCAACGATAGTGAGTTCAAACCCTTTGGCAGACACGCTATCCACTTCGCTACATTTGCGATGATATTTCGAAGTTGAAACTTCATTATTACTCCATTTACTTAAGTTGAATTCTCAACTGTCATTTTTTCGGAAATGTTAACTTATTTCGGGGATTAAGTTCAATGTTAATTTCGACATTCAAAAGTAGCAAAGCGTTGCCAGTAATTACATACACAATTATTTTATATAAAATAACAACCAAGCATAACTAACTCGTCATATATACATTTAAATAGTTTAATTTCACTGTCGTTTGTCACGACTCACGCTCGAGACAACATAATTAATTTCTTCATCTTAGAAAAGCTAAATTTCTTGCTCAACCACTCAACCAAGATAAATATCTGAAGTTGAATTGTATTTTAAAAGAACAAATTATCATCTACAGATTTTAAAATAAATGACAATCTAATAACATTTTCCAAAAGTAGACAGACGTAACGTATTCTAATAAGATTGTATTCTAATAAATCTTTACACAATTTATTTTCCAGTTTAAGTTTCCATCGTAAGACTAGCGATTTTTTTTTGCTAGTTTAAGCACAAACTTAATAAATTTTATTCTCTTCCATTTAATTATATCAGCTTTATTTGTTTGTTTTTTCGATAATAATAGTATGTATTATTGTATTGTTTTCTAACCTATAGCCTAATGAACTTAACCTATTGTCTAATGAAAATTTTCCTATAAAAAAATTATCATTATTCAATTGGAATGATTCCAATTGGTCAAATTGTTTTGATTTCATTAAAATTATTTTCAAATTATAATCACAATTGCTTTTATAAGTTTTGTTCAAAAATCAAATTTTAATTTAAATTCTCTTATTTCGTTTAGTTGAACTTGGTTGATTGTATGCGAAGGGCGTTTTTTATCATCAGGGTTTTTTTTATTAAGAAATTTGATTTATCAATTAAAACAATAAAGATTTATTGTTTTAATTGAAGAAAATGTTTTTATATTTATACACAATTCTTTGTCAGAGAATAAAGTATTGTAATCGATTCGTGAATAATGAATTTTATTCTCTCGCAAATTAAAATTCTCGCTCGTACCTCGCTCGTATTTTAAACTTTTGCTTGAGAATAAACTACTTCATTATTCACTCATTGATTAAACTACTATTATACATTTTGCATCAAAATGGCAATCATATTTTATTTTAAATAAAGTTTTGTAGAAAAGTTCTTAAAAAAGATGTAGGGACAAGAAAATATATATTATGTGAGTTTTGTTTTTTTACGACAGATGTTCTCCAACAAAGAGCAAATACTATATCTAAATTATATTTCTTAGTTTAAATTTATACTTCTACAAAATAAATTTAAAAATAAAAATGTTCCAAAACATTTCTGCTATAATAAAGTTCATATCCAATTATATTAAATTAAATTAAATAACAAACAGAGAACAAAATCACTAAATTTTTATTCATATAAATTTTTATCCATAAACAAATTCTCAATTTTTATTTATTGGAAAATAATAAAAAAAGAAAATGAAATTGGGGTGAAATTGGGGTGAAATCATAAAAATTTACATATAAATAAGTTTGAAGTATTTTATTCAAAAAGTTGGTTTTTGTGATTTCTTGAAGCTATAGAAATAAGTTTTGATGCATTGTAGTTCGCAAATGATTCGTGTTGTCTGAAGAAAACTTCTTTTCCTTAATTTCATTGGAAAGTACATCAATTTATGAATAGAAAAAATGTTTGATATTTTTTCTTTTCCACTTTAAGAGTCAAAAACGAAGCCGGACGATGTAGCTTTCTGAAGGACCCCTTCACACTTTGAAGTTTCATCTTTGTGACTTTTCTATATGTTGACAAATCTAACTTAGGTTTACATGAAAACCAAATTTGCAAGGTTCGTCGCATATGACGATGGAACAAATAGTAAATAAAGGATTGTAAGTCCATCAAATCCTTAGCGAGAATTTTTTTTATTCAAAGTTAAATATGTTTAGTGTTAATTATAACAGATTACAATTTAACGTCTCTGAATATCCGAAGATACCATGCTAACTAGGGTTTGAGAATAAAAATCAAGTTTCTTTAATAATTTATTGATGTTGGTTTTAAAATTTTGGGGATTTAAATTGACAGGGAATACCCACGCAGGTAAGGAATTCCAGAGAGGAGAAACTCGGTTGAAAAAATCACGTTGGAAAGTGGCAGCTGAGATTAATTATTTAGATTTAAATATATTAACCTCTACAGTCAAGATGTGTCTTCACACGTAGCAAAGCTCAAGAGTTTATGAAACGAGTTAAATAATGGACCGGAAGCAAAAGAAGAAGAAAAATTGCCATATTTAATTCTAGTATGTAAAATTTTTACATATTCTCCCAAGTAATTTCGAAACATTCAAGTCTAGCTGGATTCTGTTAACAAAAGATAATGAAAGAACTATTGATGAGCTTACAACACAACTGTGTATGAGTTATACAAAGTTTCACTACAGCTATGTTATTAAAGAAAAGTCACAAGTAAAAATAGTATTACAAGACATGTTAACGCATATGAAAACATTACAGGCCACAGTATAAAAGAGTTATTAAGCGATAATGGAGGAGAATTTGATGAAAATGAAGATATTAAAGTAAGTTCCATATACCTCACAGAAAAATGGTGGTAGTGAACGTGAAAATCGTACAATTCAAATCCGGATGCAGAGTTAAAAATTAAACATTTCAAAATAATTGGATCGAGTTGTTACATTCATATTCTATCTCAGAAAAGATGGAATATGGGTAAGAAAGCAGTAAAAGGATATCTCCTAGGGTATGATGGAGATGGACGCTACAAAGTTTGGATTAAAGAAAATTGCAAGGTAGTTGTGTCTTAAGAGATGTAGAAGTTCAAGAAAAACTTCCTTACTGTGAAGATCGTATCAAGTTGCCATTTCAAGTTCAAGTATATGAAAAATCGAGAGAAGAAAGAAATTGCAAAAGAAAATGAACCTGCAGTTAAATCCGAAGAAAGTAATGAAGAATCTGAAACAAAAGAACGAGAGAGTGAAGATAGTTTTTCAGATGCTACTGATGAAGAAGATAATAAATATAGTCAGAAAATACTCAAGAAGCTTCTGAATCTTCAGATCGATGTTTAAGAGATCGCAAGACACTCGCAAGCGCATTTTAATGATTTTGTTTTAACAGCTGAAGAAATTATTAAAACAAAGTTAATGTCTGAAACATACAAAGAAGCTTTTTTTTTGAATTTTTGAGATCAATTAAACTCAAGTAAATAAAGAAGTAATTGGAATATTTTCAATTCAAAGGTATGGTTTTTGAAGTTTCTCAGAAAAAAACTCCACTTCACATTTTTCGTGTTTCGGTTGGGATTCGAACCTACCTCGTCAGTGCCCAGCTCGAATCCTTGCTCGAATCCCTTAAATCTAATTAACATCCTAAGTCACGATTGTATAGTCATTATTGATTGTTTCCAATCAATGTGAAATCAATGGCTGACACTTGGTCAATTTGTAGTCCTATATGTCTTAACATTAGACTACATTCAAATGTATTAACATTAGACTACATTCAGATCAATTACAAAGAAGCTGTAAATGGTAAAGATAGTGGAGAATGGAAGAAAGCTATTGACAGTGAAATTGAATCTCTACTTCAAAATCAAACATTGATTTTAACATATTTACCAGCTAATGAAAAACTGATTCCATGTTAGTGGAAAACCGTAAACCGCGGACAACCGTATTAAAACTAATCCTGATGGGAATGTAGAAAAATTCAAGGCCAGACTAGTAGCAAGAGGGTTTATTCAATGAATTGATTATAGCGATACGTTCAGTGCAGTGGCCTAATTTGGCACAATTCGTTCAATTTCGTCCTAGTGAAACAGATCCACTTGTGCTACTCTTATATGTTGATGATGGTTTAGTTGCAGGAACAGTTCTACCAGATTTAGAGACCTGTAAAGAACAATTTCAAAATGAGTTTAAGATTACTACAAACCCAGTCAAATTCTTTTTAGGACTAGTAATTAAAAAGCATCCTGATAAAAGTATTAAAATAAGTCAGACTGCATATTCAAAAAGAATTCTTGAAAGATTCAAGTTTACAAATTGTAAGCCAATTTCAACGCCAATGTTGAAAAGTCCAGAAACTGTTTCATCCCCAGGGAAAAATAACATAAAAACACAAGTATTTCCATACAGACAAGTAGTTGGAGCACTTATGTATTTCATTTTGGGTATCGTCTATAATTGTCTAAACTATAGCTATAGGTTCCACACAAAAAGTAGCTCTTTAACTTCTAATTAAATAATATACTATTGTCATACGCTGCAAAATTTATTTAAATTTGTTTACATAGCAACTTACATACAACAAATAATTATTTAAAACTTCAAACTATTTATTTTCTTGACATACTAGGATAAATTTGTATTTTTTTGCATATCAATATAGACTAAAAAATTTAATAGATTCTAACATTTTAGCTAATTAAGTGAACCATAAAATTGTGTATGCACCACTGTCCTTACTGGGTATTACGCTCATCAAGCGACATCCATTCCTCAAGCTTATAGAATACGTCGCTTTCCAGGCGTAATAACCTACCTAATGACCTCGGTACATAAATAGTTATTTTATTCGCCTGCTTATTAAAGTGTTACTTTATTACTGTAATTTGCGGTCGTAAAGTGTCACTTTTTACCCATATATTTTGTTGTCATAGTTACGCCAAAAACGAAAAAAACATTTAAATTTGTATAAATTATATGATATATAATATTTTTTTATCAAAGCAATTTTATAATACAATCAATTACAATTGTCAATACAATTATAATATAATACAATTTTATAATACAATCAAAATATTCGTTGTCAGAGTTATAAAATTTGTTTTAAAAAATAACAAATATTTTGGCCAAAGGTTTACATGTTCAACATATTTGTATTTCAAAATTTATGCAAATTTTTAATTTTCATTTAGACTACACAATTTTTTTTAAATATTTTGCTTGCGGCGAATAAAAAATAGTATATGGCGCACTGACGTGCTTTGTTTTGACTTAATGTGGATGTAAATTTCGGGTGGCGATTGATAATTTTTTAACTATGGGGGAGTGGAAATTTGTTTTAGAACACTAGGGAAACCTTGTCCGACAAAAACTTGTCTGCTATTGTCGAGTCCGACAACCCAAACATGCCAAAATGTCAATTGTCGGACTCGACAATAGCAGACACAGTTTTGTCGAACAAGGTTCTAAAACAAATTTCCCCCCTCCATTGTTAAAAAAAATTGTGGTAGCAAATTTACAAGATCCCTGGCAATCAGCATATTTCGGAGCTTTCCGAAAGAAAACGCGGTCGATTCAAGGAAACTGGCACAACAAAAGTTTTTGGACTTGTCAAGAACAGGTACCTTACGAAGTATATAATATGTGGTAATTTACAAATGAAATTGGAGTGAGCCCAGAGACTATTATATTCCCCATAAAATTCTAATTTTTGTATGGTTAATAAAACACCAGCCACAGTCCACAGTTCGCATGTTAAAACCCAGCTTAAAAGAATAAAATTACCCATATATGTATTTCTTTTATTGGATAATGGGAGTTGCTATTTTAGGTTAATTTTCAAATTTAATGTCATTTGTGATATATATTTCTGTAAATAATAAATCTTTAAAAGATAAAAAAATTAAAAAAAAGATTATAGAAAAAAGGAACCGGTGAATCTTGCAATTCAAAATTATTTTTCAATTTCTCTTAGAAAAACTTCTTTAGAAAAATGTTTCTGTGTTTCATGATGTGATTGAACTCACACTCATCAGAGACACCCTAGTTCGGTTCCTGGTGTCTTACACACTCAGTCACAGAGGCGATGATGGAACAGATTTTAATTTATACATGCTAAGATGATTTCTAAATTGAAATTTTATCATCTCACATTTACTTAAGTCAAGCTTTAATCACTCACAAAAATCTTAATTTATATTGCCCTAATATGAAACCGTACATGGCAATAAATTGACTCTGTGTCCGATATTAGTTTCGCGTTGAGTGACAACAGTTACTCTACACTCGTGGTCATGATTTAGGATGTTGACTAAATAGATATATTATCATCCTATGAATTCAGCATTGTAATGTCTAGAAGCTTAAAACAAAACCCCTCAACAGAAGATGCTTTTTTAAAAAACCATGTTTGATAAATTAAAATGAAAAAATATCATATAAAAATATATATTTTTTGTCAGTGTAATATTTTTATAAAGCTTTTCTTAGTACCTTGAAAAAAAAAATTTATTAAAATCGGTTAACCCGTTTGAGCACAATTTAACTTTAAACTTCCCTTGTCTCTAAATTTCAATTAGCATATTTCAAACCACCCTGTGTCAAAACTAGCGCAAAAAAAAATTTTATTGTCTTAATTTTTCTTATTATACAAACGATTACCAAAGTTTCAAAAAGAACGGAAATCAGTTTCAGTCAGGTGCAATTTTTTTATTTTATCGGGGTTTTGATTCGATTTCCCATCTATAGTTATTTAGATATATGACTACGTATTTGTTGTTGAAAGCTACTTGAGTTTGATAAAACTACGCAGAAGTCGTAAAAAAGCTGTACAGAATATGAATTGCAAAATTTGTGGAGTGGTTTTATTTGGTGAAAAATGAAAGCGACAAATTCGTCGTAATCGTGCTCGTGCAGAAAAATATTGCTCCTGTAAGTGCTGTTGTTAATTAGAGTCCTAAAACACTAATTCTTCATCGTTCTCATCAACCAACCATTTAATGCAATTTGCAATATACTTTGCACAACGATCTTCGTTTGCAGCCATACAAAGTTCAGATAACCCAAGAAATAAAGTCATCAGACTTTCAATCACGACTTCAATTTTCTAATGACAATGACCATACAAACAAACTTGAAAAAGCGAATTTGGGTGTTCCGGTGTGGTTAAACTTCTTATGGAGTAATCAGACCGTATTTTTTAAAACGAAATTTGTATTGTTTTTATTACGAAGCCTTTCGCAGACCAAATTGGAAGGTGTGGCTTTTCTAAAAGGGATGGAAAATGAAGCACATCAAATCATTGTTGTAAGAAAATGTATTTTTTTAAACTATGCTAATAAGTTGTACCAATAAGATAAACGAACATTTTAAAGATACAGTTTCGGCAAAATTTTTGGGACTCCATTCTCTGTCGCCTAATGTGAAATGACAAACTTTTTTAAAGTTGAAATTTCCTTACTTAATTTATTTCTAATACTTTAATGATAGCTTTTTCTATCGAATTGCTTCTATATGACAGCCATTAATTCTCTTTTGAAGTAATTGTAAAAAACGATTTACTAAGTAAAGAAATACAGTTTAATTTTCTCTAACAGATATATTCTTCATGAACTTCATGTTCTAGGGAGAGCCAGATGAGGTTCGTCAAACCTTTGGGATTCCTTCCCATTTTCCCTACGTGTTACTAAAACGCATCCCGATATTTTTTATATTTCTGGCGGATTATTTGCAGATGTTCGGTTGACTTAACTGTACACTGAAAAAAAAATTGAAGCTCATGACAACCTCATTTCGAAGTTGGCAGTTTATTATCCATGCAAAAAAAAATTATTTGCAAACAATTTCACTGTGATTGTGACAACTACACGATAACATTTTCCTAACAACAGAATGAGGTTTATTTAAAATATAAAGTGTTTTATCCAATATAACAGTAGTTGAATAAAGATAATAACTATTTCCCTGAAAAAAAATTTCCTTAGCCTTATATCATGAATTTTTCATTTTAAAGTTTAAGTATTTGAGATTAATTGAACTATATTTTATTTTCACATAAATATTTCGTGTGATTGTGTCAACTTCATCGATTTATAATTGTAGAGTTGTTGAAGCAATTTCGTAGTTTTATTCGCCATATGTAACCGCACGGTGAGGTTGAGACAATTGCATTTCGATTGGAAATAGGACCTATCTAAATCCCAATTCCATGGGCAATCTCATGCCTTCCAATGTGCGGAGGCTTTCTAAATCACCCAGCATCTTTAACACCAGTCTGCCGGTTATAGCTGATCCCTGGCCCTCTTGGCTCCGACCTAGTTAAGCCAACACGTGCTTGCATCATAATCTACTATTCTTCTTTTCAAAATTAAATCAAAACCTTCCTTAATTCTTACGTCATCAAATTCAAATCCTTTTGAATTTCTTTTCTGATATTTCAATTATCCTTTTAAAACCAACAAAAAACAATGGAAATTAATTTCAACATGTATTTCATTTCCAACCTTTTCAATTGTCACCAACTTCGTTATTGTCTCTTCATTTTCTTATTTTTTTGTAGTAGAAAATTTCTCACCGTTAACAATAATCTGACAAGTACATAACCTCCACGAAAAGAAAACAAGAAAATTTTAAACAATAAATTTAATTGTTTTTCCTTTTCTGTTGTTATGTTTCTATTGTTGTTTTTTCTTTCAATTTCATCATTTACAGGAAAACTTCATTTTAATTATTTGTTTTTATTTATGTTGTTATTCCCTTTTGTTAATCTTTTTCCACTTTATGCTGTCATCAATTTTTATAAAGTTGAATAGAAAATCCTTCAAGCTTGTTTTATGTATGATGATAGTAAGTTTAAATAATGATATCAAAGAGAAGACGGAATTGAGTTTGTTTCGGTTTGTTTATTTTTGTTAATCTATTGAGTAGGTTTGTTTATTGAAATGACATCAATTTTTACAAAAATGAGAAGTAAAATGTCTATGGCTCAAAAATCATCAAAATTTAAATTAGTTGGTTTTGTAAACGTTAATCAATTAAAAAGAAGGTGACAATCTAATGACTTATAATATCACCCTTGTGGTTATTATTATAAGTGTTTTAAGGAATATTGGAGTGCTTTTAGTCTTAAAATTGAGTTATTCTTCTTATCATTGTCTTTCGGAAATAAAGAGATCAAAATTTATATAGAAAATAAAAATAAAGAACAAAAGTAAGTAAACACAAAAATTATAAAATAATAATAATAAAAATAATAATGCTATATTTCTGTTCTGTTAAATAAAAACAAATTACCAAGAATTTTAATATAACTGCCATTTATTTTCATTTTGCTAAAAAAAAATTCTCCCCTCAACGATTAAGTGGTTTATGAAAATTTTTAATTTAAATTTAATTGGATGAAAAATGTTTGTTAGTTTTTCTTTTGAAATTTCCAATGTGACAGTTGAGTTGATATTGATATAATTGGTGGGGAGTTTTTTTTTACATAAATATAAAATTCCCTATGGGAATATTATGAGGTGTAAAAATCAGAAGGTGTTTGGTGAAGTCATCTTGCTTGGAGTGTGATTAATAATTATATATTTTTTGGATTATCAACTGTTGACATGCACACACAGTATAACTTTTCAGTGTTCAGATCTCAATCAGATTTTTTTCCGCATATATTGCTACAATTTTTTTTTTGTTTATTTTTATTTCATAATTTGTTACATGTTACAAAAGACTTCATCTTGTTTAGCAACATATACTGGTTTGTTTTAATTACAATTTAAAATTAAGATTTTTGTTTGTATTGAGATTACAGAAACCATATGTACCAAGTTTCAATGAATTTGAATGCCACGACTTAATGTTATTGAATATTTGAATAAACTGTTTCTTGTATAAGAGATTACTAATTCAGATCTTCCATATTTACCGTATCCATTTGCGATTCATATACTTACAATAGTTTCAAAAATTACACTTAAGTTTTCATCGTAATAGGCTTAAAAAATAAGTTAGCAATTGTTTCTTCCAATTTTATTATAAATATAATAAAATGATTTACAAAATACTAGGTCAACGAGCTAGGTAGAATTATTAGTTCTCACCTCCCTTTTATCGACTCAAAAGAACGAGTGTAGGTGAATAGAGTAGTTCAGCACCGTTTGAGTTTCTAAAAACCCGTCCTTTTATTTAGATTTGACAACGGGAAGATATCATTCAAAACTATGTAAAAGAAAAGCGAGTGAATAAAATAGCTTGAAAAATATTTTGAGATCTATGATTTTGAGATGTTTCGCAGAATTCGCGTAAAACAATTTTGAAAAAATGCATGAAATGTGCATGTTACAAAATACCCATGTACAAAATTGTACATAATATATATCATGCAGATGATGTGCCTCATACCGTGCACATGCCGTAGAACGATATGCTCACACGTGTCAACCGCATATTTTTCGAATAATAAACAAACCAAGCGAAACAACATATATTTAATAATAATAATAATAAACAAGAGTGCAAAAATTGAAAAAGTTGTTATATATTTTCTAAAATGACTGACTTCATTAAACTTCTTATAAAATAATGCTTGCGTAAGATTAAATTGATGAATTGTATCTTATTTACTTTTTAAATTATGTGGGAAAGAAATGTTTTTGTGACATAGGCAATGATGTCAAACACAAAAAATAAAAGGGTACTTTGAATAAATCATTTTAGTGATTTAAAAAAATTATTATATTTTTTTTAATATTTATGTTTCATGTCAATTTACTGATATTTAAATTTATTTCGTTATGATGTTAAGAAAACTAAGGAAAATTAATATTATTATTTATGTGTAAATCAAATATTTAAGTTTTTTGATTTCTGAATTTTTTCAATTTAAATTGTATCATTAAAATAATGGCGAAAAATGAATACATCATTTACAAATGAAATCTCACACATACATACATTTTCAAATTACAACTTAAAGATGCGATCGCTATCTTCATTTGTTGTAGAAACATTATCAAAAATATTTTCTAGGAAAGTTTCTAAACTTATAAAAAGATTTTAGTCATAAAAGTCACAAATTAAATATTTTTGTAATTACGGCCGAAAGTTCTATGCACATTTTGTATACATATTTTAAAAACGTTAACTCAAAAGAATATGTATGTGCACTCAAATACTTTTGAAGTTCAACCAAATTTAATATATACAGTAGAATGAATATTTGAAAATAAAAACTTAAAATTCGTAAAAAAGGTGCTCGAACGTATGCACATTTCATGCACATTGTGTTTGCCGTTTGATAAATTTTAAATAAATGTTTCTGGAGTATTTTTTAAAATATAAATTTTGAATCCGTGGCATTTATTTTTCACCGCCTTGCCACAGAGGTGAACCAAGGCTCAGTCTTAGGAGTGATTAATCAGATCCTAATCTCTACAACAACTTCTTTTCCACGGTATGTATCTCCCAGTTGGGATGCTTCCTAGCTCAACGAGGGTTGTCTCTGATTGGGGTATGAGAAACAAAATATGTTATCGCTGATATTAATATAAGTGATCAGAGGATTCAAGTAGTTGATAAACTTTTAGTTTTATTCCCAAGCAACACAATAGGTGATTTTCAACTACAGTTTGGTGTAAATTCACCTAATTATGTAAAAATTACGTCGATTCAACCAGTTTTCTTGACTTTCAAATGAATTTTACTTATAGGTAGCTAATTAGGTTGATTATACGTATTTTTCGCCCAAAAAAATTATATCAAAATAATAGTAGAATTTAAGTCAAAACCAGCACTTGCCTATACCTAATTTTTACCTAAAATCAACCTCAAAGTCAATTTTATTTTGAACACGTAATTTAGTCGCAAAATGAGGAGAGTTTTACCACATTTTTCACCTATTTTCAACCTCAAATAACATTTTTTCTAAGTTGAAAAACAAGGAAAATTACTCCTAATTTTACCTAATTTTCCACTTCATAGTAAGCTTAAGTCTTGTAAGGTAATTTATAATCAAATATTTGGTAGAAAATAACTTAAAAACTAATCTATAAGTCGATTATACCAAAAATATTATTTTATTGTCGACCTCATCTACGAAAATTAGTAAAAATTTACTTAAATAAGAAATAAGTTACCTATTTAAAGGATGTAATTTAACAAAAAAAATTATACGTAATATCTTATTGCTGTAATTACAAAAATTAGGAAACACATTTTTTTGAAGGATGATGTACAATTTTGTTTGATGCAATTTTTGTAAATTTAATTTGAATTTACATATTAGATAGAATTATTATTAATTATTAACAAATTAAACCAAAGTTATTTAGTAAATAATGAAACTGAGTAAAATTATTCATTATTTGTACCCTTAATAAAATTATCGACTAAAGATTAAATAATTATAAGATTTTCATATATGTTTGGGTTATATTTATTTTTCTATAATGAAACACATATTGGGTTTTAGAAAGAAATTCAATAGACAATGGAAAATTAAATCTCCATAAAAAAGATTAATTGAATATGCCATTATACTTGTGCAATTAGCAGCAACAATACTTAAATTTTTATACAAAACGATGCTGGTGTACCAATAGGTAGAAATTCACTAAAATAGAACGCGTAGAAATTCAAGTGCAACCAATTTGGTAGAATGTTACCAGTTTAAGTAGAAATTTCTTAAATAAAAGATTGCGACCTAATTTAGGTTATTGTCAACTTAAAATTAAGAAAAATTTTCTTTAAAGTCGAAAAATTATGTGAAATTTACTTTAAAGTAGATTTTGCTTAGTCCGCCATATTCAAACTTATTTTTGTTGAAAGTATTACTCCGCCATATTGTTATCTAAGTGAGATTTTTGGTAAAAGGAAATTATTTTCAAAGAAATGAAAAAAATATATTTTTGTATTATTTATTTTTTTTGAAGCCCATTAATATTTTTAGAAGTACAATCCTAAAGTTTATCAATAATATTTTTTTCGTTATAAAAATTCATTTTTAAACCATTTTATTGCGAAATATAAAATTAAAATTTATTATAAATTATATATTAAGTCAAAATTACTTGTTTTCATCTTTTTCGAATTTGACATCTGATGCTCAAATACATATTATTTCATAATTGGTAAAGAAGAAGATAAAATTGCTTATAATATTACCTAGTTGGTAACTTACAACTAATTAGGTTGAAAATAGGTGCAAAGCAACCTAAATCGACGTCGATTTGACGTGGAATCTTCCTAAATTAAGGAGAAATTTACTTAAATAGGTAGAAAAAGTAGGAAGAAAAATACCTAAATAGAATATTTTACCCCTAAAATTACGTCGAATCGACGTCGAATTTTTCCCCACATTGGTCGATTCGATGTAATTTTACATCTCATTATTAAGGTTTTATAACCTTAAAGTCGAATTTTAATTACAATGTTACCAATTTTCGACTTATTTTGTTGCTTGGGTTGTTTCTGGCTCATTTGTCAAAAATAGGTTCAATTGTTGTTGGGTTCAGGATTGTTTGATATTATAGTTAGATGCTCTATCATTTATGTTAATGCATGGTGTTCTGCAAGTCTTAGTTGTGTAGTGTGCCGGAAATCGACCGACAAATGGTTTTATGTCTAGTGCGGACAAGCCCTTTTCGGAAATAGACTTACAGCATCGTAGTTACGTATCTCGTGTGTTTCAAAAGCGGTGCTAAAGCGTAAATGATGCAAGATCTCACAAAGAATTGTTTAGATTATCACATTTTTTATTTGTATTTGTCCAAAAACTGTCGTATTATAGTTTTGTTTAACAATCTCTGTCTCTCATATTCTGTGATACAAACATTTACTAATTGCTACAAATCACAATATCATATAAATTTCTATTTTTTATAATTAGTTATTCATACGCGTTTAATTACATTTTTAAATAAAAAAGACATAAATTAATTAAAAACAAAACAAACAAAAATAATCCCTGAGCGGCACAAACAATACTCATTAAAATAAATTAATTTTTCTTTCTGTAATATTTTTTAATTTTCCATTTAAATGTCATCAGCATAATTTCAAATAAAAAAGCACAAGCTCACATGACGACAAATAAAAAAACGAAAGCTCTTTTGGAGTTTATCTCGTTTTTGTTGATATGATTTTTGCTACTCATTTCTTGTCTAGCTCGTTGTCTGTTTTATACATGTTTAATTGTTGTTGTCTATGTTCTTTAATTTTTATTATTTTTTAATCAATTAAATGAGTTTTTATTCGCCTACATATTAAAGTGTTACTTTATTACTGTGATTTGCAGCCTTAAGGTGTCACTTTTTAACCATATATTTTGTTGTCATAGTTACGTTTAAAAAAAGTAAAAAACATTTGTATATGTTTAAATTCTATAAAAAATAGAAATTTTTATCAAATCAACCATTAAATTTAAAATTTCATAATCCAATCAAAACAGTATTTATCATTTGTTGTCATAGTTACACAATAATTTGGAAAAAAGAACAAATATTTTGTCAAAAGTTACTTGTTCAACATATTTTTATTTCCAAATTTATGCAAATTTATAATTTTGATTTAGAATGAACAATTTTTTTTAAATATTTTGCTTGCGGCGAATAAAAAATAGTATATGATGCACGGACGTAAGCTATTTTGGACTTAATGTGGGTGCATAAACTCTACATACGTGCAAAATCTTTAGCTTTACATCCTTGCATCATAATGGACTATTTTGAACTGATAAACATTATAATAGAATAAAATTGTAGAAAAATAAAAGCAAAAAAAAAATATTAGCAACTTTGCCGTAGCTCTGGAATTACTAAATTGTATTACTAGTGCGAACGCGTTTTTCAAACACGAGTGTAGTTGCAATCACTCGCGTTTGGAAACACAGTTCGCGCTAGTATTACACAACATTTGGAAGCAGTATCAACAGATTCGATCAAATTATCGAGTTAACGCAGCTGTAACACCATACCCGTTTAACAATTTTGAACTAGTGGGGTTGGGTGTGACCATTAGGGCCACGCCAAGAACTTCCCGTAAGATTAAAGTTACTGGATATAAAGTATATTAAAATATCAAACATAAAAAAAATAATACAATATAATTTAACTGCATTGTCCAAAAATATGTTTTATGGAACATAAATACAAATAAAAAACGAAAAATTACAAAACAAGTTTTAAAACAAATATGAAAAAAAGTCAACAAAAAGTGAATATTAGCTCAATGAGGGCTTTTAAAACCTAAAATACGCACTATTAAGATTTATTTAGTAAACGACACATCAATTGTAATAATATAGAATTTAAATGTATGTGTGAGTGTGTAATCATATTTAAATTTAATATTATGCTAACACTCAGACTGGAAACTAAAATAGGTTGCCTAGACCGATTCAGAAGGTATTGAAAGATTAAGATATCATTAAAATGTCAATATTATGATCTCCAACCGTCCAACACAATAACCCAACCAATCGGTAAGATAAAAGGTCAGCATTTCCCAGAAAACACATTTACGTCATTGTGATATCAAAATGACATCACGCTAAGTCACATCTTATGTAAGATCTGGGTCATATATAAGTCATATGTATATCATTATTTCCCACTTGTTTACGTAAGAACATGACATTACAATAATGATATAACTATGACATAAATGTGATGTCTGTGGAGATATTCGTGACGTTGTTATGATATAAGGTTGATATCATTGTAATATAAATTTTTTTGTGATGTATTCTTATTTTACTTAAAAAACAAATTTAATAACAATTAAATAAAACCACTGTCATTCATTGGTCACTACTTACCTACTGTTCTATAGTTCTATAACCTGCTAGCAAGCAATAACTAACTATACGCAAAATTTTTCAAACTATATACAATTAAAATGGATATACCTCTAGTGAAATTTAAAAAAATCATAATAAGGTCATATTTAAGTCCAAATTATGACATCATATCAAAGTCAAATTTAAGATCAGTGTGATGTCATGAAAGCATCATATAAATGATACCAGGATATAGTCATGACGAGTGTCAGTTTTATGTCAAATTTACGTAACAACTACCTCACATATATTTGACGTTCGTGTGATGTCATATTTACGTCTTGTGTTCACTGGGTTGTTTGATCAACACTAACCACTATATACACCTCGAAAGCAAATTTGTTCTGTCTCATGTTAACCAAAATATTTAACCAAAGGTTCGTCAAAACCACTTCATAGTTGCGGCTGTTGTTGTGATATATTCAAAAGAATACTATAAAGCTATTTAACCGAAAGTGGCAAAGCGGAAGTTGCAAAATTACTATGAACATTACAAAAACCTTATGCTCTAAGTTTCAACAAAATTGAATGTCAAAACTGAGTGTTATTGAAGTTTAAAAAAAACAGTTATTCAACGATCCACAGACATTTTCCCAGACTCGCTTGCCAAATTTTGAAAATAGCTCATATTTTCCATATTCAAATAAACCCGGATGCGTATGCAGCTCATTTTAATTCAAAAGTTTTAATCATGATCTCATAGATTTGGGTAATGAAAATAACATGTAGATTTTTCACATTTTCTTAAAAAACTCAAAAACTGAAATAGCAATTGTTTATACAAATCTCATTATAAATTACTAACATGATGACAAACGATATGGAAGCTTCATGACCTTGATAGAATTATTTAATCTCATTATATTTGCAAGAGATGATTTTCAATTTTTTGGAAACCACTTAAAAAACAATTGATTTAATTTCGCTATAAAAGAGCTGGGCTCTAAGTTACGTCAAGATACATCGATTGCGATCATTTTCGTTAAAATCGAGCCATCCGTTGTTGAGAAAGCGATACATACACACATCCACACACACTTTCAGACTACCAGCTAAAAATAGTCTAAACAGCTTCAAGAGGTCATTAAACGTAAAGATATCACAAAAATACCGATTTCGAAAATCGACCTAAAAACAATAACTTCGGCATTTAATAAAGTATCGGGAAGCTAAAAAAATATTAAAAAACAAACAAAATGTCAACCTAACATATTGGTCAGTTAAAAAATCAGCATTTGTTAGATAGATACCGAGCCCTTTTACAAGATACCTGACTTGCTAATTACTTTTTCTCATGTTAACTGATACGTTTTATCAAAGATTAGTAAAAAACACTTCACAACTGTAGGCTGTTGTTGTGATATCATTAAAAAAAAATTAAAACAAGATACTCCACCGAAATTATTAAACCGGAAGTGTTTTTATAAACAATACAAAAACTTTATGCACTATGTTTCAACCAAATTATATGTCAGAAATGAGTGTTATTGAATCCATGAGTGTTATCGATCCACTCACTAACCTCTGAACTTATTGTCAAATTTTGAAAATAACTTTGATTTTCGATATTCAAGTAAGTCCGTATGCGTCTGCAGCTCATTTACATACCAAACTTTCATCTAGATATCATGCGTTTGCGTAACGCAAATAACACGTAGTTTTTTCACATAATCTTAAAAAACTCAAAAAGTAAGATAGCAATTGTTTATACAAATGTCATTATAAATGGCTGACATGATAACAAACAGTATGAAAGTTTCATAACCTTGATAGCATTATTTAATCTCATGATATTTGCAAGAGATGATTTTCAGTTTTTTGGAAACCACTAAAAAACAAATGATTTAATTACGCTATAAAAAAACTTGGCTCTAGGTTAGGCAAAGATACATCGATTGCGGCCAGTTTCGTTGAAATCGACTCATCCGTTGTTGAGAAAGCGTTGGACAAAAATTTGTCTACATTCACCGATAGACACATACATACACACACACATTCAGACTGCCAGCTAAAAATAGTCTAAACAGCTTCAGGAGGTTACGAAACGTAAAGATATCATAAAAATTCCGATTTCGAAAATCGACCCAAAAACAATATTTTCCCATATCGGGAAGTTAAAAAAGCTCGTCCAATGCGCATTAATTTTGCAATAATTTAACATTTATGTGTGGTTTCATTTAATTTTTAATTAGATAGCATGATTTCGTAATAATAAATTGAAGAATTTTATTTTATTTTCATCTAAAATTATGTGCAAAAGAAAATTTTTTGTGAAGGTAATAAAAACGTGTTCAAAAAAGTTTCAAGCTTTGATTTTGTAATAAGTTTAGGAATATTTTTATAATTTTGAAAAATAGTTTAGTTTTTTTTTTCATTATAATTTTTAGATTATTTTTGGAATTTTGAAAGCAATATTAATTATTGATTTTGTAATATTTTCTCGAAAATTTAAATGGAGAGGCTTGAGTAGTTTGCTGATTGTATCATCTTTTCACTAAAATATGTTATTTAAGATTTGTTATAATTTTACAGCAACGTATTGATGTTTCGTGTTAGTTTTGTAATACATTTCTAAGCAGAGTAAAACTAAACTAAAAACAATGTCCTCACAAAAGTTTTTTACCTAAAACAATATCAAAATCCTTAATCCAGACCGAACTCAATTGATATCTCAGAGCTTGAGATTTCAGCCCCTTCATATTTTTATAATTGTTATCTCTAATTAGCGCCCATGCTTTTCGTAATGAACGTAATGAATTCGTATACTATTTTCAAGCTCAATTCCTATATGTCCAACTAATTGTTTCTTCTGAAGTGGTATATATATAAATCATTGTTATATGATAACCTAATTTATATCATATACAATAATTGATATTTTATTTGATTAGTAAAATTGGAATAATAATAATTCAAATCATATAAATGTTAATCAAATCTATAAACGTATTCTATAAGCGGCCAATTCTCATTTTAAATTCTATTTAACAAGAATTCTTTGTTATATTTTGGGTTCCTTCCCCTAAAATAATTTTTGTGTGCGCGCATTTTGTGAAAATACAAAATAATCCAAAGCCCTCGTACAAAATTTTTAGCCTCCTACAAGTCGTCCAACAATCTTGCCTTAAAAATATAAAATAAAATTCTACTGCGTCAGCCACCCATAAACATTTATCTATAACAAACCAACATGTAAAAATATAATTTTATTATTGTTGTCATGAAGATTATCATTAATTTAAACAATAATTAGCATAATAAGCCTACCTCCATTAATCAAATTAATTTAATTTTTTTCATTCCATTACACAAATCTCATCACCATATCTCATTCGTGTACACGGTTGACGTACAAATTTTCATTTATTTCAATTTCCACTCATTGAATTTTCCTGTTACACCATATGTAAACAATTATTATTTTAAATTTTAATTAATAAAAACAGATTTTTTTTTAATTTAATTATTTTATTCCAATCAAAATTCTGAATATTAAAAACACGAACTTCAAGATTAATGGTTATTGAAATTAAATATTTGTAGTTATCAAAACAATATCCAAAAGTCATCATTTATGTGAATTGGAGAATAAATATATGTTAACATAATATACAGAATTATATTATTTAAACATTGAACAATATAATAAGCTTCTTTCCCTTTTCATAAATGTTTTAGTTTTCCATTCTATTAAATTCAATTTTTACTATTTACTCAAAGTTTATAATCAGATTAAAAGCTTTAATCCAATTTTCCTTTACAGCCTCATATTTTCCATTATTAATATTTAATTTATTTCTCCATAAAATAACATGAATGTGAAATGCATTCACAAACATCGTTTGATTATAGCAAACGCAAGCTTAATAAACGAAGGAATATTACAAAAAACAAAGTTGGAAAATTAAAGTTATTTTTTCTAACGTACGTAACGATGGAAAAAATATTAAATGGATATCAAAACAAAGATATGCCACAATTTCTATTGAGATGTGAAAAGAGTTAAATCTGTTAATGATTTCGAGATGAAATAGTTTCGTATGCATCGTTGAGCCACCACACCTATATTAAATAAACAATAGGATTAAGAATTTTTTTAATTTTCTGATACTGACTACTAAAATGAAGACCGAAACTCTTCAAAAAACTAATGAAAATTGTTCGAAATTGTGCTTCTATAGGTTTGTTTTGAGGAAATGAAATTTAAAGAGTCATCTTTTTGTAAAATATCACCTGAAAATAAATACGCAAATTTATTCACAAATTTATAGCAATTATCAATTTCATAATTAAGCCATGAATACATATTTGAATAAATAAAATTGTAATGAGAAACAACACGTGTACATAGATTTTCAAAACAAATTCACAAAAACAACAACAAATGGGCCTCTGTTTAATACAGTTTATAAAATTATAATATTTTTTCTACAATAGTATATAAAATATAAATTTTCATACACGTTAAACCTACTGTGGAAAGAGCCTTTTTTCTCTCTAGTGTAAAATCATTTTCACTTAACAACAAATTGTAGTTGCTGTGATATAATTTTACAAGGACTTTAAATCAAATCAATGATATAATCAAATCAATAATATGAATTTTGTTTATTATGTTGACGCTTATATTGCCCAACGTGTGAAAAACGATATCGCGTTCCGTGAACAAATGTCATACATACAAACGTCATACAAATATCAACAACTCTCGAAAAATACGGTGTTTTCATCTCTTGCACCAAAATATACTATTTTTTATATTTATTCAAATCACGTTTTTTCTTTTATTCAAAAATTAATAATTTAAAAGCGTTTTTGTTGGTTCTAACTTTATAATATTATATATCCTGTGAGTTTCCGGAAAGTAGTTTAATTTGATTTTGTATTCTATACATAACTGTCAATAATTTAAATTTGTTTATTAACTTTTAGTACAATTTTCATCTGCAATTAAAATTAAATATCATTAGACCATGAAGTTCGATACAGTTTGTTTTTAAGCTTAAATGAATTAAAGCTAATGTTTATTTAGCTTGTATGCATTATTCAAATATTTATAACTATTATATATTTTTGCTACATATTTCTTTTAATAAAATGTGTTGTGTAGTAGATATTAGAAGAATATGTGTCACAACATCACAAAACAACCTTTTAGGACCCTCCTACAACAACAAGATTTTTTAGGTGTTAATAGACTCAAATCTTTCTTTCTTTCCTTTTTGTATTTTTTTGTTTTTTTTAATATGTTTTGCTACAAAGTGGATAACCAATAGACCAAGCTCCCACGACACCTTAGTCTACCTTACTCTAAACTTAGATCAGAAAATATCTATTCCGTTTGACGGCGTTTATTGATATTTACCAACTGACTGTGACTAATGTTTTCGGTTTGTGATGACCGTAAATTCTTCTCAATAATAAAATTAATCAAAATTTTTTCCATAAATTTAATTCACAGATTGTATTTAGAAAAATTTACCGTTGTACAGAAACTATTTTGTTTTATTTTTATCAAATTTGTTTTTTTCGATTAAACTAACTAGTATCCGTGATCACACGCAAAACACAGTCCATCCTTTACGGCCGCCATTCCAAGGTCGCAAGAAATAAGAACTACGCATAAGGGGAATAAGGGCTACTTGAAATGAGTTTTTTAAAAATTTAAAAAAAACAAATTTTTAAACCAAAAAAGAATAAAACAACATCAAGTGTTTGAGTATATTCAAGAACATGACTGCCTGTACCAAATGTACAAGCAAATAAATAGAGCTATTTCCTTAAACTTAAACGTATTTGAAAAATTACATACAGCTATGATAATTAGATAATTATGTATTGAAATTTACTGTAAAAATAATAATAATGCAATTATATTAAAACAACTTAAAGACAACACAAAACAACCTCGATCTGCAAGAAATAACGACTATTTTAAATTTTTTGAAATGCAAATCAGCTGATCACAGCTATCAAGTTTCTGTTTCAGGTAAAAAAAATCTATGGAAAATTTCCTGAACTAATAGTTTTTAAAAATATATCACTTAGGACCGCATTAAGAGAAAACCAAATACAAGAATAAAAAAGACGATAAGTCGTGTGTCTCGGATAAGTTGTTTGAATACATTGATTCAAGAATGATATAAATCCCATTAAACGTATTGGCTCACGTATAAGACAGTGTTTCGATAAATGAACTTTTATGGGGTAAACAGCTTCGTAACAACTCTCAAATCGATAAACACAATTCCCAATCGCCTCCTGGGTTCGAACACGGATTAGTAAGCCAACAAGCCCTGTTTTATTAACTATTCAACGCAGCCATTGTTCCACAACAACAGGAAAACAATACAGAAAGTAATATGCCTAACCAGAATAGTCTTTCAACAACTTCAGAAACTCCAAAGCTTGCTTGTAGAAATTTCCAGTATGAACACAGTATCAAAAATATTACACAAAATACTTCTATTAAATAACACTTAAAACTTTATTTACAAATTCTGCCTGAAAATACCTGCTTAAATACTAAATTCCGTACACTCTCGAAAAATTGATCAATCGGTCGTTATTCTAAACATCTTTCATCTAGAATGTTCCATAAACAAAATAACAAATAATATTTATTTGTCACCTAACTGTAAAAAAGGTTATAGAAAAGAAAAATAGTACATTATATAACAAGGTTGAGAAGTAAGCTATTATTGACCGAGAACTTTTAGATCCTAAGGCGCGTAGCGCCGGGAGATATAACGTTCGAGGTCTATATTAGTCTTCTCAACCGAGGTATATATAGAATTTTTTAACTACTAACACTAATTATCCTATTTGCTTTCATACGATTTTGATATTAGTCATTTTCCATTTCATTTTTTAAATATCTTAAAATATCAAGTAGCCTGGAAGCTTAGTTTCATACAAATAAAATAAAACGAAACAAAGGAATGCAATTATTATTTGTTTGTGTTTGTTTTGTTCATTTCAATTAAAAATAAAAAAAAAATATGTCATTATTAATTGTTTGTTATTATTATTGACCTGGCTTGAGAAAAAATACTTCTCATTGGGGCATTCGAGTAAATAATGACGATTTCTCAAGTTTGTAGCTAAAAAATAATTTTTCCTCATAAATGTCAATAAATTGAAAGAATCGAAATCATGTGACCCATCGATATATGTACATATTTTTTGATAAAAATTTATCAAACTTTCTGTCTGCCTAGGGGAGAGCTGTGTACCAAAAATTTCACATTTTTGACAATCATTTAAAAACTGCCGAGCAATTCAAAATTGTACCCCACTCATTTGGGTCGAAAAAGATAGTTTGAAGAACTTTTCGACCCAAGTGCAGATAGAACATTTCTCTGCCGCATGATGAATTTTTTATGATCACTCAATATATTTTCTTCTTTTTGGAACATTCTCAGGAGTAAATATAAAACAAGTGCTAAACAAATATGTTATACAGAAAATGTTACGACCCTGTTTACTCAGGTAGAGAAAATTCATGCGTTGAAACGTTTGTTCTTTTGTGACGGTGTAGGTGGACAAATTATACCAGCCACGAATGAATTCGCAATGTTAGTTTAATTAATAATCACAAAAATAATATATATTTTTCTTTAAATATTTGATTTTTTTAATTAATTTAATTGTAATTTTTTTTTGTCACAAGTGCCAAGTTTTTTGTAAGAAATTTAATTTTGGGTTTGATTAGATTTGATTAGATTTTAAAAGAAAAAACAAGGAAATATGGGTAACAAATGTTGTCAACAAATATATATTTTATAATTTCTATCAACAATCGTCTATTCGTTTTCAATTCAATCAATTATTTTTTTGACCAATTTATTGTCAACAATCGTCCATTCGTTGAGACGCAACAGTTTATTTACTCAAATATTTATTTACCAATTAATGTCGACAATCGGCAATACGTGGTGATGTAACAATTTAACCAATCAAATATATATTTTACCAATTTCTATCAGTCGTCTATTCGTTTTGGCGCAACATCTATTTGATCAATAATTTAGTTAACTATTATTATCAACAATCGTCCAATCGCTGTGACGCAACAATCTAATCAATCAAAGATATATTTTACCAATTAATTATCAACAATCGTCTATACGTTTTGACGCAACAGCTTATTTGATCAATTATTTGTGTAACTATTATTGACAACAATTTACTAGATTAGTTCAATATTTTATAATTGCCGCTCAACACTCGCCCGTGCAGCTTTGAGGTGCAACAATACAAAATATTTAAAGCCGTCGTAGTAAGTAAAATGATAGGCTAAGGCAAAATAATCTGCTGAGAGATGGGATCTTCTATCATCATAGGGTGAGTCATTCATTTATTTGATATTATTGTTCATATGTAAGTAAAGTAGAGTATTGGTGTGGATGTGACGGTCTTGGATTTCGGTGCTAGGGTCATCAAAGTCTCATCTGTTCATTTTTTTTCCGTGGTCTGTCCTTTCATTCTCGAATGCGTACATAGCTAATAATTTGTGCTTGAATTGGGAACGTCCATTCTCGGATCCACATTATTTTCGCTAGCATGAAATGTAAAATATCAAGGCACGCAGTCTCCCCGATTTTTTCCTTTGATATTCTTAGCAATAGGTCCAGTCTTTATTACAAAAAGTACTTTGGATGAATGGTCGCCTGAAGGAAAAAAGAACAAGGCTGTTAAGCTTTTTAAGAGATCAAGAACAAAGAATAGAATAGAATTCCGGCTAGAATACCAAGTAGCTCTAACCAATTACAACAAAAAAAGTCCAAGCGGCACGTATATCCGCTAGAAATAGGTAGATTTCGAGATCAGACGGTTTTGTGTGCCAGTAGAATCTGATGTATCAGATTAGTTTAAACAACACAAACTAATTTAAAACAGATATCGAACAAATTTTAAAAAGAAAATTAGCTACATATAAGCAAAACTATATCTATCCAATTTTGCAACAAAAAAATATCAAATCTACCACAGAACATGTGTGTGACAATTTATGACACAAGCCTACGCTATATCATATGTCGTCCAATTACTGCAAAATATCAAAATAGTTTATTTCAAAGAAAAAAAATTAATTTCTTCTATTCAAACCTTTTTATTTTTTTTTTCATTGACTGTTATAAGGTTTTTGGAAATTGTAGTTATGGATTGTTGCATACTTTTTTGTTGAAGCCAACAAGTCAAAAACCTCGAACTGCAGAGGTTTATATTTATAAGAAACAGATTAAAATGCTTCCACAGATTCTAAATTTATGAATTTTTTACAATTATTAGTATCCAAACGGCCATTATAACGGATTAAAATACAAATTTTTTTTCTAGTATAAAGCCCCTAGTTATTTAACCATGTGTCAGATTTTTCTGATTTACGAACTTGTCCAAGATATTAATAAAACACACATGTTTACGGAAGGTTTTTTGATCTGGCTCCACAAATGCGACCGTGAGAGTGCCCATCGTTTTCGTTATATCTCATATCGTGTATATATATATATATATATATATATATATATATATATATATATATATATATATATACATATATATACATATATATATATATATATATATATATATATATATATATATATATATATATATATATATATATACATATATATACATATATATATATATATATATATATATATATATATATATATATATATATATATATATATATATATATATATATATATATATATAATATATATATATATATATATATATATATATATATATATATATATATATATATATATATATATATATATATATATATATATATATATATATATATATATATATATATATATATATATATATATATATATATATATATATATATATATATATATATATATATATATATATATATATATATATATATAGAATTTAAAACAATTTTATAATTTAATATTATTTCAATATTTATTATTCCAAAAGTGGCTGAAAAAAGGTGCAAGTGATACATTTAAATTTATATATATATATATATATATATATATATATATATATATATATATATATATATATATATATATATATATATATATATATATATATATATATATATAATTTTTTTTTTATTTTTTCGTCTCCGCTTATCATATATAGTCGTTTGGCACAAAAATTTTTCCGAAATTCGGAGATGAAGCCCATTGATTGCAATAGGTAGATTTTTATATGAAATCTATCTAAAATCAGATCATCTAAATACAGCAGCTGAATGGAGATCTGCAATACGAAAGACAGCCTTTCTATTGCAGTTTGACTCCCAAAATAGCTGACCACCATTTGATTGACCACCCCCAACCTTTTTTGCTCAGTCCGTAGATAAAACGGTACGTACACCATGAACTGCTGAACCCTAGGTACTTTACAACATACCCCTTGTGACGAAGGGAATTTTGGACATATTATTTTAACCCAAAAACTTTTTATATCCTCTTCGTCGCAAGCTTTCTAATTCCATAAAATATCGACAAATAACGAATGAGCCAAGTCGATAGAGCGGGCATCTGATAGCGGTCAGGTAGACAATTCTCAATTCTGTAGCATTCAGTCTTGCATCCTCAACTTTTATCTTGTTTTCTAGGTCGCACTGCTAAATAATCTTTCTCGTACTCAACAGAAGTGAGCCCGGAAGAGAATTGCAATAAAACATGCATCTTTCAGATTTTGCAATTAAAAGTGTTGCAAATCATTAAACCAACACAATGTTTACTGTCAATATGACGAGATGGGCTATACAGTTCTTCGAACTATCTAAGATCAATCTGCCACATCCTACGAGTTTGTTGACTATATTAGCCAGATATGAAGAAAAGCCCAATTCCATTGTATTGTTTGTTTTCTGTTGCCGTATTCAATTGTTTACCTTCGGAAACGACTAGAGAACAGCAGCCGCGTAGTTCGGTGTAAAGCATGATAACTAAACAACACCAATTCGGGGTTGTGTTTTGCGATCATGATCGCAGATGTTGCAACCAGCTAAAGATTTAACTATACTTCAACAAATTTGTAACTTATTATTAAATTTATTTATAATTTAAAACTATTTATTATTCAGTTAATTTAATTATTTTATTTACTTGCAAAGGTTTCAAATGTCAAAATTTTGAATTAAACCTAAATTTGAGCCGAGATTATTTTTTAAAACAGTCAACTTTAATAACCAAAATTAAAAACCCAAAACACAAAAGTTAAAATTAGTGAAATTTTCTGTTTTTGACCGGTAAATTTGATGTTTGTCAGTAGTTCTACAATACAAAAAGGTTGGATGTACTGTAACAAAGCTGTTGTCTCCGTAAAAAAATTTTCTTTTGCACCCAAAACTTTCTTTTGCATGAATCAACGCGAACCAATACAACTTATCGTCTTTTTATTCATATCTTTTTAAACCCTGTTTGCAATAATTTTGTCATCGATTGCTGTTTTATATGTTGTTGATTCAAATTTTTTTTTGTTATATGTACATTGACCTTTTGTATTTTTTAGACAGTCAATCGGCATTAAATTAATAGGCAGTTCGTGAGTAATCAAAAAACACAAAATTAGAAAACCAAATCTAATTGTGTAGAATCTTGTTAAAACGTGACGCGTGCGTTATTGTTCTAAAGAAAGCTGATTAAATCTGTTTCATTGAAATCAAATCAAATTGGGTTGTGAGGTAGATATTGTTATATCTATTTGATTTCACTAATTTATAGGTGTAGCTTTAAGATACAAAACAACTTTTCACTTCTGTAATATTATTATTGTAGATTCAAAATTAAATGGCACTAAAACCATATCGTGTTTGCTTAAATAACCTATTTAAACCATATAACATAAAAAAATATAGAATGTAGTTTTAAAAAAAGATTCGGTCAAGTGTGTTTTTGGTTTATTTTTGCTATATTTCGACTATATTTTTTAATATTTATATAATTCATACCGAATTTACCGGAAAAATGTAAAAGGTAAAATAGATGTTTTAAAGTGATAACAGATTAAATTAAGTTGTTGATATATTTTGGTGATAAGAATCATATTAGCTTTATAATTATATATACTATGTCTTTATAATTATATAATTATTTAATGGCAGGCAGTTTTAATATTATTGATAGTAATCTGTGACCTTGAAAACGAGAGGTTATTATAAAAAAAACAACACGTTTAATTAATTGGTGGATCGATAATAATTTCTCACATCCTATCGTACAACAACGGTTATCATCTTGATCTGAGTATCAATCAAAAATAATTGATGTTTAGGTGATATTATTATTACTGTTCAACAATTACTAGAGATGCAATATTGTTCAACTTATAACACTATTGGTCTTAATATTCTTATGCAACAATCGCCTGGATTAGAAGCCAATTATGTTGTTTTTGATATTCAACTGGTATTACTTTTTGTTTGGAATATTTTTATTAATTTTATGCTATAATCGCCCGGATCAGTAGCGTGTTGCGCTGTTGTGTTGCGCATTTGTTTTTATGATAATTAGATCTATTCCTTAGTTAATATGATTAGCTGAATCAACGTGGGCATTAGAGTTGGATCTGATACAATCATGGGGTGAATGAAACATTTAATTTAATTTTCTAAATGTAATAATCGTTGTTATATTAGTGTGTATTTGTGTGTGGTGATCTCGCGCGTGATCTCTCACGTCCGTTTGGGTCGTCAGAGTCCGCAATGTTTGTTTTTACTTATTTAATTCCATTGAGATAGTCTCATTTGTGTGAATATCTGATTATTTGTATCGAAATGGGGGAAATTAATTCTTGGACACACATGGCTGAAGCTCGCTGGAACAAAACCTCACCAGGCACGCAGTCTTCCAACTGCTTCCTGTTAGTGACATCACTAGCAAGTCCAGTGTTCATTACAGATGTTAAATTAAAGAATAACAATCTTTTCGATCCAATCAAATAAAGTTCAGTATTGACGATGGTTGATTCGAATGTTCATTGAACTCAGTGTGTACAGTATTTACTGATACTTTATTCTATGCGTCTATCCAATAACTCATACATTTATAAAATAAATATAAAGTTAAAATTACAAAGAGATAAAAAGATAAATTAATTCTCCCTTCCAACTTTTAATTACTTTTTACTGATTTGTTGTCATCGTTTTATCTATTTTGTTTTCATTAAAAGATCTAATTAAATTTTTGAACATCAATAGAAAATTTATAAAATAATAAAATATAAGCTGGTATTAATATTTCAACGAACTACATAATCTTTCTTCCTATATTGAATTGCTGCAGTACAGAGATTTTGAAGGTAATAAGAAATTTATTAAAATCTTAAACTGGAACATATCCAAGTTTTCAAACTTAGATATATTCCCGAGATCTATGCCAAAAAGTTGATAAAATTCAATATTTATGTTGTTATACGACAACAATGACAACAAAATCAGAACAAGCTCAAACATCTAATAAGATTAAAATAGTTCAATTCAATTTAAGCTGAAAAAAAGAAGCTTACCCAATGGATCAACCCGATAAACAGGATCACTTAATGCTATATGAACGCTAAAACTTAAAATAAAAATTATCCGAATCAAAAGTTTCAATTGTTTTGATATCATCCGATACATATTTTTTTTATTTTATTCTTTTTAAATCGTCTTATTCTATGTTTTTATTAATTCACTTTTCTTAATTATTCCGTTTCCTGTAAGTTTAGGTTAAACATGTTTTCTTTTCTTTTTGTGGTTAGTTAAATTTTTTTTTATTTTGTAATTTTTTGTGTATCACCTATTCATTCTAAACACAAAAACTTTATATATTTCCACTACAAATGGAGCGAAATTCATAAAAACCGTTTTAGAGAAAAAATTTTAGAACGAGAAAACGAAACAAACCACACACGTTTTCGATTTTCCTTTTTTCTATTTTATTTTTTTTGTATATCCTTTATTGTTTTTCTGAAGTTTTTTGCTCGGTCGCTGTTGTTGTTGCTCTTGTTATTATGATTCTAGTTTATCTCGATTAATCCAACCGAACTGGAAAACCTGTAAGATAAGGAAATATATTATTTAATTTTTGTTTGTTGTAGGTGTTTAGTTTGGTTCATTCAAGAATATTTACTCAATACAGAGTTTATCATAAATTTTGTGATAAATTGTGTGTTAAATCAACATACTTAAATTAAAAGGTATTTAAGGTATAAGGGTTTTTCTTTTCCGATGTGATGTTTGAAAAAATGATTAGAAAAATTTCTTTCAAAACAAAAATAAATAACGAATTCTATCTTGCATTTATGCTACGAAGTAACAGTCATCGTAAACTTCAATACCAACGGTCATTTTGAAATTTGTATTTTAACAAAGTGTAAATAGAAACAAGTAGTCATTCAAAAACATTAAATTCCATGCACTTGTTTAATTTTCACAGTAAAGATGACAAAACTAAAATATTGGAAATACCGAGAAGGCATATGTTGTAATAGGCAATATATTCCTCATCAGATGTACTTTCATTTTCTGTCTTATAGTTAATATACTATAGACTTCTTTGAAAATGGTAATATATTTCAACCCACTTGTGTAACAACACAAGTATTTAAAACACTCCATACAAGTACATCTAAACCTGCCCAGAAACCTGTATTAAATTTCTATTTATTTTCTGGTTTTTTCGCTTAATTAGGGAAAAACTCATAAGCACTAACAAAAATACTATATAATTCATTTTTTTTACAAAGAAAAAAGAAATTTATGCCGACGATATTCTTTTGGCTCGTTCCATGAGAAATTAATTAAAATTTGTTTTTTTTTAAGATGGGCGAGTCAGTTGTGTTTGAACTCTTGAGTGGGTTTAGTTTTTTGATTGAGTTGGGATCGGGGTATTGAGTTCGAGAGAGTGGGAATAGAAAAGTGGATTGGAGTGATTGAAATATGGAATGATGTAGTTATTTATTATATATATTAAATTATTTCAGATCGCAAAAAAAATATGAGAATTAAAGAAGGAAGATGTTATCCCAATATTAATCCACAATAAATTAAGTGAATAGTTGTCAATTGTGAAGTTTTTATTGATATTAGATTAAAAACCATATAACTATTAATAATTGAGGTAAAACTTTAAGAGCAATTTTCCTGTAAAAATTAGTGACTATGTTATGTAATGAATCAATTAAATGATATAAAACGACCATATTGTGTTTCTTCTTATTATTATTATTGTGGGGAGTGAAATTAGTGGTCATTAGTAGAAAGAGTAGACCAGATCTGACTATTTTTATATAACGGAAAATTCATCGGGTGTATCAGCACCATTAGAATGTATACCTATTGGACTGTAAATATTTCTAGATGATAGTGACATAAATTTTGGAAATCTTGGGAAAAAATTTGAGAGGGTGGGAGTGTTTTTTATGACTTGAAAAATAAGGGCGAAGATGCAATGTAAGTGTAAATATTTAGGGGAGGGTTGTGGCATGGCAGAGCAACCATCTTTCGAGACTGAGTGGTGTTTTAGGGCATGCTTTTTTTTTGTTATTCTGTTATTTCTTGTAACTGAGGTCAGTTGGAAGAACCTTCACTCCAGGGAGCTAGTGGCAGGGTGATCGCGTGCAACGATCTACTAGACCTCCTACTACAATGTTTTTACACAACGCCAACAGTAAGTTTTAGTTAAATTTACAAATAATTCGGCCATGTGCGAATATAACTAGCTCAACGAGGGAGCCTCGTATATAACCAATAAATAAACAGTTTTTATTAAACTAGTTTTACGTTTGATCCTACCCATAGCTGTGCAAACTAAGCTGGAAACCCAACATTCTCGAAGGAGTAAGAATAGCAACCATATTAGCTTTAACTGTATCAATCCGCCATTTGACGAAAATGGGGTCTCAAACCTTACGTTATCTAAACGCATCACTAGAAATTCTTTCATCTTAATCCTATCGACACCAGCATGGCAGCTAGATAGAAATCTACCGAAACGTGGAGTTGTAATAATATACCGCACTCAACGATGATAGTAAGAAGGAATATTCCCTCGAGCATAGCTTCCAGAAGGCTTGACAATGAATTATACAAACCTACAGTTATTGTCAACTGCTACACAAATGGATCAAAAATAGTTTTTAAGAAAGTTATATAAATATAAAAGAATAACAGTACAAGCAATGGTATATCACACCATCCATTTGCTGTAAATTTCTTTAACAGAGTGACTAATTTGTGAAATTCTGTACTCTCTTAGATCTGTCTGACGAGTTTAGCCTTCTGAAATGTAGAGAAAATTCGTATATCATTATTTATAAAACTTAGCCAAATAATTTTTTAATTTTCTCCATTCCACTCTAGTTGATTCTCGTTGACTTGATTTTATTTGACTTTTCAAAACTCTAAATAAAGAATATTTTAAATTGTGCAAAATATATCTAAATAATTCATTAAAAAACAAACTGACGGGTGCGCTATACTATTCTGACAAAAACAAAATGGTCGTCGCATATTCAATTTCGAATATGCTCCTATAGTGGAAATAATAGAAGCAATAGTTTCCGTCATTTTAACATATTTCATTTTCGCAAAACAGCCTCGGTAAAACTTCTAAATTCCTGATATTGAAGCAATTTTTAAACTATGACAGCTGTGCTTCTATAAGAACTTAAAGCAGTTACAACCGAAGCTAGTTCAATCCTAATGACAGCTATAACTTATATAACCGTTTTTCGGAAGCTTTATTTAGAGTTGTGTAAATAAGTTTCGGTAAAGTTTCTAATATTAAATATAGAAGTATTTTAGAAGATTTCACTCCAGTGGTGGGCAGAGCTTCTCTGTGGAAGTTCTATCGAAACTTTATAGGATTAAAATTTAACTAGATTCCACTTCGAAGTTTTAGCGAAGCTTTATTGAAGCTTAAGCAGGTATAACACAAAATTGAGAAGTAAGTTTGCTAGTTGGGATGTTAGTACCGTAGACGAGCTCAGCCGATGAAGATTGGAAGTCTTCTCGGAAAGTGGTTCGTAAGCTAAGTAATATTGACGGTAATATTCGTGTCCAGTCCATCCGCTCATAGGTCATGATAGCAGGCAAGTTTGAGGATAATTAACTAAAGGAGATTGAATATAGTGAGACCCTTTCGCCTTTTGGCGAGCCAGGTAGTTCTGTGCCATTTGTCATACATACTTTTTAGCGTATGGCCAAATGAGTATATCAGTAAAGAGTTTGATAGAACTATGGACTCCTGAGCGAGATAAGTTATGAAAACTGTCAAACAAGTGAACATGCTTTGGAAAATACTTTGTCGAAAATGTTTTGGAGTAAAAGAGCAAATATTGCCCGTTGAAGTATCGCATAGAGTAGCTATAGAAGATTACCCTAGCGATACTGGCATCGTAGGGAATTTTTGCTTAAGACTAGTGCCCACTAATTCATTGAGTTTGAGATCATTGAGCTGAGCGTCAGCAATTTCGTCGTAGGAAATATTTTCTGGAAGTAATATTTGCTCATCACGAAAAAGTGTGTTGGAAACTACATTATTAATTCAAGAGATGTAGCGAAACCCAATCGTGAATTGGGTTTGAGAGAGTTTTGCGACAAAACATAGGTGAGAAGCTTATGATCGGTGAGAAGAGTGAAGATTCTCCCTTCAATAAAATAACGGAACTGTGTAATTGCAGAGTAAGCTGCAAGGAGTTTGCAATCATAAGCGCTGTATTTCTGTTGCGTTTCATTAAGTCGCATAGAAAAGAAACTAAGGGGTGTCCAACTATCGTTAGTTTTTTGTTGGACAACGGCGGCATGTACCTTGTCGGAACCGCCGACCATTACTACAAGTTAGGCAAAGAGTGAGGGGTGAGATAGAGTTGTTGCCTCACTGCATTGCCTCATTGAATTTAATGACGCATTGTTCATTCTTTTTAGACGCTTTGAGAATCGTTAAGGAATCGACACGTTCGAAATTTGGTTTAATCTCCGTTGAATCATTAGAATTTCCGAGGAAGTCAACGTTGGTTTAGCAAAGTTACATTTATTAACGGAGATAATGAGACCAGCGTCAGAAAAACGCTCGAAATCTCTAGTGAGAGGTTTGAGGTGCTCCTGAAAGGTTTCAGAAGCAATTAGGAGGCCAGCTATGTAGATTAAACAGAAGTTTAGGTCTTGGAGAAGGAAGTGCATGAACCGTTGGAAGGATTGCCCGGTTTTTAGCAAGCCGAAGGTCAATTGAACGAATTCGAAGAGTACGATCGGAGCAGGTTGTGCTGTTTTTGCAATATCACCCTAATTGATAGGAATTTGATGGTATGTGTGCACGAGATCGATTGTGGAAAAGAATTTGCATTCATGAAGTTGATGCAAGTATGCGGAATAGGATATTTATCAGGAATGGTGATATTATTCAGAGCACGGTAGTCACCGCAAAATCTCCATTCGCCGTTTTTCTTTTTAACAAGATGAAAAGAAGATCCCCAAGTACTGTTAAATGGTCGGCAAATGCATTCGGATAACATTATGTAATGTTCTGACTTTGCAATGGCCAATTTATCTGGAGCAAACCAACGATACTTACATAAAACGGGAGGACTACGTGGTTCGATGACGTGAGTCACGTTTTGTTTCACAGGTTTAGCGAGATCATTTTAAGATCAAGTTAGCTCCTTAAAATTTTTGAGAATATCGAGAATTTCGATATTAACTAATCAAAATTAGAGAAGGTGCTGGAGAACAAGACGTCGGTTTTAATGTCGACTAACAGCCTGTATTTATTAAGGAAAACATGTAAACATCATCGATAACAAAGGTCTAAGACAACGCTCGTCTTAGACCAATGCTTAAGTTTAGATATCGTGTACCGTAAATGCCGGGCTAAATTTTGTCACGTTAGCTGCTTAAAATAAGAAGTCTGATTTCCGGGAGAGTTTTTCTTCCACAGTTGCGGAAATAACTGACACCTGGGCACCTGTATCAAGGCGAAAAAGGTTTTTGCGAAGAAGAATCCAGGACCAGGAGACGGAGTTAGGAGTAACTGTCATCCCACGCCCTCACATGTGATGAGTCTAATCGTTATTTGAAGTAGAGGCAAAGAAGTTAGAGTGATTTAAAAATATGTACACTCTGAATCGCATTTTTTCTCATTTGCCTTGAATTTATGATGGTAGTAGCAAATACCATCAAACATTTGAGCTCGCGACTTGGAACGAGGTCGCATGGGAGAGCGATTAGATCGATGAAAGTTTAATTTGCAATAATCGTTTTAATTTTTGGATCCGATTGTGTTGGAAAGATTCAAAGCACTAGGAGCGATTTTGCTGTTGAATGACATGGAGGAGCTGTGTTCCTGTTTTATGGAATTTTTCCTCCAGTAACATGACAAGCGGATGACAACGAAGAAAGAAGAGAAGAAGCAGTAGGGTTGGATAACGCATGCATTTGCTAGCCCTTTAGGACATTGAGGTCATTATTTGTTATCGTAACCGTCTTTCAGAGTTGTCTTTGAAAATTTGTTATGGAAATTGGCTGCTACATTTCGGAGTAATGGTTAGGGCTTTTGATACCCTAGGACTATACCACAAAAACCTTTGTGTATGCAGTCTGACGTGCTGCCAGATAGGCGAGCTATAAGAGACTATTTGTTCCTACCATAAGGTCGTTCTTTTTTTTTTTTTTTTTTTTTTATTAGACAATATTGATTATACATTGTATATTTGCTTAGCATATTTTCTCTTTTTTTATAAGCTGCTCGAACCGTTAAGGTTATATAGCAACTGCAAGGAAATATGTACAATGAATTAAAATTATTAAGTATAGACGTATACTATAATTAAGCTTACATAAATACTAAAGTTCTACAATAATAAACTTAACTTTAGCTTTGGTTCAGTTACAAAATTCAAATAATAACATGTATTGTAATTCTACGATACTCAACACACAATTAATAGTTTTTAATTAGTTTATAATTTAATAATTTCAACAATACAATAAATTAATAATATTAAACAATTTTAAACAATTTTAATTTTCAAATAAATAAATTGCCAATCTATCAAATTAAACCAAGGAAGCATCAGCTGGATTGTTTTAGGAAATCCATTAATTTTGACTTAAAGGTTTTTTCATTTAGTGTATGGCGGATATTAGAAGGCAAATCATTATATTGGACTAATCCACGATAAAACACATTATTTCGAGAGGCAGAGCTAGAGAAAAACTCTGTTTGAAACTGAGAAAGGCGTCTTGTCTCATATCTGTGAACAGACGATAAAGGAATTATGTTTAAATTGTGCTTTATTTGGTTATTTACAATTTTGTGAATCAAAAGTAGTAGATCTCTTTTTAAAAGAAGACTAAATGACAAAAACTCCTTGAATAAATCTGCGGACGGGTACGTTACAGATACACATAATATACTCTTCAGTACTCGCTTCTGTAATATTTCCAATTCTTCAATCTTGTATTTTGCACAGCCACTCCAGACTGGACTTAAATATATTAATCTAGATTGAATGTAAGCATAGTACAAAAGAAGCAATGACTTCTTGGGCAGAAGGTGTTTTGTACGATTGATGGCAAAAATGTATGGTAATATAGATTTTTTTACTTTTTCAATATGCGGTGACCAATTAAGTTTACTATCAAGGACTAGTCCTAGATAATTATACTTACAAACTCTTTCAATTTTAAAGGAGCTATAAGTTACTGGGTTGTTTTGTGATATTTCCACGTCCAGCAAACGGTTCTCAAAAACAATATACTTTGTTTTACTATGGTTTAAAGCTAAATGATTTAAATCAAACCATTCTTGCAGTAGAATTAAATCTGAGTTAATATCACAGATCCATCCAGTGAGACTATCAGAAGAATATGTGATTACACCATCGTCAGCAAAAAGTTGAATTTTTCCCTTTAAATTGATACAAGTTATATCGTTGATGTATATGTTAAATAAAGTTGGTCCCAGGACAGACCCCTGCGGTACTCCTTTTACAGGTGTTCCTGACGAGCTAGAACAATTATCGATTTTTACTATTTGTTTTCTATTCATAAGATACGTTTTAAACAAGTTTAGCTGTAGTTCAGAAAAGCCAAATTTCCTTAATTTAATCATCATGACATCTGGATCCACAGAATCAAATGCCTTACGAATATCTAGAAAGAGAGTGCCGCAAAACTTCTTTTCTTCAAAATGTTTACTCAGCATATTAGTTAAGTTTAGACATGCAGCTTCTGCACTTGAATTTGGGGTAAACCCAAATTGTGTATCTGCAATCGTACTATTCTCGAGTAGAAAGATATTAAGTCTCGTGAGTAAAGCTTTTTCAACAATTTTAGAAATAGTTGGCAAGATGGATATTGGTCTGAAGTTATTAGGCTCCATTTGGCTGCCAGATTTATAAACAGGTACAACTCTAGCTTGTTTTAGTGATGGGGGGGGGGGGGGGGGGGTCGGGCTCAACCAAGATATCTCTGACCATTGTTGCCAGAGAGGGCATAATAACACTACCTACATGGGTGTACTTAGTTTGTTGGGTTTGATATTTCCCAACGAAAATTGCACTCTGAGAATAGTGAACCATAGGTCCGGAATATCGGGCCGGAAGGCAGAGATTTTAGGTGCTACATGGTTTATTTGTGGCGCATTTGCCAAAAAGTTGTTGCTGGGAGAGATGGAGGAGACGCAGCAGAAGTTGGAGCTGGTAGAAAGTATGAAGAAGTACCTTCAGTATTTTTTTTCTTTCAGAGCGTCACCAACCTGTTCTGCGACCACTGCCTTAAGCTGGTCTTGAGTAACCCTAGAAGTTTCGGGTTCCAAAAGAGAAGTTTTAGAATCTTTAGCAGTTTCGTAACATGGATGACAAATCTCGTAACAACTCGAATGCCATTGACGTTATCTTCTCGAACACACAATGAACCCAAACTGGTATAACTAATACGTTATACGAGTTTACCAAATTCACATATAGATGACGTTACTAACACAATCGAGAATTTATCAAGATGATTATCTGTCAGATTGATATGTTAATATTTACAAAAAATATCGACAAATTTAAGAAAAATTATAGTTACCAAAATTTATTGATTAATATCAATAATCCAACTTTATGAATTTTAATTTTAATTTTAGTATTATTATTTTTATTTCTAGGATCACCATTCAGGCGTGAACATATAAGTTTGTTTAATTTTTACCGAAACCGGTAAAAACTTAGAAATTTACCGGTTTTTAGTTGATGTGTTTTTTTGATATACTATGTTTTTGATAATTTTTTGGCAATACAAGCCGTTAACGACAGAAAAAATAAGTGATTTTCAGGAATTTTTTGACGGTTGCATTGTCATTCTTGTTTTATTCAGTATAGTTTTCATAAATTTTTATTGAAAAATATTAATATTATTTTACATTTTACTAAAAAATATTAGCAACAAAGTTATTGTCTGCGATAGAAAGAGCTGATAGAATTGTAAAACCAGATTCTTAAATTTCTCAAATTTTATAAACATATTTTCGAAGGTATAGTCTTTGAAATAATACAAAAAAATTGTTTTTTTTTATGATCCATCACAGTGGCTATCCCTCCTTACTCATAGAAGAGCCGAATGCTATAGTTTTCGTTCACTTTTTAAAATGTTCCTATAACCGTAATATTTTTAATTTATATATGTTTTGTAATGTTCGAAGATAAAGGGTAGAACAGGAATCAAATTTTCAATAATTCAAAAAATTACTTGTTGGAAACTACAAAAAATATTATTTTAGCATGGCAATTAGAAGAATTATCCGATTACCTGTAAGTGTTAAATCTGTTGTCATCTCAATAGAGAATGACCAAGCCCAAGGACTAATGCCTATCCAGGACAAAGTTTGGGATAAAGTGTATATTTATTTTTCTATCTAAAAGTGAGCTGTAATTTTTCCAACTGATCACCACAACTAATATTTAGCGTGCATAGATTATGTCCAATCGTTTTTTTGTTTGTATTTGTCTTCGCCTCTCTTTGTCTCTCTTGGTGCCAAACTTTTCATTTGATTCAAAATTGCACAATTATTGCGAGTTTTATTTAAATCTATAAGAAAAAACCCTACCACAAAAAATAAGAGTTTCTGCCTCCCTGCGACTGCATAAAAAGGAATTGAAAAACTGAAATATTGGCTTTTATTATTACCAAGCATATAAATTCTGATATTTTAAATTGTCCATAATGTGTCGTAAGAAAATATTGCTTGTCCTTTATAAAATGTTTGAGTAAAGTAATCACTGGCAATAACACGATAAATTTAAATTACTCTCGTAATTATTTTCATTCATTTTATAAAAATTAGCACAACTATGAAGAAAAAATTTTCTGGCGTTTTAAATTTAGAATTGTTTTTAATTTATAATTTAATAAAAAGTTAGTGGTTGTAAATAAAAACAAATCAAAGTGGAGAATAAATTGAAATTGAATATGATATATCAAGTATCATCATTTGTAATGTCTCTTTTATTACAATTTTAAAGTTATGTTCTCTCTCTATATATAAATGTTATGTTCTCTCTCTCTTCTAATATAAAGAATTTTCTAATTATACTTTATAATTTAACTTTATAATTTAATTTTGAAAAAAAATTATTTTGTTTATTTATTATAAAAATTACAAATTAAATACAATATGCGTCACTCTCTTATAACAACGACAAACAACTGTGGAGAATGAGATTGAGAATCAACGCTCTAACAAAAATTAAACTGTGATAAATTGAATTTGAGGTTGCACTTAGAACTTAAAACATTTGTTGGCGCAAATCTAAAATATTCCTTGAACAGAGTTTATTAATTTAAAATAATTTATTTAAAATAAATTTAATATTTTCCATTAACAACTTTATTTTTAATATATGTTACGCGTTTCGAACATAAGTGTTCATTTTCAAACGTTTCAAAATATTATCATAATTTAATAATAATATTATCATAATTTATTAAATTCAATATCTTAAAATTCTTAACAGGTGCGCAATCCAACCACTCGTTCTTGAAGCATAGAGGATCGCTTGTTAATCGCCTTAGGTTAATCGACATCAATAGGAAGTAATCAATACCCACGAAACACACTCAAGAACATTGTTGAATTTCTTAAAATGTAATGAAATGAAATGAAATGAAATGAAATGAAATGAAATGAAATGAAATGAAATGAAATGAAATGAAATGAAATGAAATGAAATGAAATGAAATGAAATGAAATGAAATGAAATGAAATGAAATGAAATGAAATGAAATGAAATGAAATGAAATGAAATGAAATGAAATGAAATGAAATGAAATGAAATGAAATGAAATGAAATGAAATGAAATGAAATGAAATGAAATGAAATGAAATGAAATCTATTCTATCTAGTCGGACCGTTGGAAAAATACCAACCATAAGGCCAGTATAAAGGAAGATTCTCTGCATGAGGTGCTGAAGGTGAGGAAAATGGTCTTGCATGCACAGTTGAGTTTATTTTTGTAGACGGCGTTTAAGTTAAAGTTATTAAAGTTGAAGTTAAATATTGTATTATAAATTTAAAACTAAAATAGATTGTTTTAGATTATTTAAAATGTAGTGTAATATATAGAAAGATTAATAATCATTAAAGTAAAAATAAATAATCTTATAAATCTATCAATTCCCAAATGATCTATCAATCACAATATCGCCAAACATCGTTTGGATGTGTTCGTTCTTTTCAGAAACAAAAATAAAAATTTTATTTTCATCAAAAAAAAATTATTATCGCACATAACTCAAAATTTCACAAAAAACTCTACTTCTCTCCACGACGACCCTACACACAACACAGTACACTGTGAATCAGTGTTTGTTTTTTTTATTCTTATTTTCGATCCTTTTTATTTCATATTTCATTTTTTCTATTCCATCCTTTTAGTCCTTACGTCGAAAAGATTTATATCTTAAACGTGTGTAAATCATTAGTTTTTGGTTAACCGGATATAAATTTTACTTTGTTTTTTGTTTGAATAATCTTTTTGTGCGGATAGCTGAATACATCATCCTCTATTATAAATTGGTTTGTAGCTAATTTCGTTTTGGTTGTTTTATAGATTTAATTTTTTATTGTTTCAAAACGAAATTTCAGTTATATTTATTATTCTCGATACAGTTACCATAATGTGTAAGGATTAATGGTGCATAAACAATTTATTTTTTCGGTGGAACCTTTCCATCAAATTTTCCTTTACATTTTACTAAATCTTGTTTTCAAGTTAACCTTATCGAATGATGATAAAGCTACATTGCAAACATATACTTCCATTTATCATTACAGCTTTTGTCAGTTAAGAAAATAATTTCTTATATGTTTACCCAAATATTTATACAGATTTAAAATTTCCAGTCTAAATGTCTAATTTCTATCAATTCCTCTTTTCACAGTTTTCTTTTATATGTGAAACATAATTTCCATTTTTAGAAACTATTTAACACCCGTGTTCCTGTTAGCTAAACTTACTACCAAGGGGCTATTCCTACTTGTACTCAAAAGACTGAAGCTTTTCGCATTACAACCTCGCTTGACAAGCAGTCTCTCTGTTTGCTTCTTGCTAGTGGCTCACTTGCAGGTTCAGTGTTCATTACAACGGAACCTCAGATTCACACTAGACTGACATTTTTTTTTATATCGATTTTCACTTCTTTAGTATATCGTTCTAAATCATCTGTACTTCATCAGTTTGATGTTCTAGAGTGAAAATGCATAAAAAATATTTCTGGAAACTGTAACCACACGGATGACATACCATTATAGGGGAAGGTTTATTAAATTTTCTATACCTTTTTCGATTCTACGTTTTTTTATTATTTTGGTCCCTTTGAAGTAGTAGTCGGTCGTTGTGTCGAAAAAAGGCTGGGTTTTCAATTCCCGTTGTCTTAAAATAAGAATTTTTGACATGAAATATCCCAGCCAGCACACTTAGTGAAATTTAGGTGAACCATTTTGGGAGTTGGTTAAATTTAAGTAAAAGTTTGGTTAAATATGTGGAAAAAGGTAATAGATGACTGTTTCAGCTAATTAGTATACATGTATTTTAGGTCGAAAATTATAGTTAATATGTTTTTGGCGTAAAAAAATAAGTTAATAGGTAAATTTAACATATTAAGTATACAAATTTAAGTAAAAAAAATCATGTAATACAGATAGTACATGTATTTCATGTATTAAGTGAAAATTTAAGTTACAAAAGTGTATCTAATACGTGTATTTAACTTATTACCTGTTGTTTAGCTAGCGGTAATTTAGCTGACATTGCAACAGTTATTTCATGAAATAAGTTAAATAGCGTAAAATTAACATAACTACGGAACATTGAAACTTAAAAAAAATTCTCAGACAGTTGTTAAGTTAAATAGGTCGAGTTTTACATGTAATATTCCATTTAATTTGGTTTAGTGAACGAATGTTAACTAAATTTTTGCTGTCCTTTTCATGTAATACATATAATAGGTATATATCTTTATAAGTATCCATAAAGATTTATAGCAAGTCTCGTTTTCCGATGACATTTATTATTAGTGTGCAGTATATTGTTCAAATCGCTCGGATACAGGCTTTATTATATAGTTCTCTCACTAACGTTGTTTTAAATAGTAAAAAATGCCTCTGAAAAAGAAAGTTAAGAAAAACGGTCGATACTACATAATGCGGCGGAAGAGAGCGGCCGAATTTGAAGCACGATTTGATGCATCAAATGTGTCAACGGATGAAGAAATGGATCGGCCACCGCCACATCAACTGAATGCCATTTTTGAAAATAATTTGTCAGCAGAAAATGTTATGATCGAAAATACCATCCCCGTTAGTGTTACATGTGATGAAAATGTAGAGTGTGACGATGATATGCCAGATGATTGTACATCCCAAGTTGGTGAAAATGTTGAATTTTTTTTATCAGAAGCAGATATTGCTGAGGAATTGATGCACGAACACCTAGAATATGAGCATAACGCTCAAAATAAAATAGATCTGTTGAACGAACTGAGGCAATGGACTTTGCAAAACAAGATTTCATTAACAGCGTTGTCACAACTACTGAAATTGTTGAACAAGGCTGGCATTGAAAATCTACCATCGGATGCGCGAACGGTTTTGAAAACGCCTAGAACAACTAAAGTTGTCGACATGGGATCCGGCGAATTTTGGTATGATGGAATCACCAGGAATCTGATTCATTTGCGGTCACCTTTAAAAGTTATTCCCGACACTATAGAATTAATAGTAAACGTTGATGGCATACCACCATTTGTGAGTACTGGTAAAGACTTCTGGCCAATTAGCATCCGAATATTCCGTATGAAATCAATCAAGCCAATTTTTGCTGCAATATACTATGGATACGGGAAACCACCTTTAGAAGAGTTTTTAAAACAATTTATTGAGGAGTTCAACAACATTTTGACAAACGGAATCAATGTAAATGGCAAGAAAATCTCAGTTGGGTTAAAATGCTTCTCATGTGACACGCCTGCCCGTTCCTTTTTAAAATGTAAGTTTTTTTATTTAAAAATATATTATATGTGCATGTTTTAAATAAAATATTAATATACTATATAATTGCAGCAACGGTGTACTTTAATTCAAAAAAAGGCAGTTGCATTAAATGTACTGTCGACGGCATTCATGACAAAAGGTACAAACACACAAGTTTTGCTAAATTCGATTGCCCACGACGGACGGATGCTGACTTCAGAGCAATGGCAGATTGGGATCATCATCTATTTATTGGCGACAAAAAACATGGAATAAGGGCTCCAATAACCCCTCTGGTTAATCTTCCAATCAATATGATCAACGCGTTCACAGTGGCAGACGACTTGCATTTAATATATATTGGTAACTCCACTTTATATATTTCAAATATAACTTTTTTTATTACTTTTTTCATCGCAGGTCTAATGAAAAGATGTATGACAGTCTACTGGATAAATGGAAAATTTGATTTTAATCTGAAGCTCAGTGAAGGGGATAAAACAGAGATGGACAAACTGTTGCTTCAATGCAATGATACACGACCCCGTGAAATTCAACGAGAAATAAGAGAGTTGAAATGGCTTAGTTACTGGAAAGCAACAGAGTTTCGCGCAACACTTCTGTATACTGGACTCGTTATTTTTAAAAATATACTCCCACATGAGATATACGAACACTTCAAAATGTTGAGCATTGCTATTAGAATTCTTAGTTGCCGGTATCATATTCAAAATATTGGAGTTGCTGAAATTCTTCTTAATAACTATCTGGAAGGTTGCATTGATATTTATGGAATAGATTCAATTACCAGTAATTTCCATGCCGTATGTCATATGATCGACGATTTGAAGATGTATAATGCAACATTAGTTGAAATAAGTACCTTTCCGTTTGAAAATGAACTTGGGACATTAAAACCTTTGGTCCGTAATGGCAGAGAACCATTGTCACAAATCGCCAGACGTGTTTCCGAATTAAGTCACCAAGATTGCAACGTCTCCGATAGAAAAAGTATCTTGGCAAGAGTTATTTCAAATAAAAACTTAGTTTTTAATGATGATTATTCTATTGATAAATATTCAGAAGTGCGTATTCAAGATGAGTATATTCTGCGGAATGATATGAAGGATGGTTGGTTTATAACCAAACAAAACGAAATTGGTTTTATGAACTATGCTTTTTATAAAAACGAGGAAATAACGATAGTAGCGTCAATTATAAAAGAAAAAAATGATTTTTTTATCACTCCTTGTTTATCTTCAAAGCTATATATGCATCACACGGGTTGGTTGAAAATAATAAGTGTATACCTAATTTTAAGGATTCTGTTGCTACAACGACATTAGCTGATATAAAATGTAAATTTTTTGTTCTATTCTATAAACAGCAACTTGTATTTCTACCATTAATTCACGCTTTAGATGCCAATATCCTGTAAACAACAATAAACTTTATTTTTTTTTTAAAGAATATTAAATTTAAAATATTACATTTATCGTGACTCACTTTGAAATGAATCGTCTTTGGAGGAGCTTTTAATTTAAAACAGTTTATTGAGGAATTCAACATGTATTTATTATTATACTATATAAGTTTTTGCAGTATTCATAACATAAAGTGAGTTCAAATACAAGCAGGAAAAATTATAAATTTTGATTAAACTTCGAAATTCAACATAAATATATTTATGCATCTTTGGCGGCCGCACTTTCTATGGTATCCATAAGGTTCTCGCTCCTGATAAGGGTGGTTGTCGGCGTGGAAGTAGCATTGGAGGTTGTATCTTTAACTGTCATTGAATCTGTGTTGATGGCCGGTTCGGTTTGGTGTGGTGATAGCGATTGTGTGCTGTTAGTTTGAATTTTTGCTAACCGCTTCTTTTTAATGGCATTCTTCAGCACTAAGTCTGCGAAGGCCTTCTTCGTATTCGACATCACCCACGAAGTATTAGATGCTTTCTGCACCGAGCTTTCTGCACCGTTCAATTATTTTATTGTTTTATTAGATTCATTCATTTTGCTTTATATTTTATATTTTTCTGTAGTTAGATTATTAATTCTTAAAAATGGGTTTTTATTAAACCACCGGTATATAATGGAAATATAGAATGTATCTTACTTTAAAAGTTAGCTTTCGAAATGCGTATAAAACTCAGTAAACAAGAATAAGGTGCTTTTTCATTCATTTTTTAAAAAATTTTGTTTCTTATAATGTTATTTTTTAGCTTTTCTTATAGAGCAAGAGCCCGCGACGACAAGAGCTTTGTTATTTTATAAAAGCTGAAAGATTCTCTGCGCATACACCCTACTCAGGTAGGAACGATTTGCGACATATGAAGTTTGGATCATATTAGCTTTGGCAGGGAGCAGGTAACAAAGGGGCCGCCAAAGTTTTGTCAAAGTATAAGAGGAAATTTTTTTATATATTCTTCGGGATAGTATTAGAAGTCACGTCATCCATTGCCAGGCACTTACTTTCGTGGTAACCCCCTGCCAGACACCCTTAAACTTTATCAATTTGTTAAAGTTTAAGGTTGTCTGGCAGGGGGCTACCACGATAGTAAGTGTCTGGCAATGGGTGACGTCACTTCTAATACTATCCCGAAGAATATATAAAAAAATTTCCTCTTATACTTCCGCGAAGCTTTAGAGGCCCCTTTTTTACCTGCTCCCTGCCAAAGCTACCATGATCCAAACTTCATATGTCGCTAATCGTTCCTACCTGAGAAGGGGGTATGCGCAGAGAAACTTTCAGCTTTTATAAAATAACGAAGGTCTGGCCGTCGCGGGCTCTTAGTTTATTATGGTAGAATGACAGCCCGATAAAGTAAGGGTAAAGAAATATGGATGGTTCAGTTACATGTGATTCTCATGAAAAAAACATGTAATAACTACAATATCTGACTTTGGTACAGTAAAATTACATATAACTTGCACTTGCTTAGTTTTGTATTCAGCTGTTACATGAAATATACATGAATTTGCTCTCTCTGCCAAAGTCAGATATTGTAGCTATTAAATGTATTCTAGATAAGAATTATATGATCAATTTTCCACTTAATAGCTACATAATTTACATGTATTAAATAAAATACGTGAAAAAATTTAGGTTAAATTTGAGTTATTTCATGAAACACCTGACAAAATTTAACTTAAATAACAGGTAAATAATTTTATGGCAAGGAAATAATTTTATGGCAAATCTATCTCCCAAACTAATGCATTTAAGGACAAAATAGGTTTTTATGACAATTTCTAAACCGACTTCAAATAAACATTTTTATACATACTTTGGAGCGTATTTTTGAATGGATTTAAATGTTCATGTATAAAGAAAGGTTTGTTCTTGTTTATACATAATAAGAAACAGGAAAAAATAATGAGAACAACCCTTAAAAATGCAATTAAATATTTATTTTTTTTTATAGACTGAATACTTTAATTTTCAATTTTCTTTTCGGTATTCGATAAAGAACATTAATTATTGAAAATATAATAATTGTTTGTAGTATACTATAAAGTAAGCTTATGTGATCATTAAGGGAGAATTTCAGAGCATACATTTTGTGATTTGCATATGTAACAAACAAGTGAAATTTAACTAGCAATTAGCTAAAATATAACATAACATTTGCACTTATTTAACTTAAAATTTGGTTAAATTATAGTTAAATATAATCACATATTAGCCAGCATATTACATAAAAATTACATGAAAATTTAACCAATATTTTTATGGAAAAAGTACGACACTTAGGTTAAATGTAACCTTTTATTATACATAATTTTAGGTTAAATGAGAATGTTCACTAAAAGTTTGTACAGATAATATCAATCTATATTTAAGCTAAAATCCACCTGTTGTGCTAGCTGGGATCCTTCTTCATTTACTTAAGATTGATTTTTCTTGCCGCTACGTACTTTTGTAATTGTAATAGTATTTGATGATGAGATCGTGCGATGCTAATTACTCAAAGTTTAACAGATATGTCAGTCAAATTAAGGGCTTTCACTCCAACTCACATTTCAATTGTAAAAACTACTACCACATCATATACTAAACCTCCAACAAACAAACCTGAAAAATGTATTTATTTCCTAAAGGGGAGGTATGTTGCAAAATCGAAAATTGTTTTAAATTTCTCTTAGTTTGTAAAGTTAGTTAGTAAAATGAAATAAAATGTTTGTATTAGAATTTATATAAAAAAAGTACTCAGAGGAAAAAAATTATTGTCATTAAGGTGATTCATATGTAAGAAGTACAAAATGCACCGTCACGTATTTTTGTTGTTGCTTTATTGTAAAATAGTTAAACAAAATTGTGTATTTTTTTCGATAAAAATCCGTTTAAAATTTAAAATGTGATATTTGACAACTCTGTCTCTAGAATCATATTGCCTACGTGAAAATAAACGTGTAACTTATAGAATTTAGGTTCGGTTAAAACAATAGTTAATGGTAACATTAATTAATGGTCTATTCTGCCTTACATATGTACTATAATAATCATTAACTCCAACATTATAAAAAACAATTCGTTATTCAAAACACTGTATAAGTGTCATTTATCTATTGCCGTTTCGGGAGAATCATTTTAGTTATAATGTTTTTTCTCAAAGTTATTCTTATAACTTTGACAAAAGCGAACCGGAATAAAAAAATCAAATTAAGTAAATGAAATACATAAAAGTAAAAACGAAAGTAAAACTATTTCCTACGTGACATTTATAAATAATATTTTTTTTGTACTGTATTTCTATAAATGTTTTAAAATCTGGATTTTGGTTGGTACCAAAGAAGTAAAGATCAATGACATCCAAAAGAAATAGATAAATCTTGCGCTTCTCTTTCTTTTGCTCTTTATGATAATTTTTTTAACGAAGAAAATTTTATACAAAAAATAATCAATCTAAATGAAAATTTTTGCTCCAACTTTTTCAAAAGGTGAGGAACTTATGTAGTAAAACAGACGGAAAAATAATAACTAGTTTTACATATTTCTACATTTCAACATGATAATGGATTATATAATTTGATTAACAAAAATAAGGAAGGAATCATAAATCAAAATATTTCTTATAAATAAATAATCTGTCAAATAATAACACCTAGACTACATAATTCATATCTTACAATTTTTGGATATATTAAAAAATAAGATTTTATTAACTTATCAATCAACCTTTGAAAAAGAGCTAATAAATATTAAAATGGTGATATTATGTCAGTGATTAATTAAGTTAATTTTCTGATTATTAAGATAGGCTAAAGACAACAATAGAATTAATTATTAGCAAGAAAATAATTTTTTTATGTTGGCAGATGTTTTGATATTTATTTACTGACCATGAACAACTTTTATGCGTTAATTAATTTTGGCGTTTGTGATTGATTTAATGATATCGAATTATAGCAGAGTAGATTGAATTTTTATAGTCGATTTACAAATTCAATTTCAATTTCATGGAAAAAATGAGCAACGCCATAAGTCGATATTCAATCAACTAAATATTTTACACATCCCTAGATCGGGGATATATCCTTAATACAATAACCTTTTCTTTATTGGTTTTTCTTCATAAAAATTGATTTTCGTTCGGTTGATTTAAGAACAAAAATAACAAATTGAAATAGAAAACAAATTTCAATTTTGAACCCTTTTAACACACCCTGTTAAACAACTTGAACATCTTTAAAGATATTTCAAATTATTTTTAGTAAAGATTGAAAAATAATAATTTTCTTTGAAACAAATAGGAAAAATATTTTTCCTTTTTTTTTTAAATGTTGAAAAAAGTTCATTTTCATTTATAACATATTTATTTCTTTTATCTCTTTATCTATATTTTTTTTGCTAACTCTATTTTCATAAGAAAAATATAAGAAGATCAACAACAACACAAAAAGGGAAAATTAATACAAATTTTCAATAGAATAAATTCAAGTGATCAATTATCATCTTAAATGAAAAAAGTACAACAAAAACACTTAGATGTGTAGGGAAAATATATACAAACAAAAATTTTCGTTTTTAAGAAAACAATAGTGAAGGAAAAGAAAATTTTCTTTATGACATTTTTTTATATTCGTTTTTTATTTCAACGAGAAAAATTGATTTTTCTTTCGGTTCAATTTTTTTTTTCGTACTTATCTTTTGTGAAAAATTACGAGTAACTTGAGAAAATGTACAATTAAAATGTCGCCAATTTTATCTGTTTCATTGTTGTTTGATTTTAATGTAGGTTAATTGCACAACTGGGAATTTAGATTCAGATGATTGAAAATATCCATTTTTTTTTCTTTGACAAAGTTGCAGATAAATATTTAAGACTTTTTTATTCTTTAGGAATTCAAAAAGTTAATTTACATATTTTAAGTTGATTCAATTGTTTAATAATTAATAAATAAAATTGTTATGTATTATGAAAAATTTCAAAATTTTGTTTATATTTTAAATATTGTATTATTTATTTTTACCCGTTTACAGTTAATATGTAGTAAACAGAAATTGCCAATAATCCAACTAGTCGTGTTCTAGACATGTTCTTCAATCAGGTGCCGCACTAACCTCGTGAATTATTAAAACTCATATAAAGATATAGAGGCTCATATAGAAGCTCTTTTTTTCGAGAAAAAAAGCCCTAGGAATACTCTATTACTAAAATTGGGAGTGCTACAGTTTATTGAATAGAGTTCAACCTCTAGCACACCTATGATATCGCATTGGCTACTGATATATCACTGCATTTGCCAGTGGTATATGATTTCTTACGTTCACTCGTATGTCAATATGAGGGACTGAAGTACGTAGAGTTGTTACACGCAAAAATTAAAATTTAAATACTAACAACAAACAAATCGAATCTACAAAAACGGTTGGAGAATTCGTTGGACAAACGGTATATGAGAAATACAAACACGTATTAAAGTTCAAAGAATCTAATATAATTCTTCAACACATAATTGTATTTTTATTCGCCTACATATTAAAGTGTTGCTCTATTACTGTGATTTGCGGCCTTAAAGTGTCATTTTTTAACCATATTATATTTTGTTGTCATAGTTACGTCCAAAAAATTAAAAAACATTTCTATTTATTTAAATTCTATAAAAAATAGAAATTTTTATCAAAACAACCTTTCAATTCAAAATTTCATAATCCAATTGAAATATTTGTAATTTTTTGTTGTCATAGTTATATGATTTGTTTGAGAAAAAAAACCAAAAATTTACTTGTTCAAATGTAACATGCTAAACATATTTTAATTTCAAAATTTATAAAAATTTTAATTTAGATTTAGATTAAACAATTTGTTTTAAATATTTTGCTTAGGGCGAATAAAAAATAGTATATGATGCACGGACGTAAGCCATTTTGGACTTAATTTGGATACAAATATCCTGGCGCCTCGATTCGCAAACTCCACATACGTCCAAAAACCTTAGCTTACGTCTTCGCATCATAATGCACTATTAATAAAACACTAAATTGGATTAAGTTACTGTGGCTGAGAATTGAAATGCAACCGTTTAATTCAATTAGTAAAACTCTTTATTAAGAAACTGTTTAACAAACTTAGACACACAAAACACAAGAGCACGAAAAACAGGATTTTCATATTGTTACCATGTTTTTGTTGTATCCAAAAGATTCGCAGTATAAAGAATATCTGATACATATTTAGTTGCCGAAGGGGATTTTCATTTAGATTTTTTTCAAAAATTAATAGTATTAACACATGCACAAAAACTTTCAATTTTGTTCTAAATTAAAATAAACAAAATATATATATGTGATATACATTCCTAAAATAGTACATTATGATGCTAGGACGTAAAGCTAAAGATTTTGGACGTATGTGGAGTTTGCAAATCGAGGCAATTTATGTGTTTAAAGCTGAGGCATTTTTGCAATATTAATAATTGATTAAATTTTGAAGGACTTTATTGTAATGATTTGATGGTGGGAGACGGTTTGTTAGAATGATTTTTTCTCCATCTATTTTATTTGTTTTTTAACGGCGGATTTTCTATGCCTGGGGATAATTTTTTTTGTTTAATCGAATGAGAAAACTAAACCGAAAGAAATAAATAGAAAACCTTCTTACAAGACCAAGTCGTTATGAAAAACCACATTGATTTAAAATTTTATTTAGGTTTTTAATTTTGTAGATTGTTGACAGCTTTCAAGCGTTTAATGATAAAAATTAGATTTCTGTTTTTGCTGAAATATTTCTGAGTGAAGATAAAGAAACTCTTGTTAATGAAAAGTTTGTTATCATATGATAAACAAATTAAAATTATTTTTGTCAAATTAATAAAATTGATTCCCGAAATAAACAAAATATACTGTTTTCAAACAACTTTGATTTCAAGGTATAAGTGAAAAATCAAGTTTGATTTGTCGGGGTAATATACTAAAAGTATGTATACGTTGTCGAAATTGACCAACACTAAAGTACATCAAGGGGTATTGAGTGCGATTATGCTAATTGTTGTAACTAATGCATGAATCTGTTTTCAAAAAACGACTGCAAAGTAATATTAAAAATTGCATACTCGTAGTTATCTGAAGCAGTAATTGTAGGAGAGGTCATATACATCATTGAATTATTATAAAAAATTGGATAGCACTGTGATTTACGTGAAACGGGCCATTTTCAAGGTGAAACAGCTAAACAAATATGCTTGTTGTGTTTTAAAAAAAAAAAGGTGGATCAAAAATACAATTCCTGAAGACCAACTACGGACTATATACATATGAGAAGATAGAAGGGATCAACAATTTACCGTCGTTTAGTCAGCTAAATTAAGGTAAGTTTTTAGTTTATATTCATTCTTTTATATTATTCTTGCCAATATTTTTTATTTTCTTTATTACATATAATTTTTTACTTTCTCTTAGTATTAGTTATTGAAATTGTTTTAATAGAGATCTTCATGGGCCAGAGAGCATGTGTTAATTTTGTTATTTTTTTATTTCTAATTCCGGGATAAACAGAAACCTGTATATAACAATTTGGCGTTTAACAGGGACCGTTTATATAACGGCAAACCGTTTTGAGATATATTTTGGTTTTTTTTAACTTTTATCTGAATTTGAATTTTTCTTTGTGGATTTATGTTTTCTTATAATGTTCACGCAACACCGGAGCACCACAGCGTAGTCGTGCGAGAGCCTGGTCAGCCTTTTGAGTCATTTCTTTATGATGAAGAGCGCAGAACGTTGACCGATCCTGTGCACGAGATGGATCGGCCTGCTCCAGTACTGAGGTAAGCCTATGTTCTATTATCAATGTGGGAAAAATCCGATCTATCTAATGAGCGGGAATTAGACCAACGTCTGGCAGAGCAGCTAGCAGTCTATATGAACCTGGTCAAGAGGGATGAGACGAGAAGAAAAGGGCCGAAACGGTAGTGTGGTAGTCAAAACGACAACGTAATGACAGTCAAGTGTCATTTAACCGTTAATCATTTTTCCATTAGAGTGGATCCAAATCTCAACACTCACCACCAACCTCCCTTCATAATTTTAATTGTTTTTTGTCGATCCATCATCACGTTACAATAGTTGGTTTGTGAAGTGGATGAATCTGGAGGCTGGAACTTGTAGTCTGCCTCCAGCACCGACGTTAAATTTAATTTTTTCCCCACTTTTCATTGTTAAATTTTTTTCGTACATTAGGAATTGGAGGACTCAGTATCTGGTTTGTAGATGCAGATATTTGGGCTTAAATCTAGACCAGCTGCTGAGTTTCTCTCATATTTTGGTGAGGTTCTAGAGAGTAGATTTTAGGATTTTAGACTTATATTCAATCTAGGCCTTACATATCGTTGCAGGGAAGTGATCCTCCCTCAACAATACCTTAACCTTTTTTATATAAAGATACAGATTATAAAGGTGGTTTCTGTCCCGAGAAGATCTCTACTATTAATTAACTATAATAATAAACAAATAAATAATCAAATAATTAAATATTTAATTCTAATTATATAAAACAAATAAATAAATTTTTTTCATAAAATTAAAAAAATAAATAAATAAAAGTTTTTTTACAAAATAAATAAATGTAATAAATTAAATAAATAAAATATGGAGGGCCTGAAATCTCACAGCTCTGAGATATCAAGACTTCAGTCTGGGTTAAGGAGTTTGATATAGTTTTCGACAAAAAACTTTTATGAGGACATGGTTTTTAGTTTTGGGCAGAGATGTATATCAAACACAACTCTTTGTTACAGGACAAGTATTTTTTATCTCTGTTTAGAAATTTATTACAAATCTAACACGAAACATCAATACGTTGCTGGAAAATTATAATCAAAATTCTAAAAATATTGTTAAATTAAATAAAAACAAACTTTTTTCGTAATTCCAAAAATATTCCAAAAATTAGAATAAAATCAAATATTTAAACTTTTTCTAAATTCCAATAATATTCCAAAAATTCTTAACAATTTAAACTTTTCCAAAATTCTAAAAATATTGCAAAAATTATTACAAATCCAAAATTCAAACTTTTTTCAAAATTCCAAAAATCATAATAAAATCAAAAATTTAAAATTTTTCAAAATTCTAAAAATATTCCAAAAATTCTTACAAAATCAAAAAATTAAATTTTTTTTAAAATTATTTGTATATGTATAAAATTCAAAAATTCTATTTTCAAAATTTTAAAAATATTGCAAAAATTATAACAAAATCAAAAATTGAAACTTTTTTAATAATTCCAAAAATATTCCAAAAATTAGAATAAAATCAAATATTTAAACTTTTTCTAAATTCCAATAATATTCCAAAAATTCTTAAAAATTCAAACTTTTTCCAAAATTCTAAAAATATTAAAAAATTCTTACAAAATCAAAAATTAAAACTTTTTCCAAAATTCTAAAAATATTGCAAAAATTATTACAAAATCAAAAATACAAACTTTTTGCAAAATTCCAAAAATTTTTCAAAAACTATAACAAATTCAAAAATTTCCATGTCCAATTTCATTTTCAATTACATTTACGTCAAAAAATTTGTCTAAAAAAATAAATGAAATCATTTTTTGACACACTTGACATTATTTTTTTGACAAACTATAATGCCATAATTCTCTATAATAATAATAAAATTTCATGTCATACATTCTATTAATTTTATTTTTTTCTAAAAAAATTGGGTAAAAAATAAATAAAAACCTATCTTTTGACACACTTGACAATATTTTTTTGACAAACTTATAATGCCATAATTCTCAATGATAATAATAAAATTTCATTTCAAACAAACAATTTTATTTTTTTCCAAAAAATTGGGTAATAAAAATAAAAATAAATAAAAATCTTTCTTTTGACACACTTATAATGAAATAATCTAGTTTTTGATCTCTCATATCAATCACTACCATCAAGATTTCTCCATATTCAATGTTCCTACTCGTAATCACTTAAAATGAACGTTTTTTAAGCTAAAAAAATGAACATTTGCCATTTTTGACAAACTTAGTGATTTTTTGACACACTTCCGGTATAGTTATCGAGCATAGCGTTCTTTCGGACCTGTCTCTTAACGGCCGGCAGACAGACATACATTTTTTTTTGCTTTTTTAGAATCAGTAGGTCCTAAAACGTCGAGAAATGCCAAAAAAAGTGAGGGTAAGAATTTCACTTTTGGCTCATGAATGTAATACTTAGGTCTTTCAGACCGAAGTGATAAACCTTTTACATAATAAATAGATAAATAAATAATTTGATTACAAATCATTAAATCTCTAAACAATTTTGTTTGAATTAATAAATAATCAATTTGTCTTAGAATTAAGAATTTTCTTTAGTACAGGGATTTCTATTTATCTCAGTCGTTAGTGGTCGCAATTTGTGTCCACTATTGTAGTGTGTTCAGGACCGGATTATAGGCCCTCAGGATTACCGGCCCTCTTTACATTTATGTTATTTTATTAACCTATTAAAGTATAATATCATAATAATTAAAATGTTGTATTTGTTTGAAAACAATTTTACAAATTGTAACGTTCTCAAGATCATCCAGTTTACAAAAAGAAACAAGATGACCTTGATTCCGTTCTCAGAATCCTCCTGGTTATATTTTTTCATCGGACCGCTCTCTTGCAAACCGGCTAAAGTTTCGGGAACTGATTTCGTGGGTCAACCGATGAACCAGGAGGGTATATTTTAGAGCGGTATTAAAACTAGGGAATATACATTTAGCTTACCTTGGAATTCGCACCTCACCCGTCGCTCCACCAACCACCACTCCCACCTGCGGCCTCCCGTTAGCCCATATTTAATTTAAGGAAAAAAAAATAAAATAAAATAAAAATAAAAATAAGAGAAAACAAAAAAAATTTTTAATTTCATCAACTTTTCAAATAACTTTTATTGAGAATGTATGTTTAAAATAATAAAAAAAATTATTCAAAAAAATTCTTAGCTTACCCGTCACCTCCTAAAATTAGACCTAACTATGTATGCACAGGGAAACAACAACACAGGGAAACATTTAATTTCATTTTTTTCTCATTTTTTTTCTTTTATTTCATTTTTTGTTCTCAGACACTGTTAAATTTTTTTTTAATAAACTTGTTTTTATAAACTTTTCTCTTTCAATTAATACTTCACTTATATTTTCAATTTTTACTTCACCTCTAAGCACATTTTCAACCTCTACAGTTAACAGGAAAAAAAAACCTGCGTCTCGAATAATCGAGTCAACGCCATTTTTTTCTTTTATACAATTATTTCAACAAAAGAAAATTTATAGTAATCAAAATACTTTGCCAGTATTAATTCACTTATAATTATCAGCTGATTTCAATTAAAAATGAAATCCAAATATGTAAATTTATTTCCGAATAAATTGTATGATTCTTTAAACACAATTTATTTTCGCTCAGCTGCTTATTTCCTTATTTTTTTAATTCACTGCTTTGATATTTACGAACAAATGATGAACAATATCTATACGGATAATCGAGCCGATGCCGTTTTTCTTTTAATACAATTGTTTCCACAAAAAAAATTTATAATAATCAAAAATACTCTGCCAGTATTAATCCACTTATAATTATCAGTCGATTTCAATTAAAATGAGAACCCAATAGATAATTTTATCTCTGAATTAATTTAATGATTGAACAAATGTTGAACAATATCCATACGGTTACAAAAGAAACAGTTGGATAACACTAACTATGATACTATGATACATGAACTGGTACATGTTACTTCTAAAATAATCAACTTATTTATCTATATCAAAGATCTAAAACTATTTAGCATCAAAATTTTTGTGTTCTTAAATAAAAATTAAAACTTATTCAACTCCAGAAAAATCAACTTCACTTTTTAGGGTTCCAAATTGAACTGTTCAACTTATCTCCAAAAATCAATAATTATCGAAAATGTAAAAATATATTTTTGTTTGTTTTTCCCTCCACTTCTCTTTTTAATTGCAACATTACAGTTAGTTGATCAGATGATATCAAGAGAAATATTTTAATTATTATCATGTTTACACAATAGATCGCATATTGTTAGTACCTTTTCTGTAACATTTGTTTGCTTTCAGGATGTTTAATTTGTTATATTTGAAAATTGTAACGACGGGTTACAAGTCGTGGGGACGTCCCACACCCTGAAAAGTCTCATGCCGGGCTTTACCTGAAATTAGGACCGAATATCTTTTAGGTGGAATGTTCCCATTATTTTTCCACGTACATCCTTGAGTTTATAGGCTACATTCCCAACTTTGGAGTCAATCGTAGCCGGAATAAATTTTGCAGATAACTTTGCACTGAATTTGTTCTTTTTATCACTCTGTGCAAATGAACGAACAAAAACGGACTGCCCAACACTCAGTTCTCGGTTTCGGCTTCGCAAATTGTAATGTTTAGCAGATCGTTCGTATGCAGTTTTCAAATAGTGACCAACTTTATTTCGTATTAAATTCAATCTATCTGGTTTAGAAAGAGCGCAGTTTTCGTTTTCATCTGTTGGTGACAACAATCTACGCAGTTTATATTCGGTTCCATGTAATGTCATGTGCTGCCCAAAGACTAGAAAATGAGGAGAGAAATTGGTGGCGCCATGAATAACGTTGCGTATAGCCGAAGCTATTTCCTGTAAATGTACGTCCCATTCATTATGGCGAGTGTCACTAAGATATGAACGAAGAGCTGATAAAATTGTTCGATTGACTCGTTCGGATGCATTACTTTGAGGTGAATAAACTGGAGTACGTATATGCTGAACGCCGTACTTATCTAAGATTTCTTGAAATAATTTAGAGGTGAATTGCTTGCCATTATCACTGGTTATTATCTCGGGGACTGAGTATAGTAAAAACACGTCATTCTCTAGGAAAGTACAAATAAGGGACGCCGAAGCTTCTCTGAGTGGCTTTAAAATGATAAACTTTGAGTAATGATCTAAGATAATCAATATATAAGAATTTCCCTTCTTTGATCGAGGATATGGTCCCATTAAGTCAATGTATAGCTTCTGAAAAGGACGATCAGAAACAGCTTGGTGACCCATACCAGGTTTGGTATTATAGTTGAGAGGTTTGTTCATCTTGCAAGTCTCACAGTTTGAGATGAATTCTTTTACGCTATTAGCCATACCAGGCCAATAAAATTGTCTTCGAAGCCTCTCAAGAGTTTTAACTATACCCATGTGTGCTGAAGATGGTGGTACATGAGCCTGTTCTATTAAATGTATCGTTAATTGCGAAGGAACAACTAGCTTCCAGGTAGGAATATCCGTTTCGGCATATCGCGGGCCGAAGGAAGGGTTAAATAATAATTTGTTTTCTTGGACACGGTAGCAATGAGATCCTGGGTCCAGTTTTAGAATTCTTTCTATATGTTCCTTGTACTCAGGCTCATTAAATGCCGGTGAATCGAGATTTATGGAAAGCGGTCCCATACAAACTGAATTAACAACATTGATCGTTTGGTAAGGTTTAATGGCTTGAGGATTTAAAGCCGGAACGACACCTGAGTCATCACCATAAACACGAGAAAGTGCATCTGGCACAACGTTAACAGAACCTTTTCGATAGCCGATTTGAAAATTAAAAGCCTGTAATTTCAAGCTCCAGCGGGCGAGTCGTCCAGACAAATCCTTTTGAGACATCAGCCAGCGTAAGCTTGCATGGTCGGTAAAGATAGTGAAATTATACCCTTCTATATAAGCACGAAATTTTTTAACACTCACTACAGCTGCAAAACATTCCAGCTCAGTAACGGAATAATTCCTCTGGGCCGCATTAAGCTTTTGTGAGATAAAAGATATCGGTCGTTCACTTCCGTCAGAATCCAGTTGGAACAACACGCTTCCTATACCAGTAGCACTGGCGTCGCATTGAATAAAAAATGGTCTTTCGAAGTCTGGATTTGCCAAAACAGGAGCTGTTGTGAGTGTATGTTTTAATTTTTCAAAAGCCTCGTCTGCTGAGTCAGACCACTTTAGCTTTGTACCTTTCTTAGTAAGGTCAGTTAGTGGTTATGCAATTGTTTCAAAGTTTTTAATAAAACGACGGTACCATCCACACATCCCAATGAAGCGTCTTACCTGTTTGATTGTTTTTGGGACTGGGTACTCTGCTATGGCTTTAATCTTTTCAGGGTCGGTACGAAGGCATCCATCTCCCACCAAATAACCAAGATACCGTACTTCTTTCAGGAGAAATTTACTTTTCTCAATATTTATAGTTAATCCAGCGTGTTTTAATAAACCGGAGACCTCCTGGAGTAGATTCAAATGTTCTTCCTGTGTAGCAGACGTTAATAATAGGTCATCTAAATAGACAAACACACGGTCATGAAGTCTGTATGGAATCACTCGGTGCATTAGTCGGCACATTGTTTGGGGTGCGTTGCACAACCCAAAAGGCATAACAGTGAAGTGATATAAAGGGCGACCAGGGACCGTAAATGCGGTTTTATCTCTGGATGCTGGATCAAGAGGTATTTGCCAAAAGGCATCTTTAAGATCTATTGTCGATATATAGCGAGTTTGATCCAATCGACCCAACAATCCATCGATGAGAGGTAATGGGTAGGCATCCTTGACGGTGACTTTATTCACTTCACGGGCATCTAGGCACATACGTATCTGGCCGTTGGCCTTTTGTACTAATGTCACTGGCGAGCCCCATGAGCTCTGGCTTTCTTCGATAACGCCTAACGAAAGCATCCGATCTAGCTCGTCGTAAAGCAGTTTTTGCTTTACTGGTGATACTGAGTAAAACCTCTGTTTTACTGGTTTTGCCAAGCCAACATCAATTGTGTGTGCGATCAGGTTAGTCTTGCCAAGACCTAACTTAGCATATGAAGGAAACGAGTTAATGATGTTATCAAGCTTTAATTGATCTGGTGGGGCTAGACTATGTAGTTTAACGGCATCTTTAGCAGACGTAACAAGTGAACTGATCATAAGCGAAGAAAGACTTGGAGTAATGCCAAACAAATTCCAGAAATCTATTCCCAAATACAGTGGTTGTTCCAGTGAGGGTGCAATATATAGTTTCATCAGTCGTTCTTGATTGTTGAATTTAATGTGGGCATTAATATAGCCTTTGAGCATGCCCGCTTGCTGTATTAATAAAAGTGGGGAAATCATGTTATCCTGCGGCTGCGTTATTCAAAAATTTTTCAGACCCAGCACCGAGTACACTAATAGTCGCACCACTGTCCAACAGACCACTATATTCAACTTCATTGATTTTTATCACTGCGTAGGGACGGTTATCGGTTAAGTCAGTTTGTATTATGGAAGAAAGTATATCGGATTTAATATTATGCCTTGCTCTCCAATATGCTTGAACTCTTGACCGCGATTTTAAGCTACGAGGGTTTGATTTTAGCTTACATGTTGTATCTTTTTTCAGTTCCACACAAGATTGGCTCTTTGCTTGAGCACCTAAGGTAACATTTGCGGAGTCAGACACTGATTTTGTGGAAAAGAAACTATCTGAAGAAGCAATTGACATTATTTCGTAGGGTTCCTCCATCCGGGTCTGGTTACCTGTGGAGGTGGATATGTAACCGAGGAGTTTGGGGTATAACTGGGCAAGGTGGGTTTTGGGGCACTGTGGTTCCCAGCTCTCCACTGTCCCCGGGATGCGTTTTCCGCATAGCGTGAGCATCTAGTAGTAATCGTGTCTTTCATCCCGCATTTATAGCAAAACCAACGAGCTGGTGGAACAGGACAATTTTTGAAAATATGGCCCACACCATCACAGCTGAAACATGTTAGGGTAGAGTGATTTATTTTCAATTGTGAATTATTCATGGTCGGTGTTCGACGAAGTGTTGCAATTTCTTGATCCAAATATTGCGCGTGTTGTTGGAGATCATTTAATGAGGATTCATTGTGAATGGTTCGATTTGGATCTCGTTTGAGTACACCTAGCGCACATCCATGCATAGAAGTAGTTAAATTGGTTTGATCAGGCGGCCTTACCGCTTCGGATTCGTATTGAAATCTACCATCTCTGGGGGTTACTTCAGGCGTATCTTGGTTTGCCAAGCCTTCGTCTAACGAAAGTGAATATATCGACCTGCGGTTTAACGAGTTTGTTGTTGGATTGTAACCCACCCATTTCCAAGTATCTTCTATTGATACAACACGTTTTACAAACAAATCCAGAGAGGCAAACTCATGTCCAGCCAAAGTTAATTGCAGCTCGGGTTGCATGTTTCTCCTTAAAATGTGCAACAGGTTAGCTTCGGTCAGGGGCATTTTTAAGTCTGAAGAGCTAGCCAAAATATCACCATAAAACTCAAGGAAACTCTCCTTGGGTTTTTGTTTACGTTGTTCCAACGAGTTCAAAATATCATAATCAGACTTCCTATTGCGAAATCGGTTAAGAAAGGCCTGCTTTAAACTTTCCCAGGATAAAATAGTAGAACTTTCTACATACACCCAATACCACTCAGACGCCATGCCCTGTAGTAATACGCTAAAATCATTCACTAACTCTGATCCTGTGATGCCGTGAGTTTTAGCGAGGTGTTCCACCCTAAAAATAAATCGTTCGGCGGGAATACCGGCCATGGCTCCATTAAATGTGACGTTCCATTTGCTCATCATAATAGTGACTTTTCTAGACGATGTTGCATAATTAACACTCTGACTCAATGGTAATGCAGCGTGCGCATTGTTATTATTCAAAACTGTCTCTTGATGATTTGAAGGGATATAAGAAGATACCTGGCTAGAAAGCGCTGGTGGGGGCACTATTGAATTATGAATTGCTACCTCACTGGCTCTATTTAGAGGAGTATTTGATGATTGCCTACTACTATTGCTACCCAAGACACTTGTATTCACCAAATTAAGACATCGATTTACATCTTCGATCATTTCTGAAAGGTGTTCGAGGTTGGTAATTATGTTGACCTCAGGTATGTTTCGAGGGTTAGGATCTACGTTTAACGGTTCATTTTGTACGCTAAGAATTCTATTTGCACCTTCATCGCTTCCAGGAGTCCGTGAGTTTGCTAATCCTTGATCGGTTGAACTTCCAGCAATATTGGTGGGAGTGGATGACAAAGTATTCTCATTGGTACTAGGCGGTAATGGATCTATTACAATATCTAATTCCTTAAAATCTTCCACTTGAATTCGGTCAAGTGATTCGATAGTTCCGTCTTTATCCATTTCCGTTACTTGAAGCTTGCTAAGGATTTCAATCAATGCGTCACAGGCAGTTATTAAAGTGGTAGCAGATTTAAGGGCAGATTTTGTCATACTAATTCGTTTCAGACGTCCTTGTATGTGCAGAAGACGTGCCTTAAATGTATTAAATATTTCAGGGTCATCAGTATCCTGTTCCTGAGCTACAGTATCATGAAGCTGCTGTTGTAATTCTTTTAGTTTCGCAGAACAAACATTGATTTCTCGTTTGGGATTTTTTAACGCTAAAGCATGAGCTTTTGCCGGTGGTTTTCTTTTATTTTCCATTTCTGCTTGCAAAAAAACTGGTAAATTTTCAAATTGAATTTTTGCAGTACCCGTTAAATTTCTAACCTGGCACTCAACAATCAACTCGTCAGGATCCAAACACAAATAATCCATCTTGAATATTATAGCAAACAAAGAAAGAAACGATCGAAACAAAAATTATTACTTATTATAACACTAAGCCTTAACGAAGTATGTCGTTAATAAAATAATTGAACCGGAAATGTCAAGACACAAAGAAAATCGAGGAAAAAAAACAAATTATTAACCCATAAAATTAAGGCACAAATGAAAAAAAAAAATATTTTGGAGAAGAATAAGTATATATTATATATATAAAAAAAAAAAAAAAAAAAAATATAAAATATAATATAATGTAATGTATAAATATAATGTATATATAAAATATAAATATATGTATAAACAAAAAAAATATTGTTTATTAAAGTATATATGATAAAAAAATTTTTAATTATATTTCAAAAATTAATAAATTGTGTTTTAGAAAATTAATAAAATTCCTGAAATATATATGAAATAGGTTTGCTTTCTTTTTTTTCAATTTACGATATGAGAAAAGGCGGGAGTGGTGACTTTCAAAGCACGAGGCGAGGTACGAATAACAAAAAAATTACAAAAAAAAACGGATCTAAACCGCTGGTTTTGAAGGTTGTGAATGGAAAATAAATAAAAAAAATTATAATGAAGAAAAACAAATTTACGGAGTATCAATTTCTTCACCCAGCATCAAAACATATGTTATTAAATGGAAAATGGGTGTTCTAAAATCGTACCATAGATAAGGTCTTATTTATTTAATCTTTTAGATGGGTTCCGAAGTATTAAGTGAGAAGAAAAACTTAAGTCAGAAAATGAAATTAGAGTTTACTGATATTGATGGATTTAGTATAGGGTTTAGGAGTGTTGAAATGATATGTTTAATGAACTGATATTATGACATCAACACGAATACGTGGGAATAGAAAGTAACTCAGTCCATTGAAGACAATGAATTTGAAATATGTAAGTAATTGCTTTCAAACGAATACAGCTACTTCAATATTCGCGAAAAGACGAAATTTTGTTTTACATATTTTTTCCTTTTTTTTTAAAAGAACCCGTCGAGTGTGCGAGATGGAATAAAAAGAAATTGCGAATAAAATCTAAATCAACAACTCTAATTGGAATAGATAATGCACAAATTCAGAAAATAATAGAATAAAACCTATAGAATTAGATGAGCCTAATTTAACTAACATTTGGGCGCCACTGTAACGTTCTCAAGATCATCCAGTTTACAAAAAGAAACAAGATGACCTTGATTCCGTTCTCAGAATCCTCCTGGTTATATTTTTTCATCGGACCGCTCTCTTGCAAACCGGCTAAAGTTTCGGGAACTGATTTCGTGGGTCAACCGATGAACCAGGAGGGTATATTTTAGAGCGGTATTAAAACTAGGGAATATACATTTAGCTTACCTTGGAATTCGCACCTCACCCGTCGCTCCACCAACCACCACTCCCACCTGCGGCCTCCCGTTAGCCCATATTTAATTTAAGGAAAAAAAAATAAAATAAAATAAAAATAAAAATAAGAGAAAACAAAAAAAATTTTTAATTTCATCAACTTTTCAAATAACTTTTATTGAGAATGTATGTTTAAAATAATAAAAAAAATTATTCAAAAAAATTCTTAGCTTACCCGTCACCTCCTAAAATTAGACCTAACTATGTATGCACAGGGGAACAACAACACAGGGAAACATTTAATTTCATTTTTTTCTCATTTTTTTTCTTTTATTTCATTTTTTGTTCTCAGACACTGTTAAATTTTTTTTTAATAAACTTGTTTTTATAAACTTTTCTCTTTCAATTAATACTTCACTTATATTTTCAATTTTTACTTCACCTCTAAGCACATTTTCAACCTCTACAGTTAACAGGAAAAAAAAACCTGCGTCTCGAATAATCGAGTCAACGCCATTTTTTTCTTTTATACAATTATTTCAACAAAAGAAAATTTATAGTAATCAAAATACTTTGCCAGTATTAATTCACTTATAATTATCAGCTGATTTCAATTAAAAATGAAATCCAAATATGTAAATTTATTTCCGAATAAATTGTATGATTCTTTAAACACAATTTATTTTCGCTCAGCTGCTTATTTCCTTATTTTTTTAATTCACTGCTTTGATATTTACGAACAAATGATGAACAATATCTATACGGATAATCGAGCCGATGCCGTTTTTCTTTTAATACAATTGTTTCAACAAAAAAAATTTATAATAATCAAAAATACTCTGCCAGTATTAATCCACTTATAATTATCAGTCGATTTCAATTAAAATGAGAACCCAATAGATAATTTTATCTCTGAATTAATTTAATGATTGAACAAATGTTGAACAATATCCATACGGTTACAAAAGAAACAGTTGGATAACACTAACTATGATACTATGATACATGAACTGGTACATGTTACTTCTAAAATAATCAACTTATTTATCTATATCAAAGATCTAAAACTATTTAGCATCAAAATTTTTGTGTTCTTAAATAAAAATTAAAACTTATTCAACTCCAGAAAAATCAACTTCACTTTTTAGGGTTCCAAATTGAACTGTTCAACTTATCTCCAAAAATCAATAATTATCGAAAATGTAAAAATATATTTTTGTTTGTTTTTCCCTCCACTTCTCTTTTTAATTGCAACATTACAGTTAGTTGATCAGATGATATCAAGAGAAATATTTTAATTATTATCATGTTTACACAATAGATCGCATATTGTTAGTACCTTTTCTGTAACATTTGTTTGCTTTCAGGATGTTTAATTTGTTATATTTGAAAATTGTAACGACGGGTTACAAGTCGTGGGGACGTCCCACACCCTGAAAAGTCTCATGCCGGGCTTTACCTGAAATTAGGACCGAATATCTTTTAGGTGGAATGTTCCCATTATTTTTCCACGTACATCCTTGAGTTTATAGGCTACATTCCCAACTTTGGAGTCAATCGTAGCCGGAATAAATTTTGCAGATAACTTTGCACTGAATTTGTTCTTTTTATCACTCTGTGCAAATGAACGAACAAAAACGGACTGCCCAACACTCAGTTCTCGGTTTCGGCTTCGCAAATTGTAATGTTTAGCAGATCGTTCGTATGCAGTTTTCAAATAGTGACCAACTTTATTTCGTATTAAATTCAATCTATCTGGTTTAGAAAGAGCGCAGTTTTCGTTTTCATCTGTTGGTGACAACAATCTACGCAGTTTATATTCGGTTCCATGTAATGTCATGTGTTGCCCAAAGACTAGAAAATGAGGAGAGAAATTGGTGGCGCCATGAATAACGTTGCGTATAGCCGAAGCTATTTCCTGTAAATGTACGTCCCATTCATTATGGCGAGTGTCACTAAGATATGAACGAAGAGCTGATAAAATTGTTCGATTGACTCGTTCGGATGCATTACTTTGAGGTGAATAAACTGGAGTACGTATATGCTGAACGCCGTACTTATCTAAGATTTCTTGAAATAATTTAGAGGTGAATTGCTTGCCATTATCACTGGTTATTATCTCGGGGACTGAGTATAGTAAAAACACGTCATTCTCTAGGAAAGTACAAATAAGGGACGCCGAAGCTTCTCTGAGTGGCTTTAAAATGATAAACTTTGAGTAATGATCTAAGATAATCAGTATATAAGAATTTCCCTTCTTTGATCGAGGATATGGTCCCATTAAGTCAATGTATAGCTTCTGAAAAGGACGATCAGAAACAGCTTGGTGACCCATACCAGGTTTGGTATTATAGTTGAGAGGTTTGTTCATCTTGCAAGTCTCACAGTTTGAGATGAATTCTTTTACGCTATTAGCCATACCAGGCCAATAAAATTGTCTTCGAAGCCTCTCAAGAGTTTTAACTATACCCATGTGTGCTGAAGATGGTGGTACATGAGCCTGTTCTATTAAATGTATCGTTAATTGCGAAGGAACAACTAGCTTCCAGGTAGGAATATCCGTTTCGGCATATCGCGGGCCGAAGGAAGGGTTAAATAATAATTTGTTTTCTTGGACACGGTAGCAATGAGATCCTGGGTCCAGTTTTAGAATTCTTTCTATATGTTCCTTGTACTCAGGCTCATTAAATGCCGGTGAATCGAGATTTATGGAAAGCGGTCCCATACAAACTGAATTAACAACATTGATCGTTTGGTAAGGTTTAATGGCTTGAGGATTTAAAGCCGGAACGACACCTGAGTCATCACCATAAACACGAGAAAGTGCATCTGGCACAACGTTAACAGAACCTTTTCGATAGCCGATTTGAAAATTAAAAGCCTGTAATTTCAAGCTCCAGCGGGCGAGTCGTCCAGACAAATCCTTTTGAGACATCAGCCAGCGTAAGCTTGCATGGTCGGTAAAGATAGTGAAATTATACCCTTCTATATAAGCACGAAATTTTTTAACACTCACTACAGCTGCAAAACATTCCAGCTCAGTAACGGAATAATTCCTCTGGGCCGCATTAAGCTTTTGTGAGATAAAAGATATCGGTCGTTCACTTCCGTCAGAATCCAGTTGGAACAACACGCTTCCTATACCAGTAGCACTGGCGTCGCATTGAATAAAAAATGGTCTTTCGAAGTCTGGATTTGCCAAAACAGGAGCTGTTGTGAGTGTATGTTTTAATTTTTCAAAAGCCTCGTCTGCTGAGTCAGACCACTTTAGCTTTGTACCTTTCTTAGTAAGGTCAGTTAGTGGTGATGCAATTGTTTCAAAGTTTTTAATAAAACGACGGTACCATCCACACATCCCAATGAAGCGTCTTACCTGTTTGATTGTTTTTGGGACTGGGCACTCTGCTATGGCTTTAATCTTTTCAGGGTCGGTACGAAGGCATCCATCTCCCACCAAATAACCAAGATACCGTACTTCTTTCAGGAGAAATTTACTTTTCTCAATATTTATAGTTAATCCAGCGTGTTTTAATAAACCGGAGACCTCCTGGAGTAGATTCAAATGTTCTTCCTGTGTAGCAGACGTTAATAATAGGTCATCTAAATAGACAAACACACGGTCATGAAGTCTGTATGGAATCACTCGGTGCATTAGTCGGCACATTGTTTGGGGTGCGTTGCACAACCCAAAAGGCATAACAGTGAAGTGATATAAAGGGCGACCAGGGACCGTAAATGCGGTTTTATCTCTGGATGCTGGATCAAGAGGTATTTGCCAAAAGGCATCTTTAAGATCTATTGTCGATATATAGCGAGTTTGATCCAATCGACCCAACAATCCATCGATGAGAGGTAATGGGTAGGCATCCTTGACGGTGACTTTATTCACTTCACGGGCATCTAGGCACATACGTATCTGGCCGTTGGCCTTTTGTACTAATGTCACTGGCGAGCCCCATGAGCTCTGGCTTTCTTCGATAACGCCTAACGAAAGCATCCGATCTAGCTCGTCGTAAAGCAGTTTTTGCTTTACTGGTGATACTGAGTAAAACCTCTGTTTTACTGGTTTTGCCAAGCCAACATCAATTGTGTGTGCGATCAGGTTAGTCTTGCCAAGACCTAACTTAGCATATGAAGGAAACGAGTTAATGATGTTATCAAGCTTTAATTGATCTGGTGGGGCTAGACTATGTAGTTTAACGGCATCTTTAGCAGACGTAACAAGTGAACTGATCATAAGCGAAGAAAGACTTGGAGTAATGCCAAACAAATTCCAGAAATCTATTCCCAAATACAGTGGTTGTTCCAGTGAGGGTGCAATATATAGTTTCATCAGTCGTTCTTGATTGTTGAATTTAATGTGGGCATTAATATAGCCAAAAACCCTTTGAGCATGCCCGCTTGCTGTATTAATAAAAGTGGGGAAATCATGTTATCCTGCGGCTGCGTTATTCAAAAATTTTTCAGACCCAGCACCGAGTACACTAATAGTCGCACCACTGTCCAACAGACCACTATATTCAACTTCATTGGTTTTTATCACTGCGTAGGGACGGTTATCGGTTAAGTCAGTTTGTATTATGGAAGAAAGTATATCGGATTTAATATTATGCCTTGCTCTCCAATATGCTTGAACTCTTGACCGCGATTTTAAGCTACGAGGGTTTGATTTTAGCTTAAATGTTGTATCTTTTTTCAGTTCCACACAAGATTGGCTCTTTGCTTGAGCACCTAAGGTAACATTTGCGGAGTCAGACACTGATTTTGTGGAAAAGAAACTATCTGAAGAAGCAATTGACATTATTTCGTAGGGTTCCTCCATCCGGGTCTGGTTACCTGTGGAGGTGGATATGTAACCGAGGAGTTTGGGGTATAACTGGGCAAGGTGGGTTTTGGGGCACTGTGGTTCCCAGCTCTCCACTGTCCCCGGGATGCGTTTTCCGCACAGCGTGAGCATCTAGTAGTAATCGTGTCTTTCATCCCGCATTTATAGCAAAACCAACGAGCTGGTGGAACAGGACAATTTTTGAAAATATGGCCCACACCATCACAGCTGAAACATGTTAGGGTAGAGTGATTTATTTTCAATTGTGAATTATTCATGGTCGGTGTTCGACGAAGTGTTGCAATTTCTTGATCCAAATATTGCGCGTGTTGTTGGAGATCATTTAATGAGGATTCATTGTGAATGGTTCGATTTGGATCTCGTTTGAGTACACCTAGCGCACATCCATGCATAGAAGTAGTTAAATTGGTTTGATCAGGCGGCCTTACCGCTTCGGATTCGTATTGAAATCTACCATCTCTGGGGGTTACTTCAGGCGTATCTTGGTTTGCCAAGCCTGCGTCTAACGAAAGTGAATATATCGACCTGCGGTTTAACGAGTTTGTTGTTGGATTGTAACCCACCCATTTCCAAGTATCTTCTATTGATACAACACGTTTTACAAACAAATCCAGAGAGGCAAACTCATGTCCAGCCAAAGTTAATTGCAGCTCGGGTTGCATGTTTCTCCTTAAAATGTGCAACAGGTTAGCTTCGGTCAGGGGCATTTTTAAGTCTGAAGAGCTAGCCAAAATATCACCATAAAACTCAAGGAAACTCTCCTTGGGTTTTTGTTTACGTTGTTCCAACGAGTTCAAAATATCATAATCAGACTTCCTATTGCGAAATCGGTTAAGAAAGGCCTGCTTTAAACTTTCCCAGGATAAAATAGTAGAACTTTCTACATACACCCAATACCACTCAGACGCCATGCCCTGTAGTAATACGCTAAAATCATTCACTAACTCTGATCCTGTGATGCCGTGAGTTTTAGCGAGGTGTTCCACCCTAAAAATAAATCGTTCGGCGGGAATACCGGCCATGGCTCCATTAAATGTGACGTTCCATTTGCTCATCATAATAGTGACTTTTCTAGACGATGTTGCATAATTAACACTCTGACTCAATGGTAATGCAGCGTGCGCATTGTTATTATTCAAAACTGTCTCTTGATGATTTGAAGGGATATAAGAAGATACCTGGCTAGAAAGCGCTGGTGGGGGCACTATTGAATTATGAATTGCTACCTCACTGGCTCTATTTAGAGGAGTATTTGATGATTGCCTACTACTATTGCTACCCAAGACACTTGTATTCACCAAATTAAGACATCGATTTACATCTTCGATCATTTCTGAAAGGTGTTCGAGGTTGGTAATTATGTTGACCTCAGGTATGTTTCGAGGGTTAGGATCTACGTTTAACGGTTCATTTTGTACGCTAAGAATTCTATTTGCACCTTCATCGCTTCCAGGAGTCCGTGAGTTTGCTAATCCTTGATCGGTTGAACTTCCAGCAATATTGGTGGGAGTGGATGACAAAGTATTCTCATTGGTACTAGGCGGTAATGGATCTATTACAATATCTAATTCCTTAAAATCTTCCACTTGAATTCGGTCAAGTGATTCGATAGTTCCGTCTTTATCCATTTCCGTTACTTGAAGCTTGCTAAGGATTTCAATCAATGCGTCACAGGCAGTTATTAAAGTGGTAGCAGATTTAAGGGCAGATTTTGTCATACTAATTCGTTTCAGACGTCCTTGTATGTGCAGAAGACGTGCCTTAAATGTATTAAATATTTCAGGGTCATCAGTATCCTGTTCCTGAGCTACAGTATCATGAAGCTGCTGTTGTAATTCTTTTAGTTTCGCAGAACAAACATTGATTTCTCGTTTGGGATTTTTTAACGCTAAAGCATGAGCTTTTGCCGGTGGTTTTCTTTTATTTTCCATTTCTGCTTGCAAAAAAACTGGTAAATTTTCAAATTGAATTTTTGCAGTACCCGTTAAATTTCTAACCTGGCACTCAACAATCAACTCGTCAGGATCCAAACACAAATAATCCATCTTGAATATTATAGCAAACAAAGAAAGAAACGATCGAAACAAAAATTATTACTTATTATAACACTAAGCCTTAACGAAGTATGTCGTTAATAAAATAATTGAACCGGAAATGTCAAGACACAAAGAAAATCGAGGAAAAAAAACAAATTATTAACCCATAAAATTAAGGCACAAATGAAAAAAAAAAATATTTTGGAGAAGAATAAGTATATATTATATATATAAAAAAAAAAAAAAAAAAAATATAAAATATAATATAATGTAATGTATAAATATAATGTATATATAAAATATAAATATATGTATAAACAAAAAAAATATTGTTTAAAGTATATATGATAAAAAAATTTTTAATTATATTTCAAAAATTAATAAATTGTGTTTTAGAAAATTAATAAAATTCCTGAAATATATATGAAATAGGTTTGCTTTCTTTTTTTTCAATTTACGATATGAGAAAAGGCGGGAGTGGTGACTTTCAAAGCACGAGGCGAGGTACGAATAACAAAAAAATTACAAAAAAAAACGGATCTAAACCGCTGGTTTTGAAGGTTGTGAATGGAAAATAAATAAAAAAAATTATAATGAAGAAAAACAAATTTACGGAGTATCAATTTCTTCACCCAGCATCAAAACATATGTTATTAAATGGAAAATGGGTGTTCTAAAATCGTACCATAGATAAGGTCTTATTTATTTAATCTTTTAGATGGGTTCCGAAGTATTAAGTGAGAAGAAAAACTTAAGTCAGAAAATGAAATTAGAGTTTACTGATATTGATGGATTTAGTATAGGGTTTAGGAGTGGTGAAATGATATGTTTAATGAACTGATATTATGACATCAACACGAATACGTGGGAATAGAAAGTAACTCAGTCCATTGAAGACAATGAATTTGAAATATGTAAGTAATTGCTTTCAAACGAATACAGCTACTTCAATATTCGCGAAAAGACGAAATTTTGTTTTACATATTTTTTCCTTTTTTTTTAAAAGAACCCGTCGAGTGTGCGAGATGGAATAAAAAGAAATTGCGAATAAAATCTAAATCAACAACTCTAATTGGAATAGATAATGCACAAATTCAGAAAATAATAGAATAAAACCTATAGAATTAGATGAGCCTAATTTAACTAACATTTGGGCGCCACTGTAACGTTCTCAAGATCATCCAGTTTACAAAAAGAAACAAGATGACCTTGATTCCGTTCTCAGAATCCTCCTGGTTATATTTTTTCATCGGACCGCTCTCTTGCAAACCGGCTAAAGTTTCGGGAACTGATTTCGTGGGTCAACCGATGAACCAGGAGGGTATATTTTAGAGCGGTATTAAAACTAGGGAATATACATTTAGCTTACCTTGGAATTCGCACCTCACCCGTCGCTCCACCAACCACCACTCCCACCTGCGGCCTCCCGTTAGCCCATATTTAATTTAAGGAAAAAAAAATAAAATAAAATAAAAATAAAAATAAGAGAAAACAAAAAAAATTTTTAATTTCATCAACTTTTCAAATAACTTTTATTGAGAATGTATGTTTAAAATAATAAAAAAAATTATTCAAAAAAATTCTTAGCTTACCCGTCACCTCCTAAAATTAGACCTAACTATGTATGCACAGGGGAACAACAACACAGGGAAACATTTAATTTCATTTTTTTCTCATTTTTTTTCTTTTATTTCATTTTTTGTTCTCAGACACTGTTAAATTTTTTTTTAATAAACTTGTTTTTATAAACTTTTCTCTTTCAATTAATACTTCACTTATATTTTCAATTTTTACTTCACCTCTAAGCACATTTTCAACCTCTACAGTTAACAGGAAAAAAAACCTGCGTCTCGAATAATCGAGTCAACGCCATTTTTTTCTTTTATACAATTATTTCAACAAAAGAAAATTTATAGTAATCAAAATACTTTGCCAGTATTAATTCACTTATAATTATCAGCTGATTTCAATTAAAAATGAAATCCAAATATGTAAATTTATTTCCGAATAAATTGTATGATTCTTTAAACACAATTTATTTTCGCTCAGCTGCTTATTTCCTTATTTTTTTAATTCACTGCTTTGATATTTACGAACAAATGATGAACAATATCCATACGGATAATCGAGCCGATGCCGTTTTTCTTTTAATACAATTGTTTCAACAAAAAAAATTTATAATAATCAAAAATACTCTGCCAGTATTAATCCACTTATAATTATCAGTCGATTTCAATTAAAATGAGAACCCAATAGATAATTTTATCTCTGAATTAATTTAATGATTGAACAAATGTTGAACAATATCCATACGGTTACAAAAGAAACAGTTGGATAACACTAACTATGATACTATGATACATGAACTGGTACATGTTACTTCTAAAATAATCAACTTATTTATCTATATCAAAGATCTAAAACTATTTAGCATCAAAATTTTTGTGTTCTTAAATAAAAATTAAAACTTATTCAACTCCAGAAAAATCAACTTCACTTTTTAGGGTTCCAAATTGAACTGTTCAACTTATCTCCAAAAATCAATAATTATCGAAAATGTAAAAATATATTTTTGTTTGTTTTTCCCTCCACTTCTCTTTTTAATTGCAACATTACAGTTAGTTGATCAGATGATATCAAGAGAAATATTTTAATTATTATCATGTTTACACAATAGATCGCATATTGTTAGTACCTTTTCTGTAACATTTGTTTGCTTTCAGGATGTTTAATTTGTTATATTTGAAAATTGTAACGACGGGTTACAAAATGTTAAATATAGGCAAGTTCATTTTTTTTTAATAAAATGTGTTGTGTGGTAGGAATTACAATATGTGTCACAACAACACATAAAAACCTTTAAAGACCAAGGTCCCACAACAATATGCGTTCTAAGGCATTGATGAACGCAAATTTTTGGTATTCTGTATTTTTATACTTTTTTTAAAGAATGCATAATTAAACCCATATAAAATATGACATAAGCCAATATTTCGTGATAGGATAGCGAAAATATAAATAAAATAAGAGATAAATTGCAAATTTTTTTTAAAATTTTGCAGAAACAAAACAAAAAATCCCAGCGGCAGGTATATCCGCTAGAAATAGGTAGATTTTGGGGTCAGACGGTACCTAAATTAAACAATCGTGTATTTTATTAATGGTAAGAAGTTAGTGGCAGATCAAATCCACGTATACTTTAGTTTTGGTTAAAAATAGTTTTTTGTCTATATAATATTTTCATTTTGGTCGGACACCGGGCTCTTTTAAAAGGCCGGGCCTTTTACTTCACAACAAGAAAATTACTTCACAACAAAACTGTTTATTTCAATTTTTTCTTTATGTGGATTTTAAATATTTAAATTTATTGTCACAATTGAAAGATGCTTAATTTTTATAATTTCATTATCCTTTTTAACATATTTGTACATACACAAAACCATACACGAAAATATATAAAATTTTGTTCCACATTAAAGGCATAAAATCCCTCAACGCCTAAATAATTGTCAGTATAATCGTTTCCAGAAAATAATAGAATAAGCTTTTTTGTTTTCTTAAACGAATAATTTACCACAATGAAAGGAAAAAACTAAGATGAAAGGAAAATGTAAACACTGTAATGGAAAACTGGTAATAAAATTTGATTTTTTTTATTGTTGTAATGTTTAATGTGTGTACGAGACTGTATACATATATCGTTTGTAATTTTTATTCTTCTTCGTATTTAGTTGGTGGTGAAGTATTAAATTGCGAAGGTGTTTTTGTTGTTATTTTTTTCGGTGTGTTTTGTCTTACTGTCTGGCAGGAGTGAAGTACATATCTGCCTACGTTGATGGAAATGATTGATTTTGTTTATTTTTTTAATGTGAATCTTGGAAGAATGCTTTTGAGATGTAAGCTCATGAGAAAATTTATTCGACATGTTGTTAATGCTAAATGAATTGATATTTATGCGAAAGTTTTATGTGTGAAATAGACAACAATTGAAAATGAAGCCAGAAGAAATTATATTTGTATAGAAGCAAATGTTTTAGGTTTTTGTATTCATATTCAAAACTTAAATACCTTTTATTGAAATATTTACTGTATTGGTCCTCTCTAGAAGTTGGATGTTATATTTAAAACCAGTGTTGCAAAACGTTACTCGTAACGTAACGCAAAAACCAAATAACGAAATGAAATAGCGTTATTAGTAATAATTACGTTCATAACGTTTTAAAAATTAAACTACGTTACAATAACGTAAAACGTAACGATAACGTCAATATTTTATTTCGTTTTACGGGTGACTTTTTTATAATTATGTATATGAAAATCAAAACGCAAAAACCAGTTGAATAAAATCCAACTTATCTGCTCTTTATCAATTTTTGCGGACGCTTAAACTACAGATTTTGGTAGTATTAAAATGTTGTACAATTTTAAGTTTATTTTAAATAATTTCAAGTCTGTAGCAGCCGTTTTGCATCACAAGTGTTTTGAATAATTTTAAGAAAGAATATTTTTATGCTGGCCGAGAAATCAATCTGAAGATAGCTATTAAAAGCAACTCTAATGGTTATAAACAAACTATCAGATTTGTGAAAACTTCCTATAAGATTGCTTATAGTTTTGGTAAAAATTAATTATTTTTAATTTAAGATGATTTCAAAATATTCGTCGGAGTGACTTGAATAATCCATTGTATAATTCTTTAATTTTAATTACGTCAGTTACATATCATCGCCCGTCGATGATCTCTACGAGATCGAAATTATAGTAGTGTGAATTATAAAAAATATATATACTTAAAAATTTTAAAATTATTGTTTTTTAATTGTTTTTTATATATAACAATAGTGAATAATAAAAGGTGTCGTTATTAAAACTAAAGAATTTGAAATGAGTCAAATTTTTTAATGTATTTAACTATTTAGTTTTATTTTACTATGATTTTTTAAAATTAATAATTTTATAATTGTTCATTAGAGATTCTTGATTTTTGAACATTTAAGTATAATGTTATAGTTACGTTATTTTAAAATTAAATTGTAATGTTTAAAACTAATCTTTTAAACATTACATTTAATTTTAAAATAACGTAATTATAACGTTATAACGTATATAAATAAAATATAATATTTTTCTGTTTCATAACAAAATAACGTACCGAAAAAAGAAATAAACTGTTATAAAAACGAAACGCATAACGTTACGAATTTTTTTTTCGTTTTGCAACACTGTTTAAAACACCTTAAAGCAACCTTCTTTATTATTAGAAGAGTTTGGAGTTAGCTTCATACACAATTGTGCAAATGAAAATGTTCACATTAAATATCAATTTTTTTCCTGTGCTCCAAGATGTCATCAACAGTAAAACAGTTTAAAACTCAAAACACAAATCGGGCCAAACCGAAGCGGCGTTACCTGGCTGTTAAATTAAATGAGCTGGTCTTGGAGCATAATTAGTTCTCTTAAACAGTTAACCCGAATGTTCGATCATCCAGAAACTAATACAGCTACTAATCATAAGCTTGTTATCTTTAAATATAAGTGAAAGCTGTAATGGTTATTAAAAATTCAGCTAAGAAGATACACTGAAATATTGACCACAATACCTTGAAGAGCATAACATCAGAGGAGAGCCTCATCCAACACTCCAAACAAAAAACTTACCTTGAGCGTGCCACCAATCCTTTGATCCCCGAACGATAACCGCAGTATTAAAACAAAAACGTTCATAAATTCATAAAATATCTTTTAAAAAATTTAAAACTTCAGCAATAACTCACAATTATGCATAATTTTCCCTTTTTTGTATAGTTTCCTTCCTGAGAGATTGTCTTCTACTTTCAAATAAATCAGAAACTTTATCTATGACATTTTGAAAATGCTACGCATTAATATTAAAACAAAAAGCTTTACAAATATATTTCTTTCCAAAAATGTTCCACATTGTAATATTATATTATTTGTCCTTAGCACATAAAATACAGTTAACCCTAATCCCTAAGGTGATAAACCAGTCATCCAATGACATTTCATTTCATTTTAAATAGAAGCAAACTCAACAAAGCAAAGTAAATTATTGCTTCTTATCACTCAACCGCACCTAAATTTATGTCATAAGGAAACAAAATTAAATAAATTCCATTCACACGTCAGTTAATATTAACAACAAAAATTTTCTTTTAACACAAATAAAAAAAAATTTAGCAAACGGATAAAAACAAAACTTAAAAGCTGTTCTTAAGTATTCAAGGTTTAGACGAAATATACGAAAATAGTACATTTTGCTACAAGAGATGAAAGTGCTGCTTTTTCGTTAGTGAAAATTTGTTCGGGAGACCGTCATCTTAGAAACTATTAAATTAGAAACCGACAAAATAACATTCAAAATTCATATTCTATTTTTTCATGGTTGCTTTGTTGTAAAAACTTTGTAAAATTATATGAAAATACCATTGCAACTACAATTTGTTATTCCTTTTACACTAGAGGAAAAAACCATTTTCACAGGACATCGGGGATTGAACCTGCTTGAAAATATAATTTTCATCTGCTATCATAGAAAAAAGAATAAACTACAAGAAATGAAAAAAAAAACAACAAGAAAAATGTTTCTTTTGTTCAAATGAAAAACTTGGAAAAATTCTAGATTTGCTTTTGTTGACGTTATTATTTTTTGTTTTTGGTTTTTTGTGTTTTAATAATACTTATGTACTAATTTTCTGTTTAGTTTATTTGCTTGGGAAAATTGTTTGTTTCAAGTCTGTACTACCTTATTTTGTATCTGTTAATTAAGCGACACTATTGTGGACCTCTTTCCTAACATTGGCTTCTAAAAAAATGTTTTGGTTGAATATCGTACTAAATGCTTATGTAGTAAGTTTCATTCAAATCGATTACTAGGAATTGATGTTATTAAAAGTTTAAAAAAAAAACAATTGCTAAGGACGCTCTTTAGCGAATATCGGTCACCAACTACTGCTTTCCTTACCTTTTATATTTACGTCTTCAAAAATGATTCGTATACTGTTTCAAAAACGTAAAAAAAAGAAAGTAAAGAAAATCAAAAGTGGCATGTCAGATCCTCCACCACTTTGTGAAATCTGAGCCAAAATATGAGCAGTCAATTTTCATACTAACAGTACCTCGAATCTGGTTCTATGAGAAAAAACGAAGTGGAATGGAATTATTATTTAGCTCGAGTTTTGATTTCTCGTTAAATAATTCCATTCCACTAATTGGTGTTCTCGTTCTCTTTTCGAGATATGCTTTTTAGTACAAGTTCTAAACTAGTACAAATTTTTGAAAATGGAATTCATCTGTCAGTTTATTGACTTGTTTTTATTTGTGTTTCTTTCGATAGTTAGTTTACAAGTTGTGCTATAAATTTTAGTTGTAAAATTATTCTTTAGAATTAAATAAATAGTGTATTTGAATAAATAGTGTATTTTGTCACATCGTCCCATTTCCCTATTTCCGTCTGCCTTATCAAATCTGCGAGAAGCATACAAAACCATATGTTTTGTATATAAATTAAGTAAATTATTTAATTTTTCTAAAATAGTTATTGATAAATAATAAAATATCGTTAACTCCCACGCGCTAAATCCACATATTCTTTTGGCATGATTACTTGAACTTAGGCGCAAGCGGATTTTTTTTATTTTTTTAAGGGTAAATAAAGTAAATTTAGTAAAACGGACAGTTTTGATCTGTTTATCTTATAAACACATAGGAAAACGGGATGGTAAATTTTGAAAAGGAACATATCTTGGCGCATAAGTGGATATCTTTTTGATTTATCGTATTTCGACATTTTTTTCTTCATTTTTGTGCGTCTATACAAAATTTCAAAGCAAATAATCGCATTTCGTCTATAAATTCGTTGACGAGATAGTTTGACAGTTCATCCCACAAATGCGGCATTTATTTTCTAATTCACTGAAACTGAATGCCAAAATCCCATTTAGTACGAAATCTCATTCCACGAAATAATTCCATGCAACCAGAATATAGCTATACTGAAACCTTTTACCAAGGTTTTATGAAAATTGTTTCATAGCTGTATAGACTAAAATAAGGATAAGACTATACAAAAGTACAGGGAAATATATCATTTACCTTAAGTCACGAGCCGGAAGTTGGTATGCAGAAATATTGGAAACATTACCAAACGACTTAAATAAACAGTTGTTTGGAAGACGCAACAATACCCACACCCTCGTTCATATTTGAGTGTAAAAAAAACCAACTATTGCATGTTTCTCGATCATATATAAAAGTTTACTAAGTTCATTCAAGTTTTATTCGTTTTATCTCTTGCGTTTATGTTTTTCACTCCAGTTTTTATTTCGTTTCTATGTACTCTTAAGGAGTAAACTTTTTATTTTCTTCATTCCATATGCAGAAGAAGAAAATTAGTACTTTTTGTCATCCTTTTTAGTTATTTTTGTACCAAAACTTGTATAATTGAAACAATGAAAAACATTTAAACCAACAATTTATTTTTATTTCTAAAACAACGGAAATCATCAAATTTAAAACAAAAAACATAAGTGTATGAGTATTTGGATAAAAATATTTTTTCCTTCTACCCCTAAAGAAAGTACTCACTTTCCTCCCTCATACCAGGGAGGAAAGTTATGCAATTTTGTGCGTTATTATGCTTCACAGAATAAAATATACAGCTGTAAATCTTATGCTGTTGCGCGAATCATCGCAACACAATAGAAAAAGTTATTTGTTTGTGTTGAACTCTGAAATAAATTTTGATTGATTGAGTTTTATAAATTTTTATTTATTTATTTTAATTTATTTAATAAATTCAAATTTTGGGGTACTGGACTATTCATTATAATGAATATACAAATACATGAATCAAACATTATTCTAAAACAAAATATTTTTACAAATTATTTATCATTACACATGATAAAAGTAACAAAAATGTGAAATGTAGACACCACTTAGCTACGTCTGTTTTATGGGACCACCAGTAAATTTTCTTTTATGGTTAGCAGGTAGTGGGGAAGCAAAGATGAAAAACTAGAATGTTTTATTTTAGAAACTAAAAACCGTCGACATTCTCATTTTCAAACAAAAAGAGTATCTGTGAACACAGTTTAAGTCATATAAAATACCCTAAAAAATAACCTCAGAACTTTAAAAACATACAAGTGTTGCTTTTAATAATTCATTATTCTGAATTCTATAAATTTTTGCAGCATATAAATGGGTTTATATATAGTAAAATAAGCGCTGTTCCAGAAAACAATTGCATGCTCTGAATGTTTGAATGAATAATATTTATGACTGAATATTTGATTGCATAATTTGATAATAATTTCATTTTTGATTTGATTGAATTTTATAAATAAATCAACAAAAACATATTCACTTTTATTTAAAATTAAATAAAATAAAATTAAATAAAATAAAATAAAATATAATAAAATAAACTAACTCATCAATTTTACCATCATTATTCATCATAGAAAAAATAGCATTTCTTACGCGAAATGAAAACCTCTTTGTTATGCAAATTTGACGCATTCGACGCTAGCGAGTCTTGTCACCAAATGCTCACTAACGAAAAACCCATTTTTTTTTTCATTTCTTGTAGTAAAATATACTGCTTCGATTTAGCAGTAGAGATTAGAACGATAATATATTTAGTCCTGAATTTGGGAATGTTCTTTTTTTTAAGTTACTCTCACTGTGAGAAAGGTCTATGGTTCGACGCGTTCCACATATTTTTGTAAAGGGAATTTGGGAATAATTATAATTTGTTTTTAACATGAAATATTTTCAAATGAAAATTTATAAATTTATATTCACCTTCAGAAATTCACCTTCTTTATTTATTACTTTATCAGGCATTCTTAAAAAATAACTAATTAATTATTTTTCTAAGTTAGTAAGAAACTTTTTGGTTGCAATACTCTTAATCATTTTTAATAATGTTTGAGTTCAATAAAAAATGTTATTTAAATAAAATTGGCAAATTAGTTTATATCTTTTATTTTAAAAACACAAAATAAATACAGACCACTACAACAGAAACATTTTGATCCTTGCGATCCAGATAATAAATTTCAAATATTTTTTGTTAATAAACGTAATAAACGTAAAAAGCAAGGGTGCAAAAGTGCAAAGGAAAATTGGTGTTCAAACTAAAATTGACACAGCATCATTTAGTTTGAACAAATAATAAAGTTGGTATTTAAATTCAAATAGACCAAGCAGCTATATTAAATTTGAATATATTACAATTGGAGTTCAAGGTTATCAAAAAAGAAGATGTCAAATTCAATTAATAAAAATACAGTTTCTTTTAACAAAGGCGAGATTCTAGAGATTTCTATTACGCAAAAATATTTAAAAACAAAACAAGCAAACAAATATTTTCGCAAGTAGACAACGTTGTGAAATTCAAAACAAAAGTTTTCCAAATGGTTATTCCAAAGATAATAATGGCAAAATGAAATGCTACAAAAATTCACTTGAAGATACTTGAAGACTGATAAATTTGATGAGACTTTCACCAAAAGAATAATTTTATCCGAAGTATCAAAACTTTACAATCCGCTGGGATTTGTAAGTCCAACAATCATATACGTTAAAATATTATTGTAACAAATTCGGGTAACTAAATTTGGGTAAATTTCTGATTTGCAAGTTATTGCATATACTGCAATTCAACAACTGTTTTAGCTTGATTAATAGAGCTTCCACGAAAATGGAGACTTTTATTGCGAACCGCACTTCTAAAGTAATAGCAAATGTTCCATTTCAACAGAAGAAACATGTTAAATCAGCAGAAAACCCAGCAGACATTGCCTCTAGAGAAACGTTCGCCAGTAATTTGTTAAAAATGAACTTATGGTGGGATGCCCTACTTTTTTTCTAGCAAGCGATTTTAACAAGGGTAACACTTTAACAATGCAAGGTACAACTGTTTTAGAAAAGCGTCTGTCATCGATTTTTGTCACAACAGAAGAAACCCAAATTCATTGTCAAGAATTTTCACAACAAGCTGATTATGACAATATTTTTGAAAAATGTTCATCATTATTTTATCTTCAAAAAGTAGTAGCACATTGCTTAAGATTTGTTACTAACTGTAAGCTATCAGTAAGGAAACAGCCAACGCAAAAGTTTACAAATTCAATTATTTCAACAGTTGAGCTAGCAGATGCTCAAAAAGCTCTAATTAGAGGTTCACAAAACCATCCAATATGTTTTGTAAGGGAAATTAATTTAATTAAAATGAACACTTTATAAGACACTTACATATCAAATCAGTATCCAATAAGGACTCCTAATCCATTTCTTAATACAATTGGTATTTTACGCGTTGGAGGTCGATTAGGACAGTCTAGCTTAAGCTACAATAAAAAACATCAAACTAATTTATCTTCTAAAGATAAGTTGACTGAATTAATTCTACAAGATGCCCACAAACGATATTTCCATGCTGGTCAACAGCTAATGCTAGGAGTTTTAAATAACCGATATTGGATTGTTGGAGGAAAGAATGCAGTTCATAAGTGCATTAAAAGCAACACACGAGCAACAAATGGGCAGTTTACTGTCCTTCCGGATACAACCGAGTCGTCCTTTTACAAATACTGGGACAGATTTTGCAGGTCATTTCTTAGTACGAGCTTGGCATGGTAGATCAGCAAAGAAAACTAAGTGTTATGTTGCCTTATTTGTTGGCATGGCAACAAAGGGGTTACATATAGAATTGGTTAGTGACTTGTCAAGGAGTTCGTAAAAATATATACAGCGATAATGGTAGTAATTATATTGGTGATGCTAGAAAAATCAAGGACATCCTAAATTTTCTTAGAGAAAATAATCAAGTAATTTTAAATGAATTACTTCAAAACAAAATTTCATGGCATTTTATTCAGGCTTCCACACCACACTTTGAAGGTATTTGGGAATCTGGTATCAAATCAGTGAAGTAAAACTTAAAAACAGTAATCGGCGAAACATGTTTGACATACGAGCAAATGTCAACTCTTTTTAGTTAAGGAAGACAACCTACCTTCAGGAAGATGGTTAATGGGAAGAGTTTTGGAAACAATTGCTGGTTCAAATGGGTGAGTTAGGGTTATAATTTTAAAAACAAAAAGTCAGACAAGTGCGATCAATCGATCGCACGGTCGTCGGTCAATCGAGTGTTGAAATTTAGGGGTGTGGAAAGGCTACATACTAAAAATATTTATTTTTTAATAACACAAAAACTCTGCATTGCAAAATTGTAAAAAAATTGTAACATTTCTTAAATTAAGTGCTCTTTCATATGACACCCCACTCATTTGGGTCAAAAATGGTTTTTTTTCCCTCCCCACACCCATCCCATAAACACACAGAAATATAATTATTTGAGTCTTCGATATGATTTTCATTCAAAATTTAACAATATTCCTGTCTCTGTGAATATTTTCAAATTTTTCAGTCAGTCATCGTCGAAAGGTAGGCGGTGGCACGATCTGAATTTAGCCCTTTCTTATCCATAAATCCAAAACTGTGCTGTAGTTTTCACACAAAACTTACCAAATTTCCTAACTCTGTGAAATTTTCCAATTTTTTCTGTCATTTAGTGTCGAAACGTATGGAGGGCGGGACGGTCTGAATTTTGCACTTTTTCAACAGTAACTCACAAACTGGACAACGCAAAATTCTAAAAAAAATTGCAACGAATTTTATATTGGATGTTCTTGCAAATGACACCCCATTCGCTTGGGTCAAAAAAAGTTTTTTTTTACCCCCTCTACCCCGGTCCTCTAAACACACAGAAATATAATTATTGGAGACTTCGCTATAGTTTTCATACAAAATTTAGCAAATTTCCTAACTCTGTGAATTTTTACAAATTTTTCTGTCAATCAGTGTCGAAACGCATGGGGGGGGAACGGTCAGGACTTTGCACTTTTTCGATAATATCTCAAAAACTGGGCACCGCAAAATTCTAAAAAAAACTGCAACAAATTTTAAATTAGGTGCTCTTTCAAATGACACCCCACACGCTTGGGTAAAAAAAAGTTTTTTTTTACCCCCTCTACCCCGGTCCTCTAAACACCCAGAAATATAATTATTGGAGACTTCGCTATAATTTTCGTACAAAATTTAGCGAATTTCCTAACTCTGTGAATTTTTACAAATTTTTCTGTCAATCAGTGTCGAAACGCATGGTGGGGAACGGTCTGGACTTTGCACTTTTTCGACAATAACTCAAAAACTGGCCACCGCAAAATTCTAAAAAAAAATTGCTTTGTTTTTTAAATTAAGTGCTCTTTCAAATGACACCCCACTTGACCACATTTTAAATAGTGTTTTTACCCCTCCTCATTTCCACCCCCTTAATAAATCTAAGTATGGAAATATGACACTTTTTTATATTGTTTATTAAAAACGTACTAATTTTTCTATCATTCCAAGTACATTTGAAAATTTTCGATCAGATAGGTTCGGAGCTAATCGAGGTAAGAAAACGCGAAAAAAACGTCATTATTCAAAATTATACAAAAAAGGGTGAGGTGTAAAATTCCAAAATAAATTTTTATGGAATACTGAAATAAAGCCCTTTCATATGATACCCTACTTGAATCTATAAAAAAATGTATTTTCTCAAAGGTTTCACATCTCAGCCCTGTAAACCAGACGAAAACCACTTTAGTTTTATTTGTATCCGTCATTTCATGTGGACAGGTTAGTTTTATACACATGCCAAATTTCAAGTCCATAGCATTTATAGTTTACGAGATAATCGATATAATGTGAAAAACACGTTTTACTCTCACCAATAGTGTTCCGTATAAAAAACGGAACCCTAAAAATGGAAAGATCAAGAAGGCAATCCAAAAGTTAGTCGTTTTGATACCCGCGGAAGCAGATTCAAATTAATTTATACTGTTGAAAAGATAGTTTTTCAAGGTGAGCAGTATGGTTCGAAGCGTTCCACATATTTTTGCAAATAGAATTTGAAAATATTTAAAATTTGCTTTTAACGTGAAATATTTTCAAATGAAAATTTATATTCACCTTCAGAAACTCACCTTCCTTATTTTTTACTTTAGTAGGCATTCTTAAAAAATAACTAATTTGTTTTCTAAGTTAGTTAGAAACTTTTTGTTTGTTTTTGATAATGTTTGAGTTCAATAAAAAATGTTATTTAAATAAAATTGGAAACTTAGTTTTCTTATCTTTAATTTTAAAAACAAATACAGTCCACTACTACAGAAATAGTGTAGAGCAGCGGTTTCCAAACTGTGGGTCGCGACCCACAGGGGGGTCGCGTAATAACCTCAAGGGGGTCGTGAAGTTTTTAATTTAATAATAATAATTTAATTTAATAATAATAATAAATAATAAACATATTTCATATTAAATGCAATATTTAAAAATATACTTTTTACTGTTTATTTTTAAATTTATTTATAATAATAAAACTTCCTTATAGTAACAATTTGATTTTTATTTTTTATTTTTTTATTTTAAAGAATATCGATTTCGACTTACGTCATCCTCAGTTCTTAAATTATTATTCTTTAATAATAATTTAAGAACTGAGGATGACGTAAGTCGAAATCGATATTCTTTAAAATAAAAAAATAAAAAATAAAAATCAAATTGTTACTATAAGGAAGTTTTATTATTATAAATAAATTTAAAAATAAACAGTAAAAAGTATATTTTTAAATATTGCATTTAATTCAAAAGTGACAAAAGCACACAAGCAGTGAATAATATGGAAAACCATAATAACACATATATTTCATATTGTTACAAAAGTTGTAAACTATATCAAACAGTCCTTTAAAAGCGAGATTATTTGGAAAGTTGTGTGAAGATATGGGAGCTGAATATACATTACTCTTGTACTATTGTGAAATGTGAAGTACGTTGGCTATCTCGTTTAAAATTTATTCAAAGAGCGTTCGAACTTAAAGACGAAATTGCGATCTTTCTTGCTGAAAATCACAAAGATGAGACATCTTCCTTTCGCAACGATAACTTTATTCTTAAACTTGTTTATTTAGTTGAAATTTTTAAAAAATTAAGCGATTTAAATAAATCAGTGCAAGGTTCACAAACGCATGCTCTGATTCAAAAAGACAAAGTCACGGCATTCATTAAAATATTGGAGCTATGGATATCCAATTCAGAAAACGATTTATATGACATGTTTCCAATTTTAAATGACGCCGGTACCAGAAACAATATTAAAGCAAACAAAAATCTTTTTATAGAACATTTGCAAAGTTTACTAAAACATTTTTCACATTAAATGCGTTCCTTTGGAACGAAATAGCCTAAATAGGGTTTCTCAAACGGGATCCCGGGTATCCCGCTAATTTATATTAACATTTTTTTGTACTTTTTTCAAAGATATTAAAAGTTTTCTCACTCGAAAATCGAGTAGTTTTTAGTTCTTTTCCCTCTGTAGTAATTAATTTCGTTCAAAATTAGGAAAATGTTTTTTTGACACATATGGTATCATGGTTTTTTTGATACATATAAACACAACAAATTAAAACCAATCAAACTTAAAATAGGTAGATTTTTCTGAGAAATCTACCTAAAACTTGCGTTTCATTTCTCTTAATTTATGTTTAATGGTTCTCTTGGACGGATGGTTCAATGGACGTTTCGTCACGAAAATTCAGACAAAATTGGGAGATGGCGCCATTGACAACCTAGTTTTTTGAAAAATTGTTTAAAAATTAGTATTATGAATTTATTTTTGTTTTGTTTTTATGTATTCTTTTTTATTTAATTTTGAAGTTTTTCTAATTAAAAATAATGGAAATTTAAAAATCAGTAGCGCATTTTTTGTGCAGTTTTAATTTTACACATTTTTCTACCACCCAATTAGAAAAATCTAGTTTTTTAGCGTTTTCCGGGCTTTCCCGGGATCCCGGGAATTTAATATTTTTTGTCCCGGCTTCCCGGGATTTGAATTTCTACGGGAAATGAGAAACCCTATTCGTAACATCATATTTATGCGAAACCGGATTTTCTGCTTTAGCAGCCATGAAATCGAAATATCGAAATCGTTTAGTAGTGGAAAAAGAACTTCGGGTGGCTATTTCAACAATAACACCACGATTTGAGAAACTTTGTGCTAACAAACAAGCTCATCCATCACATTAAATATTTTTCTATAAATATACATACTAAATTTTTATTAATTTTTGTTTAGTTTTATTCTATGAATACATTACTTTTTACAACTTGAAAATGTGCTTATATTATTTTATTATTTTATCTAATAAGGGGGCCGCCAATTTTTATTTTTTTCTTATGTGGGTCGCAGTATCAGAAAGTTTGGAAACCGCTGGTGTAGAGCATAAGCCCTGAAAATTTTATTATTGTGTTTACATAATGAAATATATGGAGAGGCTGAAATCTCACAGCTCTGAGATATGAGACTTCGGTATGGGTTAAGGATTTTGATATAGTTTTCGGCAAAAAACTTTTATGAGAATATGGTTTTTAGTTTTGGGCAGCGATGCATATCAAACATAACTTTTTGTTAAAGTACAAATATTTTTTTATTTCTGTTTAGATATGTATTACAAAACTAACACGAAATATCAATACGTTGCCGAAAATTATAACAGATCATAAATTAACATAATTTAGTGAAAAGATCATACACTCAGCAAACTACTCAAAAACCTCTCCATTTAGCGTTTCGAGAAAATATTACAAAATCACAAATTCATATTTCTTTCACAACTCCAAAAATATTGTAAAAATTAAATAAAATCAATCTTTTTTCAAAATTCTAAAAATATTCCAAAAATTATTACAAAATCAAAAATTGAAACTTTTTCAAAATTCCAAAAATTATAATAAAATCAAAAATTTTAAATTTTTCAAATTTCTAAAAATATTCCAAAAATTCTTACAAAATTAAAAATACACACTTTTTTCAAAATTCCAAAAATATTTCAAAAACTATAACGAATTCAAAAATTTCCATGTCCAATTTCATTTTCAATTACGTAAATGTAAAAACGTCATAAAAACAGCTACATTTTTTTTGACACACTTGACAACTTTTGACACACTTGACAACATTTTTTGACAAACTTATAATGCCATAATAATAAAATTTCATTTCAAAGAAAATTTTAATTCATTTTTTTTCCAACAAATTGGGTAAAAAAATAAATAAAAATCTTGCTTTTGACACACTTGACAACATTTTTTTGACAAACTTATAATGCAATAATCTAGATTTTGGTCTCCCATACCAATCACGACCATCAACATTTCTCTAAATTCAATGTTCCTATTCGTAATCACTTAAAATTTTTAAGCAAAAAATATGCAAATTTCCTTGTTTTGACACACTTGACGATTTTTTGACACACTTCCGGTACAGTTATCGAACACAGCGCCCTTCCGGCTCTTTTCATTGAGTAAACCTATTTTTAGAAAAAAAAAATTTTCAAATCCGTCCAGCGGTTTTCTAGATTTCGTTGGTTGTGACGGCCGGCCGGCCAACATTTTTTTTTTGCTTTTTTAGAATCAGTAGGTCGTAAAACGTCGAGGAATGCTAAAAAAAGGGGGTAATAATTTCACTTTGAGCTCATAAATGTAATACTTAGGTCTTTCAGACCCAAGTAATTCCATACAACAAATTTGTAGCTAAAACAAAAAATATTTTGACGAAATTCGGATGCGATTTCGAAAAAATTTTGATTTTTTACGATAACATCATGCATTCAAATATTCCAAGAACTGTTAGAGTTATTTATGTATCAAGGGAATTATAAGGATGTTCCCGCGGGAAACGTTTACTACCCGAAGGCCCGAGGGTTAGTAAGTTTCACAAGGTAATTGACATCTAATAATTCATGATACATAAATAATTTTATTTTTTACTATAAAATATTTATTAAACTAAAACATTTATTTTTATCAAATATTTGATAGCATGATTTTGCGTTTTAATTGATCAAGTTAAGCTGACTCTCCATTAGTCTTTTTCATCTTTTTTTCTAGCCAAAATAGAACGGGAAACCATGATTAATTTAAATCGAGAGAGTAAGACGAATATCACAATTTTCATGGAAAAAATATTTTATAGAATTGGAATTGTGACATTTCACCATTATTTTTAATAAACATCTAATGTCGAATTCTTTTTGTCCAGAGTGAAAAAGTGATTTTTTTTTCATAAAAAGAACATGCAAAAATATGATCCAGTTTTCTAGTTGTATTTGTGAAATGTCATTGAATATTTTTCAGGGTTGTAACGTATAATACGGTAACGTATAAAAAACGTATTATACGTACGTATAAAACGTACAGTATAAAACACACAATTATTTACGTTTTATACCGTAAAAAAGTAAAATCCTTAATAAATAAAAATACATATATATAACATTAACGCGGGCGTTAACTCGTATCGTACTCCTAAAATTTAATATTTATAAAGCCTAGATTTCGGGACTAACAGGAACAGTTGCTTTAGAAAATATAGCGTCGGCATGATAATTTCTTACCCAACTATTCCTATTAGTTCAGAAAACTTCCACATTTAACGTAAATGCTTCTTTTCAAAATATAATTATTTATTTTCAAAACAAATTTAGTCTGCAATAATTTGACATTTCCAACCATACCTATTATTCATCAATGACCAAAAATGAATTTACTCAATAAACTTCTCACTAAACTTTTTCATTTGACGTAAATACATGCTATTTTAACTATTATAACTTTTGTATAAAAAGAAGATTTGATCTGCAAGAACCTGTTATTTTCAAACTGTGTCTATTAATTGGAAGTAGTGAAACCCGGATTCACACAACAAAATTTTTTTAAAAACATCTTTCTAATAATCTCTAATAATTTCCCTAACTGCTTTGAAAAAACGACATTTATTCTGAAACAACATTATATTTCCAGCTGTTCTTATTAGATGGGAGGAGCTGAAGTTGGATTGAACCATATTTTATATATTCAATAACATTTCATGATGCCAAATAATTAAGTTCATGAGCCAAATGTTTCTCATCCAAAATGCTTCCCAAAATGTTGGAATCAAAATGAAAGAAAATCATATAGTATACGTGTTGAAAAATTCAAAAATAATTTAATTGCTTGAGTTTGTGCTCAAAAGTATTCAAAAAAATCTCTAATATATAATTCAAAATTTTCAATATTCAAATCTAGTGAATTAAAAATTATTAACCAGTACATAGTACTGTACATTAAAGTAACATAGTCTTTCGTATAAAGTATAAAAATATACATTCAAATAACATCTAGAATTTAAATAGTTTTTGTTATAAATTATAAAATATATAAATAATTTATAACTACGTAATTATATTTTTACTAAAATATATATATTTTTACTAAAAATATAATCAATATCTGAAGTAAGAAGTAGTTTTAATTTTTTATGAATGAATTTCAAAAACAAAATCATATTATACGTTTTATACGTTATATACGTTTTATACGTTTTATACGTTACGTATTATACGTGTAACGTATAAAACGTTTTACACGTGTATATTAACAACCCTGATATTTTTGTAATTAATTGTATTTAATTAATTAGTTTATTATTAATTTTTAGTTTGAAACACGATTTAAACAATATTTTATTTAAAAAGTAACTATTTCACTATATAAAAAATAATAAGTAAATGGCGTTTTGTTTGTTTACTAATTTTGACAGATTTTTTAAATTTATTTGTATTCTTTATTGTATTTTATGCTTGCTCTAGCTAAAAATCTAGATTCAAACAAAAGTTTTTAGGGCAAAAAAAAATCACTTTTTTTTGTCAAATAGAATACGTTATGTCAAAAAAACTTGATCTAGATCAAAAATGGGCGTGTTTAGAGCAATTTTTTTGACAAAAAGAATTCGACATAATTTTAATATATATTTTTGACAATGTCGTATCCAACATAGACTGCTTGATAATTTTAAATATATTTTTTATTCGCATGCATATTAAAGTGTTACTTTATTACTGTGATTTGCGGCTTTAAAGTATCACTTTTCAACTATTTATTTTGTTGTCATAGCTACGTCCAAAAAAGTAAAAAGCATTTGTATTTGTTTAAATTCTATGAAAAATAAAATTTTTTATCAAAGCGACCCTTAAATTCAAAATTTTATTATCCAATTAAAATAGTTGTTATCATTTGTTGTCATAGCTACACAATAATTTGGAAAAAATAATAAATATTTTGTCATAGGTTACTTGTTCCACATATTTTTATTTTAAAATTTATGAAAATTCATAATTTTAATTTAGAATAAACCAATTTCTTAAAATATTTTGCTTGCGGCGAATAAAAAATAGTATATGATGCACGGACGTAAGCTATTTTGGACTTAATGTGGGTGCAAATCTCGGCTAGCGCCTCGATTTGCAAACTCCACATCCGTCCAAAATCTTTAGCTTTACGTCCTAGCATCATAATGTACTATTTTCAGTGTAAAAGTCGTCTTTTTCCATAAAGAAGTCTTGCTCTATATACTTTTTTTATAGTAGAACACTTTTTTATAGTATATTACATTTTTTTAAAGAAAAAAGTCATGGAAAGTAAAGAAAAGACATGGAATAAATAAAAAGTCTTTATCATTTTTCCTTTCGCACTTATATGATTTTCATATCTTCTATTTCACAAAATAAAAAAGACGAGAAAAAAAGACTAATGGAGAATAACCTTTAGTTGTTAGGGTTCCATTTTTTATACGGAACACTATTGGTGAGAGTAAAACGAGTTTTTCACACTATATCGATTATCTCGTAAACTATAAATGCTATGGACTTGAAATTTGAGGTGCGTATAAAACTAATCGGTCCACATGAAATGACGAATACAAATAAAACTAAAGTGGTTTTTGTTTGGTTTACAGGGGTTCGATGTGAGACCTTTGAGAAAATACATTTTTTTATAGATTCAAGTAGGGTATCATATGAAAGGACTTCATTTCAGTATTCCATAAAAATTTATTTTGGAATTTTACACCTTACCATTTTTTGTATAATTTTGAATAATGACGTTTTTTTCGTGTTTTCTTACCTCGATTAGCTCAGAAGCTAACTAATCGAAAATTTTCAAATGTATTTGGAATGATAGAAAAACTAGTACGTGTTTAATAAAAAATATAAAAAAGTGTCATATTCTCATAATTAGATTTATTAAGGGGGTGGAAATGAGGAGGGGTAAATACACTATTTAAAATGTGGTCAAGTGGGGTGTCATTTGAAAGAGCACTTTATTTAGAAAACATAGCAATTTTTTATAGAATTTTGCGATGCACAGTTTTTGAGTTATTTTCATAAAAGTGCAACTTTCAGACCGTTTACCCCTTCCTAACCCCCCCCCCCCCCCTACGTTTCGACACTGATTGACAGAAAAATTTGAAAAAATTCACAGAGTTAGGAAATTTGGTAAATTTTGTATGAAAATTATAGCGAGGTCTCAAATAATTATATTTCTGTGTGTTTAGGGGACCGGTGTAAAGAGGGTAAAAAAAATTTTTTTTGACCCAAGCGAGTGGGGTATCATTTGAAAGAAAGAAATATTTTTAGTATGTAGCCTTTCCACCCCTCTAAATTTCAACACTTGATTGACCGAAAAAATAATCAAATTTAAACCATTTACAAGCTGGTGTAGTGTAATTGAATCTTTCTTGAGTTACCATAAACATCTAAGGATGAGATTTAACCTAAAGTAGCATTTTTTGAGTCCTTTTTGATCAAAGAAGATTTGTTTGTAATTTACTATTGACTTTTACAATTTAACATTTATTTTGTTATGCGTCTATGGTCTACAAATATAAGGACATTACAACACAACTTTTTGTCAATAATTTTTGATATTGTATTCTTTTACATTCACGGATCCCTTGACGAGCGAATTTTATTCGCCCTTGTCTGACTTTTTTTTTAGTTCAAATTGTTTTAAATTCCCTTGGGAATTAAGAGTGTCATTATTATTTCGGTAACTAAGGTCTAAACGACTCATAATATATCAGTAAAACATAAAAAAATTAAATTGAAATTTATACTCATTAATTTTATACTTTTAAAATATAATACATTTGTAATATATGAGATATGAACCAAAAATTATTAAAATAACAACTCTAATATAACAATTCGATAAAGCAATAGATTTGCATTTCAAAAATATTGCATTCAATTGTATGAATGTGCAAACCGACACAATGTCCATACAATGTCCAATGTCCATGCAATTTTGTTTTTTTACATTTACACTGTACAATTTCGAACATAAAAAATATTCTATATCATTTTTTGTGTGGAGATTTCGTGATGAAATGAACTATTATAATAAAAATAAAAGATTTGTTTTAATCAAATATGTATATTATTACGATCCTACATAATTTCATCGAAATAAAAAACCTCAACCTCATTTTCTTTATACAATATTTCACTAACAAAACTATAATTAACTAATTCCAAGAAAAAGGGTCGATGATAAAACAAAAACACTACAATAATGTAAAACTTTTTTTGACCCAAGCGAGTGGAGTGTCATTTGAAAGAACACCTAATTTAAAATTCGTTGCAATTTTTTTTTGAATTTTGCGGTGCCCAGTTTTTGAGTTATGGACAAAAAAGTAAAATTCAGACCGTTCCCCCCTCCCCTTTACGTTCCGACACTGTTTGACAGAAAAATTTGAAAAAAATCACAGAGCTAGGAAATTTGGTAAATTTTGTATGAAAATTATAGCGAAGTCTCCAATAATTATATTTCTGTGTGTTTAGGGGACCGGGGTAAAGAGGGTAAAAAAAATTTTTTTTGACCCAAGCGAGTGGGGTATCATTTGAAAGAACACTTTATTTAAAATTTGTTGCAATTTTTTTTAGAATTTTTCGGTGCACAGTTTTTGAGTTATGAACAAAAAAGTGCAACTTTCAGACCGTCCCCCCCCCCTTCGTTTCGACACTGATTGACAGAAAAATTTGAAAAAATTCACGGAGTTAGGTAATTTGGTAAATTTTGTATGAAAGTTATAGCGAGGTCTCAAATAATTATATTTCTGTTTGTTTAGGGGACCGGGGTAAAGAGGGTAAAAAAACTTTTTTTGACCCAAGCGAGTGGAGTGTCATTTGAAAGAACACCTAATTTAAAATTCGTTGCAATTTTTTTTAGAATTTTGCGGTGCCCAGTTTTGGAGTTATGGACAAAAAAGTGCAAAATTCAGACCGTTTCGCTCCCTACGTTGCGACGATGATTGACAGAAAAATTTGAAAAAATTCACAGAGATGGGAAAGTATGTAAATTTTGAATGAAAATCATAGCGAAGTCTCAAATAACTTTATTTCTGTGTGTTTAGGGGATGGGTGTGGGGAGAGTAAAAAAAACATTTTTGACCCAAGCGAGTGGGGTGTCATATGAAGGAGTACATAATTTAAGAAACATTATAATTTTTTTTTAGAATTTTGCGGTGCACAGTTTTCATGTTATTGAAAATAAATATTTTTAGTATGTAGCCTTTCCACCCCTCTAAATTTCAACACTTGATTGACCGAAAAAATAATCAAATTTAAACCATTTACAAGCTGGTGTAGTGTAATTGAATCTTTCTTGAGTTACCATAAACATCTAAGGATGAGATTTAACCTAAAGTAACATTTTTTGAGTCCTTTTTGATCAAAGAAGATTTGTTTGTAATTTACTATTGACTTTTACAATTTAACATTTATTTTGTTATGCGTCTATGGTCTACAAATATAAGGACATTACAACACAACTTTTTGTCAATAATTTTTGATATTGTATTCTTTTACATTCACGGATCCCTTGACGAGCGAATTTTATTCGCCCTTGTCTGACTTTTTTTTTAGTTCAAATTGTTTTAAATTCCCTTGGGAATTAAGAGTGTCATTATTATTTCGGTAACTAAGGTCTAAACGACTCATAATATATCAGTAAAACATAAAAAAATTAAATTGAAATTTATACTCATTAATTTTATACTTTTAAAATATAATACATTTGTAATATATGAGATATGAACCAAAAATTATTAAAATAACAACTCTAATATAACAATTCGATAAAGCAATAGATTTGCATTTCAAAAATATTGCATTCAATTGTATGAATGTGCAAACCGACACAATGTCCATACAATGTCCAATGTCCATGCAATTTTGTTTTTTTACATTTACACTGTACAATTTCGAACATAAAAAATATTCTATATCATTTTTTGTGTGGAGATTTCGTGATGAAATGAACTATTATAATAAAAATAAAAGATTTGTTTTAATCAAATATGTATATTATTACGATCCTACATAATTTCATCGAAATAAAAAACCTCAACCTCATTTTCTTTATACAATATTTCACTAACAAAACTATAATTAACTAATTCCAAGAAAAAGGGTCGATGATAAAACAAAAACACTACAATAATGTAAAAGTTAGTTTAAATTAGACTGCGATAGTAAAAACATTTTAAGTGAATTTCGCAATTATGTTAATGAAATGAGTTGTAAACGAAACGATCGTGGACACAAAACAGGGCAAATAGAAGTATAGTTAGTTTTTAATTATGACTAAAATTTTAAGTGATATTTAACTATTTAGAATATTTAAGATATATTTTGTGTATTAGTTTTACGCTGCGTTATTCTGGAAATTTCCATAATCAACCTTTAGAGTTTCTGTCGGAAGCTATACTCAACTCAAACTTCAAGTCGATTAGAATTATAGTTCATGAGATAATTGAAGATATGAGATCAATTTCAACGGCATCGAGATTTCACCAATAAAGCAACATTTTTTATTAAACGGACTCCTAAACATAATATCATAACTATTTATCTAAAACCTATTAACGATGCAATCCAAGTCACATTCAATTGATACAAATTACATGAAAAGTAATTTTCACCATGATTCTTCTTAACTATTCATAATTGATTAGTTGACAAGGAAAATGAAATTTTATGAAAAAACGTGATGAGGAAATTTATAAAATTACTATTACATAGTTAAAAGAAAGTTAAGTGAAGGTGAGAAAAAAACTATGTACATATTTGGTTCTATGAAATTGTGTCAATGAATAAGCAAAAACAAAATATAAATTTGTTGACAAGTATAATGATTTTTAGGTTTTTGTCTTTTCTTGAAAATATAATTTTTTTTTAGAATTGATCGATTAATCTTCTTGATGTTACAATTTTATTTTTTACATACGATTATGGCTAAGACATTATAGCATATTAATTCAATTTTTTGTCTACGGTTGTGGTAACCTCACGTGCTCCAGTTCAATCATTCTCTAGTTATACAAACACTGAAAAAAACATTTTCTTTTTCCAATAGAAATGCAGTTATCTCAACCTCACCTAGAAGGCAGATTTGGCATATCGAACTTCGAAATTGATTCAACAACTGTACAGCAACAGAACGATGTAGTTGAGACAACCCCGCGTTATGTTTATGTGAAAATTAAGAACATATATTTCAATTAATCTCAAGTGTACTTCAATTTTAAAATGAAAAATTAATGATATATGGAAAAGAAAATTTATTTCATGGAAATAGTTATTAACTTTATTCAACTACTCAGTGGCGTAGCTAGCATGGGTGGCACCCGGGGCGGATATTGTGGGGTCACCCCAAGAATAAAAACTGTCAATATTAATAAAAAGCCAATAAACGGCGGGGGGGAGGGGGTCAATATAAAGCCACAAAAATTTTCATAGAACGAAAAAATTATATTGTAATACGTAAAACATTTCCATAATATGGAGGTTCAACTTCGAAATTATCATCACCTCAACGGCGTAATCGATAGCATGTCGGCCTAAGGATTCGAACCAGGCAATGAGGAGGAAGGTTGGAATTCATCCGAAACACGAAAAATGCGAAGTGGAGTTTTTTTCTGAGAAACTTCCAACCATACCTTTGAATTGAAAACATTTTAATTACTTCTTTACTTACTTGAGTTAAATTGATCTCAAAAAATCCCCAATATTGTAATATATTTTTTTTAAATACAAGAAAAGTGCAACGTACAAATATAATTATAAAAAAAATTATGTATAGTATTATTTCATTCTTCGGAATATTTCTTTTTTGCGTAAATTTATTTAGGAGGTTACTATTGTTGTTGAAAAGGTCATGAAATATTTCACAAGAATTTGATAAATTATTTTTATTTATTTTTAAATTATTTAGCATAAATAAATTGCCTAAATTTAATTTTGAGTAACGAAATTCTTTTTTCATTTAAATAACGAAATTCTGTTTTTTTTAAATCGGGACATTTTTAAAATGAAGCGGGACACGGGACAAATTGTTAAAAATCGAGACTGTACCGCCAAAATCGGGACTGCCCCGCCAAAAGCGGGACGTCTGGTCACCTTTTCAAATCTCTTCTTTTTAGCTTTAACAGCAGCAAACTTAGAAATCACATCTTCAAAATTTATATTTTGTGTTGCATCATGTTCTATTGTTAATATGCCAAGATTGTTAAGCCTCGTTTGGGTCATTGTTGCCAGCATGTAATTTTTAATTAATTTTAATTTACTGAAACTCCTCTCACTCGAAGCCACTGATACGCAAATAGTCATAAATAACTTTAGTGCGACCATAAGACTTGGAAGAGATTCTATAAAATCCCATTCCACGATGAATTTCAAAAAGTCTAGGCACACCCAGTTAAAAACTGTTACATTGGCCGCTTTTAAATGCTTTCTCAACCTTAGCATCTATATGACGAGTTCTGTTTCTGATACCTCATCATAAAAACTGGTAAATTTTGATTCAGATAACTCTTCTGATACCTCATCATAAAAACTGGTAAATTTTGATTCAGATAACTCCAACTCTTCACTGTTCGCCAAAAGCCCATTGTTTGTCAGCACAACCTCGAACACTGAAGCTACATCTTGGACTGACTTTAATCTTGTTCGGAGTTCAACATTGAATCGTTGTAGTACTCCGATTTTTTCACAGCAAAATCTATTGCCTCTTCTACAATATGACTAGGTTTTTCTTTAATATAAAAACGAAGTGACAGTATTTTTATAACTAATTGATCAATATTCGAGCTTGTGCTTTGCAATACAATCCAAGCATAATTTATTTGCCTTAAAACATCATTCCAAAACAGAAGATAGCAAAGAAATGTAAAATCATACACAATCACCACGGATAAGGTTCTGTGCAGCGCCTCAACCCAGGAAACCAGATTGTTCAACGCATAAAATGTTGTTTTGATCTATGTATGCCAGCAGTTAGTTTTTCACTATGATCTCCAATACCTTTTCAAAAGTTGGTAAAATGTTGATCGGTCTAAATTCCTGACAAAGTTTTGTGTTTTGTATTTTTTGAATTGGAATAATGGTCTATATCTTCCATGCTTCAGGAAAAGTTCCTGTTTGCAATGAACAATTTATTATTTGGAGTAGGTGTTCCCCTATCATTGGTAAAGATTCCAACATAAATTTGACTGTGTATCCCTCTATATCAGTCTGACATTCAATACTATTTAATGCATTTACAAGGTCATCTATTTCTATGTTTTGAAATTCAAAAAACGATTCCAATCGTGAGTATACAAAAACCATGTTGGTATGTGGAATGAATGAAGATATTTCTTGAACACTATCTATGAAAAATGAGTTGAATTTTTAAGCAATTTCTAATTTGTTTTGGGTGACTACATTATTTCCAAATATAACTGATTCAATTTCCACGTTTTTGGTTCCAAGAACATAATTTTTAATAATTTTCCATACTCCTTTTGAATCATTTCCTGCGGATAATAATTTATTTTTAATAAAAGTGTCTTTGTTGCAACGTAGTTTATCCACATATTGGTTTCTAATACTTTTGTATGTATTCCAATCCTCATAACTGTTGTTAAAACGAGCAATCTGCCAAAGTCGATCTCGTTTTAGTTTCAACGCTTTTAGATTATTGTCATACCATAGCATATTATTTTTATGAGTAATTGGTTTTGTGGAGCGAAACTCTCCACAAGGTAGCAAGTTCTAAGTTTTTAGTAAACCTCGTTGCTAATATGTTAATATCCATTGATTCTCCTATCCAGTCACATTGTTCAAAATTACTATTTAATTTATTTACATCACATATTTAAAAGATTTTACTTGTTTAATTTCGGTATTGCCTATATCCTTTTCTTCGAGCAATATACCTAATGTTTCATGATCTGATATTTTGTAGTTATTCATTTGAAATGTTTTTATGTCAAAGTTCTTTGAAATTACTAAATCTATTATTGTTTTTGAAGTGTCAAATATTAAGGAAAGAATAAAAAATGGGATGGTTACACTATCCTTATGTAAAAAAGCCATGAAACAAAGATGAGGTCTTTTACGTCATATAGCACAATAGCTCTACACCTCTGTGATCAAACCAATCTTAATGAACGGTGTGATCATATGATGAACGGAACTGTTCCGGTAGCAACTTGAAATTTTACGAAAAAGTTCAAAGGATGGCCTCCTTGTTCACGTGTGGGGCGATACTTACAACGCCAACTCTGGCGACCAACCTCATTCTGCATCTTCTACCCTTCGATTTCCTACGTCTACAGATAGAATCCAATACAGCCCTTCGACTCAGCACTATGTCAGAGTGGATCGGTAGTCACATCAGACACTCCAAAATCTTGCACGAGCAAGGTCTCCACGAAGGGAACATCGATCACATACCTCCTAGAGTCTAGACTATGCTTTAAAAGGGATCGAAGTACTCTCATACCTGCCAGGGAAATTTTTAGGGAGCGAGGCTTGGAAAGGAGAATGTGGTGCATTTCCATATCTAACTCAGACTAGGTTAGAGAAATCTGCAAACTCTCATGCCTTCCAGGCTTTTTCAGAGAAGCCATCTAACTGTAAAACCAGCTGAGAAGTAGTAGACATGTTTACCGATGGCTCCAAATTTGAAGGCAGAGTGGGAGGAGTTTTCTCAGAACAGTTAAATGTTTACCTCTCTTATAATCTTATGGCCAACCTCAGTATACATCAGGCTGGGGTGGTCAGAATAAATGAAGCCTGTGCATGGTTTAAGCATAATGTAATATCAACTAGAGAGTGATATCAACATCTATATATGTGGACAGCCAAACTGCATTAAAATCGCTAGATGCAGTCGCAACGACGTCTAAACTGTCGTTCATCTTTGATTGAGATGCCAATGAGTTCTGCAGAAGTTGTAAAGATCAAGAGGAAACAGTGTTCCATATACTAAATACGTGTCTAGCATTGTCAAACCATTTACAGCAAACTCATTTTGGAACGCACACTTTTAAAATTCTCACCGACCTGAGTAATTGTAAGAACAGGCAAATACTTAGCCTCAATAGAAGCTCCAAATGGTTCGAGTAAGGGAAGGAAGAAGATTATCTGGTATTACAACGGACTTATTTTGATCTAAGTGTTTTGATCTAAGTGTTAAAAATTGAACGATATTTGAAATTATTTGAACTATATTTAAATTTCACGTTAATATTACGTGCGGTTTCCTCAACTACACCGTTCTGTATCTGTACAGCTGTTGAATCAGTTTTGTAGTTCGATTCGCAATACGTTGGGACCACTGAATTTCGATTGAAAAAATAGGTTTATTTTGCAGTGCAACAAAATAAAACCTTGACATACAATTTTTATATATAGCGTATTGTTTTTTTTTTGTGACACATTAGAGATTAAACTTAAAAATAAGTAGACTCTCCTATGAAATCTACCTAAAACAAAACATGGATACACATTAAATGAACTTACAATCGATTTAATTGCGCGTCTTTTAGTAAAAAAGTAAAAAATAAAATATTTGAACATTGGGCAGTACATTTGAACATTAGATGTTTACATCGAGCGAGTCTATCCATGCTACTACATCGGGAGTTGTCAAATGGATATCTGAGATGTTGCCATTGTAACGTCGAATTGGACACACAGTTGCAATGTGTTTTATGGTTTGTTGTGGAGCGCCGCAGTCACACTCAGGGGACTCTGAAATGCCCCACTTGTAGAAAGAATCAGCACAACGTCCATGATTCGTTCTTATTCGGTTTAATGTAGTCCAGGTATGACGTGGCAAAACGAAACCAGGTTGGGTAGAAGTCGGGTTAGTAATAGAAACGCCAGTTGTGTTGTAATGTTGCCAGGAGGTGTCCCAGGCATCCAAGATAATAAAATCAGTTGCCAGCAGGTTGCTGGCAGTTTTATTTGGAGGCTTTCTTGACTTCAATCGACAACGAGTGTAGTCACCGTAACATTCGTGCAAGGGTAGCGTGATGTTGTTGGTTACCCTTTTATGTTCACGCATGAGAGCATGCAAGCGTCTGAGTGCAGGTGGAGTGATATTGCTTAACACAGGGAGCCAAGATAAAGGGGTGGATCTGATAGTACCACTTATAGTACGCATTGTGGCATGCAGCTGGCAGTCAAATTTTTGAGTATGTGTGCTATTCAACCAGACTGGTGCGCCATACTCAGCCACTGAATAAACCAGACTTAGAGCAGTTGTGCGGAGGGTAGCTGGAGTAGCACCCCATGTCGAGCCTGCCAGTTTGTGCGATATATTGTTTCTCGTTTTAAGTTTTTTTGACGTATTTTCTAGGTGGAGTTTAGAAGAAAGAATTCTATCGAGAGTAATGCCCAGGTGCTTTGGCTGTTGTTTGTATTTAATAACAGTGCCGTTAAATAACACTGATAGTTCGTGTTTTGAAAGTTTGTTGTTTAAGTGGAAACAGGAGCTCTCGGTTTTTACTAGATTGGGAAATAAGCTCCACGTTCAAAAATAGTCATTCATAATCGCTGGGTCAGTTGAGAGCAAATCATCCAAGACACCCATGTCTTTGTTTTGAGTGGCCAGTGTCCAATCATCAGCGTTACCAAATTTCTTTGATGTTGTGTCAAGAATTGACATACAATACAAAATGGTAACATGTGTTACCCTGTTCTCAATTCCAATTGGTAAAAAGACGTGGAACCGGGCCTATTCTCCAACAGCATGCGAAGAAAGGAGAATTCATCTTGATTCGGATGCAACATTTTGATCATTTTGATATAACACGGAGAAAGCATGCAACATGTAGTCAATGGATTCAAGCTTTGTTGCTCTTTGTTGCTCTTTTGCAAAATCTGTGAAGCAAAAAACTTAACAACACATGGACTTTGTTCGTGTTTGGTCAATAAAAGCATTTGACTGCTCTCTACGGTCGACCGCCAAACTATATACCCAACACAAAGAGAAGCTTTTTAGCTACTAATTAAATAATATACTATTGTGTGCTTGTTTTGGTGTGTGACATATGTTTTTCACGTGCAAAAAATATTTTTGCGTACAGAAAATACCATTTCGAAGAACAAAAAATATTTTGTAGGTGCGACAAATATATTTTTCGTTTATTTTATTTAAGAACAAAATTGGATATTTTTTGTGTATGTGTTACAAAAATTTAATTAAAGTTTATACTAAACGTTTGTTTTTTTACTATAAGCGAATTTGGACCCTAGTTTTTCTAAATATTTTTCTTGTTTTTTGAAAATGAACTTGGCTAAACGCATATAACTGATTTCAATATTCGATAAGGATGTTTACAGATAAATTTTGAATGAAACCAAACTAGGTAAACTAACATAACTAAAAAAGTATAGGTCCGACTGAAACCAACTTGTTTCTCAAGACATTTTTAATTATAATTAATTTAAGTATATGTCGGGTTTATTAAGTAAACTTAATAAGTAACTTCATGTTTTAAAAAGTGTAGCGATGTCTCAAATGTGGACCACGGGATCCGATTGTATGAAATTATTTTGTACCGAATGAAAATGTTGGTTAAATTTTTTTTTTATTTTTCCTGATGATAGGAAAAATGCTATAGACACTATAAATAATGGAATGACTGTTCATACGGCCGTAGTAAAACAATAAAAGTGACCTAAACCACATTATATAACCGTTTAAAAACAAAATCTAAACGATGATATAAAAAAGACACACAAGCATTTTATCAAAACTGCAAGAAATCACCTCGTTACCTGGAGTGATCATATGGCAAAAACAAGTTGCCTATCAATAAATATATTTTGCTCTACTCGGTTCAACCGCTAGCAAAATATTTGCGTATTTCACATATATGTCGAAATGGTAAGCCAGATAAATAAATCTTTATTAGTACACACATTCAATTCAGGTTTCACTTGCATAAGAATATCTGTTTATAGGTACGTACTCTTCAATGGAACAAATGTTTTTGAAACAAAAAATCTTTCTGTGTCAAATGTGACACAATATTTAGCTAAAATGGTGCACTGTCGCCGAAACCATATTACGAGAATGGTTCATTTGGAATGATTTACCTATTCTTGATCATTCTGATTTCTGAACTCAATTTTAACTGCGACGAAACAGTATTTTTCTTAAGTCTCTAAGATGGTTCTTACCACACTAATAATAGGTAATGCGATAGGGAAATTTGGCCCTCGAGTGATGGTTCCACATTACAAGAGAAAGCTTCTTAAGATCTCCAGAAAGATTTTAGGGGAAGAGATTGCAGTTGGATAACAGGGGAATTATTTTTTGAATACTTTTTACTCATGGAGAATAAGTAGGGAAATTGAGTTTGCGGTTGTTCTTTTTGTCGATGAGCACATATCACATATGAGATTGAATTTGAGTGAAATTTGAAATGAAAAAAAATCTTATTGATCGCACTGCTACCGAATTCAACGTCTATATTACAACCTGTAGATGCTGCGCATTTGCATCCATTGATTGATTGATTGATTGATTGATTGGACTGTAGGACCAAGCACTAGGCGAGACTCCCGGATTACGGCCGGGCCACTTCCTACAGTCGTTTTACATATAACAATAGGTAAGGATAGGTAGGTAATTGTTAGTTAGGAGTGAACGACCCGGCTACAGACACCTGGCAAATCGTATCTAGCTACTACTGTTAAGAGACAATCACAAGGACAATCACTTATACATATAATCTGCAATCGCCAATCAGTAATCCCGTATCTAAAATTTCTCGCCTGCAATCTCCAGTCGGAAACCTGTTATTCATGTAATTTATTAGTATAAGGATGATGACTAAATTGTAGTCCTCTGCACTCTCCAATCTGAATTCATGTTATTATATTTATGGTTAAAATTATTTATGGTTGTTTATGGTTAAAAACATTTATATTATGTACATATATATAAAAAACAAAAAAACCCCTTTGAAAATTGAGTGAATTTCATATAAAAAGTATTGGGATTGAATTGGATAAAAATATTATCTTTCACTTGATGTTTTTATTTGAAATGTATTTATTTAAATTTTATAAAACATTATTTTATATAATATAATTAACGCAAGAATGTTTTGAATTTTTCTTGAAACACAAGAATTAATTTAACAAAAACAATTAACCCTGCTCGTTGATATCGTTCAAAAATCTTATTGGATTTTATGGATAATGTTTGGATAAATAGAAAGAGATAAATCTATCACATAAAATTATGTCAACAAATGAAATTTTAAACTGAATTTGAAATAATAACTAAATTTCGCTAGTTAAAGCTCTAAGTAGGTTTAAATTTTACACAAAATCGAATAGCACAATAACACCTTTATTTAGTTTTCTAGTAAAAATCAGAGTTAATAAATTTTACATTTAGGGAAGATTACATCTTGGTCGCCCACATCTTTCCATTTTTGAAAGCAATCTTACCTTAGAGTTTAGTTATTAAAACCAACACTTTGAAACTATTATATTAGATATAAAACTGATTATTACAATTAATGTTTTCACTACATTTAGTTATACTTATATATTTATCATTTAAGAGATTAATTTAGTTTAAAATTCACACTGTCACTTATAACAAGTGTTGATAAGACGACCATTCACCATTGTCATATATATATATACACATATATACACATGCACATACATACACATACACACATATATACACGTACATACACACATATATACACATGTACTCACATATATATACATATATACATACATATACACATACATGTACACATACATACATATATATATACACACATACACACATATACGCAAACATACATATACATATACATACATACATACATACATACATATACACACATACACACATATATATACACACACATATATATATATATATACATATATATATATATATATATACATATATATATATATACATATATATATATACATACATACACACATATACATATATATATATACATATATACACACATACATACACACATACATATATATATATATACATATATCCATACACATACATACGTACACATATACATACATACACACATATACACACATGTATACATACATATACATATACATATATACATACACATACACCTACACATACACATACCCATACACATACACATACACATACACATACACATACATACACATACATACACATACATACTCATACATACACATACATACACATACATACACATGTAAACACATACATACATATACACACATACATACACATATATACGCACATACATATATACCTAAATATATTACATATATTTATTAACAGCAAACATACATATTAAGAAGTTTTCACCTTATGTCCAACATACTAACTTATGTGGTATTGTTATATAAACATACATACATACATATACATACATACATATATATATATATATACATATATATATATATATATATATATATATATATATATATATATATATATATATATATATATATATATATATATATATATATATATATATATATATATATATATATATATATATACATATATATACATACATATACACATATACATACACACACATACATACATACACACCCACACATACATACATACATACATATCCATACACTTATATATACACACACATATACACATATATACATACATATATATACATACACATACACACATACACATACATATACATACACACATACATACATACATGCATACATACACACATACATACACATATGTACATATATTGATAATTCATATAAATATGTTATATATATTTTGATAATTCAAATATGGAATATATGTATGAAATTTGTTTGAACGATATCTTTAATACTTTAGACGTATTTTTAGACTTCCTTTCATTTATTCCAAATTACATAAAATTGATAGAAATACGAAAGATGTTTTAAGAAAGTTATATATAAACATTAAAAACTAGTTTCAATGTTTATATATACCTTTTGTATTATATTCTGTAGCTGTAAATCAAAGAAAGTTAATTAATTCGAAGTTCTATTTTCATTAAATTTATTAAAACTAAATTAAATTAATGCCAAATCTCAGCTAATCTCATATATATATATATATATGAAAATTCAATTATTTCGAATAGCGAACCTAAGATATCAAACCATCAGTTTTTTTTAAGAAACAAAAATGTTATCAATGTTTTTTAAGAATAATATTTCACACGCCATGACACCTTTTCAAGTTGACGAAATTTGTAACTTTATTTCTAATAAATCTGCATTTTCATTAATTATATTATGAAATTTAAACTAAAATACTCCATTTTATTTACATTCATTTATTCCTGGTAATGGCATTTTGATAAATTTTTTTATTTTCTCTAAATCAACAAACAAAATTTTTTTTTTAATCAAAACAAGAAACACGAAATTCCAATTGGAGATGTTTATGTATATTCTCGAAATACTACAACAAAATTGACATTTGTTTTTTTTTTAATGTAAGAGTGTCCTCTTACATAATTGTACCCAACTATAGGTGCGTTCGATTTAACTGAGACAACCGAAAAAACAACAACAATTGCATTTAATTTTTCAGTTGCTTCAGTTGTTTCAGTCAAATCGAACACGGCTTATATACCACGACTTGTTGATTAGATCGTTTCTTAATTTAACACTACAAAAATCAGATAAATTCTATAACCTTTTTAAAAATGTTAATAATTTTCATCGACTAAAATCACTACGGTTTAATTTCATTTTAATTTTAAATGAAAAAAAGTAATAAAAATAAACAACGACACAACAATGTTGTATCGAATTGAAAACCATAAATTACGAGAATTTCAAGGTTAAAAAATTATTTTCCTGATTTTTTCAATCTTTTAATTAGAAAAATTAAATTATTTTTAAAATACCACCATTATTATATATTATTATATATCATATATTATATATTATTGAAGCACTTGGTTTGAAACACATTTTAGATAACTTTTTGAGTAATAAGACACTTTAAATATGGTAAATTATTAAAGTAAAAAATATATATATATTTATCACGACGGAGAGTTTTATCCACGTCCATCTTCTTTCGTTGCACATTTTACTCTCCAGATGCTGCGCATTTGCATCCATTAAAACAAAACTAGCGTAAAGAGTTATCAAAGTGTTTAGTTTTACCAATTGGTCCAGTATTTCTGAATTTTTCAATTACTCTCTGCACCCGACCATATTTTGTACGAAATTTGCAAACTGTACCCGCCAATTTTGAAATATTCTCCAACAATTAAAAACGAGTAATGCTTGTTTTTTCGTTTAATGCTCGATTTGTACTAACCCCAAATTGTCACTTGTTAAGTTGTTATTTGTAGTTGCAAATACCTTATCGCACAAATGACGGCAAAGTTAAATTTTACGTGAATTTCAGGATGTCCTTTTATAAAAAATTAAAAAAATTTCTAATTAATTTATTCCATCTTGTACAACTAATAGAGAATATCTCATGAGATCCACATTTGGGACACAATACGTTCCGCTTTAGGGATCATAATTTTTTGAGGTGATCCACATTGTGGACATTCCAATTAAATAGTGTTTTGCAAAGTTGCAAACCATTCGCATATAAATTACGAGTTTTTATTCACTCTATAATTTATTTTTTAAATACACAATTTACTGTAAGAACTTTCAAATCCTTAAAACAAAAATAGCGATCTGCAATTGGGAAATTTATCGTATCTGTGTTCATAGTCTGGAATGATTTTAAAAAATATATGGAGTGGGACACCCGATGTAGCTCCCACATATATAACTTGCTGAAACAAGCAACCTTAAAAAAGGATGTCATGGTCAACTATTAACTTGCTAGCACACCCGGTAATCAAAAACAACAGTATGAATGACACAAAGAAAAACGTTTAATTTGCAAGCAAACAAATTCAAATCCTGAAACAACAAATTTAAGATAACAGTTTTAATTTTTGTCTAAACAGATAGCATTTGTCCTGTTTTTGAAAACTGTTCAAACTGTCCTATTTTTCAAAACCTTAAAACATGCGTTAATAAGAAATAAAATAAGGTTTTGTTATAGATCATCGACCTGCAAAACTGCAAAACATCACATTTTTTAAAATCGTAATTGGCACATACTCTACAAATGCCAAACACTTTTTGCAAAAGGTTCATACGACATTGCAAAACTGTTAGCGACTAATTTTCTAGTAATGCTTTTCCTGGTTTTTTTCCTGATCGTTTATCATAGAGGTAACTAATTTATGAATGACTAACAGAATGTAAAAATCTGTAAAAAAAATTAGAATAGAATTCTTAGTGAACGAAAGCAAGCAATCTTATAGAAAATCGTTCAAGCATCTGGTAAAATAACTTTTTGTTGATGTTTTGGAGAACACATGCAAAACTCTTGACAACATACATTGTTGCACACTTTATATTAACATTCCTAGGAAACCTACAGTCTAAGTATTGTAGTAAACCAATATAAAGTTCAGAATCAATAATCTAAGAAATACACAATCTGTTATACTACACAGAAGAATTGAATTCGACAATCTTATTTAGAAAGTCTATAGTCCGTACGATGACAAAATGTGTTGTTTTTTTGATTCATCATCAAATTAAATATTTTAAAATAAGTGCTTTTATACTGCATCACACCTTACAAAAATATATGCCAGCTCTCGTCGCCAAGAAAAAAGAATAAAGTGATAAAACACTACAGAATGACCATCCTGGTTTCTTAATTTAATTCATGAAACAAACTGTAACGGCAGAAAAATCAAAATTAGGATTTTTTTAAGAGATAAGAGATAGTAAACAAAAGTCAGACACAGAACTGATACGTTGTCTCATAACATCTATATTCAAATCAAAACCCAACCAATTTGGCGGAAATAACAACTTAAAATTTATTATACTCACATTCGTCATTTTTATAATCCAAAAATTTTGATAAAAAACTGAATCCATAATAAACGCGATTTAAAACTTATTTTATAAATGTCACCTATTTCACTATCATACATATGTATATAAATATTTCTTTCTATTTTTAAATATACATTTTTTCTTACTATTTTTACACTTTTCACATTTTTTTTAGTTATCTTTCCTTCTAATTTTTAATTTACCCACATAAAACTCACATTTTTCCTTATTTTTCTAAAAACCAAAATTCACTTTTGAAAATATCGCTTTAAGTTAAATAAATAAAAACTATATTTTTTAATACAAAACTATCTTCACTGAGTGAAACCGCGTATTTTTAACTAACTTAATAATAATTCGAACAGACAAAAAACACAACAAAAAAACTTCAAAATCAACTCGTCAAAAGATCAAAGTATTTTGATTAAAAAAACATTTTTAAATTCAAACCGTCGACCGACACAAAATTACGAATTCAACTAATTTCAAATATGTAAGTTGAGTCAAAGAAAAATTATTGGTCTTTTATTTTGTTCTCATCTTATCGTTTGGGAAGGCAAAACATTTTCGCTATACAATACCAGAATTTGTACATAGAATGATAAAAAAGAAAATTTGGAGAATTTTCCCTATTTTTGTAGAGTTTTCTTGGTATTCGGATTGTCATAAATATAAGTGGAAATGGAAAAAATGAGTTTGCGCAAAAATAGTCGATATGTTTTTTTTTATACATATTTGCCGGTTAATTTTATTAGCCTAAAATTGTTTTATTTCAATTGATTTAATTGGTTTTTTTTTTGGACGATAGAGGACCATGACAGTAATTTAATTTAGTTCAAGTGCATCATTTTATTAGGAAAATTTTTGATTGTCATTGAAATTTAATTACAGAAGAGGAAGTGTTTCATTTTTGAATCTATGTCTATATAGTTTATGGTAATTTAAATGAATTTTAAATAAATTTGAAGTTTATTGTAATAAAAATTGTTAGTGTAATTAAATATCAATAAAATACAACAACCACATTCAAACAACCAGAAAACTTTTCAATTGAAATCTTTTGTTTGTACAGTAAATGTAATAATTCATTTTCTTTTTTTCAATATTGTTTTTCTTTTTATTTTTTATGTTTGTTTGTTTGAATATAAAACCAAAATGTCATTACCATAAAATTTATAATTTAATTTTTCCCAAAAATATCTCTATCTTCACATAGATATTTATTTATTTGTTATTATTTCATACTTCCATTTAATGAAATAAATATTTATTTTCTTTTAAAGAATAATAATAAATTTATAAAAAAAAATTAAGGATTTTTATTATTATTCGAAAAGGAAATGAAAAATAATAAAATGAAATAAAATTGGAAAATCGTAAGAAGAAGAAGAAGAAGAAGATCGTAATAGGAATAATAAGAGACATTTAAAATTTATATTATAAAGAAAGGGTGGTGTTCCTTAATTCACGATAAAAGAAATTTTGATTAACATTAACAGAATTGTATCTCGGGTTGTATCGGACATGTGTCACCGTTTTCTAGAAACCACATGTCCTGATGAATTGGTGTTCCTGAACCGAAGGAACGTTGAAGAATAACTAGAGTTCTAACTGATCCATTCTCACGGCTTGGGTAACTTAATATTTTTTCAGTTGATGAAATTAGATCACTATTCTCTCCAATATATTTACGAAAATCCAGTTCAGAATCAGTTGTCACGTTGTTTTTTTTTTTCGTTAGAAACACTGCTGCACAAATGGAGAAACTTCATGTTCATCAGGTGCATTTTGGGACCAGGGCCGGTCCTGCGTTGTACAAAAGTGCACAGTAAAACAGGGCGCTCAATTTATCACGAAAATAAGGGCGCAAAAACCAACATCAATTAACAATTTAAATTGAATTAAACCGTTTAAAATAATATTTTATGAACATCAAATTTCTTTCTTTTTGTCCAGTGTTTTAAATATTTGCTTTCATTCATTTCTCCATATATGCATACAAATTTAAACATATAAAACACGTATTCTCTTTTCAACTTTAAAACTCAATACACACAAATTAAAAATAAGGAAACGAAACACACAAAAGTATTAGTACTGCTACTGTTCATTTTTAATTTTTGTTCACAATATATTACCCATACTATTGATTGCTGCAATGTTTTGAAATATAATGCACATATACCTTGAAAAGTCTGAACAGTTTTGAAATTCTGTGCACCAAAATATTATTTTTTACAAGATTAACGAAATTTTGAATAAAGCTATTCACAGATACATTAAACTTGTGCACAGTTTTGAAATTAGAATAACGAAATCAGTTACAGGATGTTTATGATTGTGTATATATGATATTTTGAATGTGTATATTTTTTTATGTTGAGTATGGATAATAAATATTAAAATTCTATGGAAAAGAAAACTAGACAATTTGTTTTGGTAATTGATAAATTTAAAAAGTAATGAATGAAATAGTAAAAATTAGGTCCATGCAATAAAAACAAAATTAAAGAAAACCATTTGAAGGCAAATAGTATATTATTTAATTAGGAGCTGAAGTGCTACTTTTTGTGTTAAGTCATTGAATAAATATCTATGGAAAAGTAACTAGACATTTTGAATGCAGCATCTAATTTTTAGTATAGTGTTTGCATTCTAGCTGGGTGGTACTGTTTACAATTTGCATATTTATACATTCAAAACAAATAAAAGAAATAATAAATGTTACATATAAATTTAAAAGCTTAATATGTTTGAATAAAATATTTCCTTATATTTCCATATATAAATATATTTAATTGTCCATACAACACAAATTTTAATCATATTGAATTACTTTAAGAACACCTTACATTCGGCTGGGATAGCGTTTGAAATTTGGTTTGACAGCGATGGATTAAGAAAATGACATTTACGTAGGGTAATAATATATTAAATTAAACTAGAAAATAACAGTTTTTGTAAAGCAAATACTTTATATTTTTGTTAAAACATCATTCTAAACCCTTTTTATACATAGTATTAGTAAAAATATTCTAATCATTGATATGGAATTCGATGATCAATTATCAGTTTATTTAAGATTATTTGTACATATTTTAATGCAACACTTCATTTTTATGAATAAACTACTGCACAAATACTAATAAGTAATTGTTTTGTAAAACATTAATTTAAACGAAGATTTTTTGCATTGAATTTTCTTGACAGTAATATTGTGTGAATTCATAGAATGTGTAATATTTCTATTATAGTCAACATTCTAAGTCACGAGTCATTATTGATTGTTTTCCAATCAATGCGAAAATCAATGATCGATATTTGGTCAATTATTGTCATATATGCGCGCTTGCATATTTGCCAACATTTTGGGGAATTTTATTTATTCAGGATTTTGTGAGCAATTAAAACTCAAGTAACTATGGAATTAATTTGAATTTTTCCAATTCAAAGGCATGGTTGGAAATATCTCAGAAAAAACTCAGTTTTTCTCTTTTACGTGTTTCGGTTGGGATTCGAACTCGTAACCTCATCAGTGTCAAACTGACGAGTTCAATTCCTTTGGCAGACACATTTAGCCACTACGTCACCAAGGCGATGATATTTCGAAGTTGAAACTTCATCATCAGTTATTTTACTTAAGTTGAATTTCTCAATCGTCAGTTAAACATAGCTTTTTTATGGAAATTTTATTAATTTTGAATGCAGATTTTTTGCATTGAATTTTCTTGACAGTACTATTGTGTGAATTTATAGAACGTGTAAGTTTGGCACTTAATTTGAAAGGTTACGAGTTCGAATCCCAACCGAAACACGTAAAAGAGAAAAACTGAGTTTTTCCTGAGATATTTCCAACCATACCTTTGAATTGGAAAAATTCAAATTAACTCCATAGTTACTTGAGTTTAGTTGCTCACAAAATCCTGAATAAATGAAATTCCCCAAAATGTTGGCAAATATGCAAGCGCGCATATATGTCAATAATTGACCAAGTATCGATCATTGTTTTTCGAATTGATTGGAAACAATCAAAAATGACTATACATTCGTGACTTAGAATGTTGACTATAATGGAAATATTACACATTCTATGAATTCACACAATAGTACTGTCAAGAAAATTCAATGCAAAAAATCTTCATTCAAAATAAATTAAATTTCCATAAAAAATTATGTCTAATTGACGATTGAGAAATTCAACTTAAGTAAGAACTGATGATGAAGTTTCAACTTAGAAATATCATCGCCTTGGTGGCGTAGTGGTTAAACGTGTCTGCCAAAGAAATTGAACTCGTCAGTTTGGCACTGATGAGGTTACGAGTTCGAATCCCAACCGAAACACGTAAAAGAGAAAAACTGAGTTTTTTTCTGAGATATTTCCAACCATACCTTTGAATTGGAAAAATTCAAATTAATTCCATAGTTAGTTGAGTTTTAATTGCTCACAAAATCCTGAATATTAATTTAAACTTTAGTTTTTATAAATTTTGTTTATTTTGAATATCTTAAAGTAGAATATCGAATAAAAGCTATCATTTTATTTTAAAATACAAAACGAAATATGTCAAATGTCATGGATGAAGAACGCACAGATATACAAATTACGGGCTAGGGCCATCTTTAGGATAATAAATCTAACAGTAATAATTTTATTATTTTTGATAGTTTTATGATCATGAAGATGGGCCTAGTCTAAAATATGTAGATATTTAATAATAAACAAAGTATTTTAATTCAATTGAGGAAGAACAAATTTAAAATCAAATATTATAAATGGTATGCAACAAATTTTAAAATACGATGAGATAAGCCACAACAATTTTGAGATAACTCTTTAGTCCTGGGGCGCATTTCTCATGTTTGAACAGAGCGCAAAAATGTCTTGCACCGGCCCTGTTTGGGACACCCTTTATTTTGATTAAGAATAATGATTATGACGTATGTAGGTAACTGTCAATATCATACTATTAATTGTAATCAAAATCAAATATAGATGTCGTATTTTTATAGTCCCTCTCGATCATCATTATAGCACAAAATAACCAAAATTAAGCCAAATCGTTTGGGTAAAATAGTTTTTTGATTCTCAATTCAAAGCACACGAATTACTTTTTATGTCTTTTCTACTAACAAACGTTTAATAAATATATATATTTGTCTTGTACGTGATGTCTAGTTTTTGTTCCTTAACTTTCATTTTGTACTTTTCCTATATTAGATTAGAACAATTACTTTCGTTGAATTTCTAACGATGAAAAATAAAATTTTATTTGTGTTTTAGTTTGCTTAAATGATTTATTGATAAAATGTCTACAAGAAATTAAAAAAAATAAACAATAAAGAAATTGTAGAAAAATATCGTTCTTCCTTGTTTGTAAAAAGAATTAAAAGATTTTAATTGGAATGTCCGATGGGAAAAAAATTGATATTATTTTGAAAACAAGAAAAGGGAGGGCTATCGTTTGTTGATGTTTTTTTTTTTAAATTTTAAGTTAGGCATGTTTAGTATGAATTTTATAAATTATTAATTAACGTCTCTGAATATCCGAAGATACCATGCAAACTAGGGATTGGGATTAAGTTTGAATAAATTAAGTTTCTCTAAGAAATTTATGGACGCTAACTTTAAAATTTTGAGGATTAAAGCTATCAGGAAAAAACCATGAAGGTAAGACGTTCCAGAGATGAGAGACTCTGTTGAAAAAATCACGTTGAAAAGCAAAAGTTCTGCACCTTTTCATATGAACCGTAAAAGGAGGCTATAACATTTGCTCTGGTGCTCTGGCGATAGGAACAGTTGTGCTAGTTCAGGTAAAATTGATTTAATCTCTGTAGAAGTTCGTTCATTCATAATGTATTTGTAGAAAACAGTCAGATCAGCAACATTTCGTCTATGCTGTAAAGAATCAAGCTCATTAGTAAGCGTTGAGTTGCCAATCAGTTTAATAGCTCTGCGCTGAACAGAAGCAAGGCACTTCATATTACTATAATAAGCTCCACCGCAAATGTGAGAACAGTACTCCATGCAGAGACGTATAAATGATTTGTAAATTAATAGAAGCTGTTCGCTATTAAAAACTTACGACATCGTCCCAAAAAGTCCAATTTTTGAACAGCATTCTTGGCTAGACGCGGTGCGTCTGGAGTGCACTGTATCAACTGGATTATTGCCAATTAGTTTTGTTTTATTTTCTGCTAATTTCTCACAGTTTGTTTTTCACTTATTATTTTGTTATTATTTCTTCATCTTATCATGAAATATTGGCATATGTCATATTTTATTGTATGATAAGATTTTTTGCTATGTTATCCATTCTCTAATAAAAGATAAAATAAATAAACCTTTTGATAAAAATATGGCAGTACAACAGAAACGATATAAGTCTGCAAGTGGTAAAGCAAATATCGACACAGAACATTTTACGTACTATAAAATTGGAAAGGAAGCTCACAAAACGATTTATTGCGATTCTAAACAAGCTTTAAAAGAAAGAGAGTGTGCTTAAGACCGCATGGCAGAAGTGAAAACTTCATTGGCAATCGCAATCAATTGATATCGTATTAGTAGTATTTGGATCGTATTAGTAGAATAAATGAGAAACAAGTCAAAACGATAAACTGCTAGCTACACACACTAACCTCACAATGTAAACCAAATAATTGTCAATATAGCACTCATATATGCCAATAGCACTAAAATACGCGTGGTTGGTACACCCATAGATCAACAAGTTTAAATTTTACAAATCTTCCTGCGGAAAGCTAAGCAAATTCATTTTTATTAATGCGCATTGTTACCGTTTGCAAATCACTATCGGCTAAGTGCCACCATTTTTAATTATTTTATTTATCATGATTGCCATCCATGTTTAATCATACATAAGCTATGCTTTTTTGTATAGAATTTATGCGATTTCCGTCTCGTAATTGTGAGCGATATAATCGATTTTATCAAGTTACAAGTATTACGTCTTCACTTAATTTTAAAAACATGCATTACATACAATTGCAAACCAACAACATATTTATTGAAGATGATAAAATTCCAATACATATAATTTTGATATACAAATGTAATTGTTTCAGGTTATACTATCTTTCTTACGTTATTTTTAATTTCATAAAGATTATGTTCAATAAAAAAAACATTGATCAAAGCAAACTACCGTTTAAAACGATAGTTAAATAAAAAGCAAAAATTAAGCGTACACAACAACTTCATAAATTTTCATGATGATTAATGAATTAATGCATAAAGGATAAACAGCTTTCAATTTTATATATATTCAATATTTATTTAGCATGATGACTTGAATGCAAATTGCAAAAGACAGTAGCAATATAACTTTAAAAAACTGCGTTATGGATCAATTTTTTAAAATTCGTATAAAGAAATTTTCATCATTTTTATGAATTCATAAATAAAAAAATAGTTATTTATTTATCTAGAACGAAAAGTGAAACTTTAAAGTACGAGCTAGTTGTTGTTTATTTCATACTGGAAATTTATTAAAATCAAAAGAAATAAGTTTTAAATTTTGCTCAAAAAGTTGAACTTTAACGTCCTAGGACTTTATAAAATTTTATAAAGTCCTAGGACGTTAAAGTTCAACGTTTATGGTACAAAAATTTGAACTTTACCGTCCTAGGACTTCATAAAATTTTATAAAGTCCTAGGACGTTAAAGTTCAACTTTTTGTATCATAAATAATCCGAAAAATGTCGTTTTAGATATCAGTATGAAATAAAAATAATTTTAATGGTATTTAATAAAAATTAAAAAAAAAACAAAAAAAAATATGTACTGTTACACCAGGGATTGAACTCACTATCTACTGCACATCAGTCGAGCACGATATCCACAACGCAATTTGAAACGTTAAGAAATGATAATCTATCTATCATTAGTATTTATTATTATTTATTAATTTAATTATTATTATTACTTCGGTCTGAAAGACCTAAGTATTACATTCATGAGCTCAAAGTGAAATTCTTACCCCCACTTTTTTTGGCATTTCTCGACGTTTTAGGACCTACTGATTCTAAAAAAGCAAAAAAAAAAAAAATGTGTGTCTGTCTGCCGGCCGTCCGTCACAACCGACGAAATCTAGAAAACCGCTGAACGGATTTCAAAAATTTTTTTTTTCTAAAAATAGGTTTACTCAATGGGAAGAGCCGAAAGGACGATGTGTTTGATAACTGTACCGGAAGTGTGTCAAAAAAATCGTCAAGTGTGTCAAAACAAGGAAATTTGCATATTTTTTGGTTAAAAAAC